>CM040395.1:82015209-82517709 GCA_022702515.1 Ilyophis sp. 1 JC-2022
GCAGGTATGTGTTACAGGAGTAAACAGTGAGAGTAAAGCAGGTATGTGTTACAGGAGTAAACAGTGAGAGTAAAGCAGGTATGTGTTACAGGAGTAAACAGTGAGAGTAAAGCAGGTATGTGTTACAGGAGTAAACTGTGAGAGTAAAGCAGGTAAGTGTTACAGGTTAGTAAGCAGTGAGAGTAAAGCAGGTATGTGTTACAGGAGTAAACAGTGAGAGTAAAGCAGGTATGTGTTACAGGAGTAAACAGTGAGAGTAAAGCAGGTATGTGTTACAGGTTAGTAAGCAGTGAGAGTAAAGCAGGTATGTGTTACAGGAGTAAACAGTGAGAGTAAAGCAGGTAAGTGTTACAGGTTAGTAAGCAGTGAGAGTAAAGCAGGTAACAGGTACATGTTACAGGAGTAAACAGTGAGAGTAAAGCAGGTATGTGTTACAGGAGTAAACAGTGAGAGTAAAGCAGGTATGTGTTACAGGAGTAAACTGTGAGAGTAAAGCAGGTAACACAGGTACATGTTACAGGAGTAAACAGTGAGACTGAAGCAGGTATGTGTTACAGGAGTAAACTGTGAGAGTAAAGCAGGTATGTGTTACAGGAGTAAACTGTGAGAGTAAAGCAGGTAAGTGTTACAGGTTCGTAAGCAGTGAGAGTAAAGCAGGTATGTGTTACAGGAGTAAACAGTGAGAGTAAAGCAGGTAAGTGTTACAGGTTAGTAAGCAGTGAGAGTAAAGCAGGTATGTGTTACAGGAGTAAACGGTGAGAGTAAAGCAGGTATGTGTTACAGGAGTAAACTGTGAGAGTAAAGCAGGTAACACAGGTACATGTTACAGGAGTAAACAGTGAGAGTAAAGCAGGTATGTGTTGCAGGAGTAAACAGTGAGAGTAAAGCAGGTATGTGTTACAGGAGTAAACAGTGAGAGTAAAGCAGGTATGTGTTACAGGAGTAAACAGTGAGAGTAAAGCAGGTAAGTGTTACAGGTTAGTAAGCAGTGAGAGTAAAGCAGGTATGTGTTACAGGAGTAAACGGTGAGAGTAAAGCAGGTATGTGTTACAGGAGTAAACGGTGAGAGTAAAGCAGGTATGTGTTACAGGAGTAAACTGTGAGAGTAAAGCAGGTAACACAGGTACATGTTACAGGAGTAAACAGTGAGAGTAAAGCAGGTATGTGTTACAGGAGTAAACAGTGAGAGTAAAGCAGGTATGTGTTCCAGGAGTAAACAGTGAGAGTAAAGCAGGTATGTGTTACAGGAGTAAACTGTGAGAGTAAAGCAGGTAAGTGTTACAGCTTAGTAAGCAGTGAGAGTAAAGCAGGTAAGTGTTACAGGAGTAAACTGTGAGAGTAAAGCAGGTAACACAGGTACATGTTACAGGAGTAAACAGTGAGAGTAAAGCAGGTATGTGTTACAGGAGTAAACAGTGAGAGTAAAGCAGGTATGTGTTACAGGAGTAAACAGTGAGAGTAAAGCAGGTAAGTGTTACAGGTTAGTAAGCAGTGAGAGTAAAGCAGGTAACACAGGTACATGTTACAGGAGTAAACAGTGAGAGTAAAGCAGGTATGTGTTACAGGAGTAAACTGTGAGAGTAAAGCAGGTAACACAGGTACATGTTACAGGAGTAAACAGTGAGACTAAAGCAGGTATGTGTTACAGGAGTAAACTGTGAGAGTAAAGCAGGTAAGTGTTACAGGTTCGTAAGCAGTGAGAGTAAAGCAGGTATGTGTTACAGGAGTAAACAGTGAGAGTAAAGCAGGTATGTGTTACAGGAGTAAACAGTGAGAGTAAAGCAGGTATGTGTTACAGGAGTAAACAGTGAGAGTAAAGCAGGTAAGTGTTACAGGTTAGTAAGCAGTGAGAGTAAAGCAGGTATGTGTTACAGGAGTAAACGGTGAGAGTAAAGCAGGTATGTGTTACAGGAGTAAACTGTGAGAGTAAAGCAGGTAAGTGTTACAGGTTAGTAAGCAGTGAGAGTAAAGCAGGTATGTGTTACAGGAGTAAACGGTGAGAGTAAAGCAGGTATGTGTTACAGGAGTAAACTGTGTGAGTAAAGCAGGTAACACAGGTACATGTTACAGGAGTAAACAGTGAGAGTAAAGCAGGTATGTGTTACAGGAGTAAACAGTGAGAGTAAAGCAGGTATGTGTTACAGGAGTAAACGGTGAGAGTAAAGCAGGTATGTGTTACAGGAGTAAACGGTGAGAGTAAAGCAGGTATGTGTTACAGGAGTAAACTGTGAGAGTAAAGCAGGTAACACAGGTACATGTTACAGGAGTAAACAGTGAGAGTAAAGCAGGTATGTGTTACAGGAGTAAGCAGTGAGAGTAAAGCAGGTAAGTGTTACAGGAGTAAACAGTGAGAGTAAAGCAGGTATGTGTTACAGGAGTAAACTGTGAGAGTAAAGCAGGTAAGTGTTACAGGTTAGTAAGCAGTGAGAGTAAAGCAGGTATGTGTTACAGGAGTAAACAGTGAGATTAAAGCAGGTAAGTGTTACAGGAGTAAACAGTGAGAGTAAAGCAGGTATGTGTTACAGGAGTAAACAGTGAGAGTAAAGCAGGTAAGTGTTACAGGAGTAAGCAGTGAGAGTAAAGCAGGTAAGTGTTACAGGAGTAAACAGTGAGAGTAAAGCAGGTATGTGTTACAGGAGTAAACAGTGAGAGTAAAGCAGGTATGTGTTACAGGAGTAAACTGTGAGAGTAAAGCAGGTAAGTGTTACAGGTTAGTAAGCAGTGAGAGTAAAGCAGGTATGTGTTACAGGAGTAAACAGTGAGAGTAAAGCAGGTATGTGTTACAGGAGTAAACAGTGAGAGTAAAGCAGGTATGTGTTACAGGAGTAAACAGTGAGAGTAAAGCAGGTATGTGTTACAGGAGTAAACAGTGAGAGTAAAGCAGGTATGTGTTACAGGAGTAAACTGTGAGAGTAAAGCAGGTAAGTGTTACAGGTTAGTAAGCAGTGAGAGTAAAGCAGGTATGTGTTACAGGAGTAAACAGTGAGAGTAAAGCAGGTATGTGTTACAGGAGTAAACAGTGAGAGTAAAGCAGGTATGTGTTACAGGTTAGTAAGCAGTGAGAGTAAAGCAGGTATGTGTTACAGGAGTAAACAGTGAGAGTAAAGCAGGTATGTGTTACAGGAGTAAACAGTGAGAGTAAAGCAGGTAAGTGTTACAGGAGTAAACAGTGAGAGTAAAGCAGGTATGTGTTACAGGTTAGTAAACAGTGAGAGTAAAGCAGGTATGTGTTACAGGAGTAAACAGTGAGAGTAAAGCAGGTATGTGTTACAGGTTAGTAAACAGTGAGTAAAGCAGGTAAGTGTTACAGGAGTAAACAGTGAGAGTAAAGCAGGTATGTGTTACAGGAGTAAACGGTGAGAATAAAGCAGGTATGTGTTACAGGAGTAAACAATGAGAGTAAAGCAGATGTGTTACAGGTTAGTAAACAGTGAGAGTAAAGCAGGTATGTGTTACAGGAGTAAACAATGAGAGTAAAGCAGGTAAGTGTTACAGGAGTAAACAGTGAGTAAAGCAGGTAAGTGTTACAGGAGTAAACAGTGAGAGTAAAGCAGGTAAGTGTTACAGGAGTAAACGGTGAGAGTAAAGCAGGTATGTGTTACAGGAGTAAATGGTGAGAGTAAAGCAGTTATGTGTTACAGGAGTAAACAATGAGAGTAAAGCAGGTTTGTGTTACAGGAGTAAACAGTGAGAGTAAAGCAGGTAAGTGTTACAGGAGTAAGCAGTGAGAGTAAAGCAGGTAAGTGTTACAGGAGTAAACAGTGAGAGTAAAGCAGGTAAGTGTTACAGGAGTAAGCAGTGAGAGTAAAGCAGGTAAGTGTTACAGGAGTAAACAGTGAGAGTAAAGCAGGTATGTGTTACAGGAGTAAACTGTGAGAGTAAAGCAGGTAAGTGTTACAGGTTAGTAAGCAGTGAGAGTAAAGCAGGTATGTGTTACAGGAGTAAACAGTGAGATTAAAGCAGGTAAGTGTTACAGGAGTAAACAGTGAGAGTAAAGCAGGTATGTGTTACAGGAGTAAACAGTGAGAGTAAAGCAGGTAAGTGTTACAGGAGTAAGCAGTGAGAGTAAAGCAGGTAAGTGTTACAGGAGTAAACAGTGAGAGTAAAGCAGGTATGTGTTACAGGAGTAAACAGTGAGAGTAAAGCAGGTATGTGTTACAGGAGTAAACTGTGAGAGTAAAGCAGGTAAGTGTTACAGGTTAGTAAGCAGTGAGAGTAAAGCAGGTATGTGTTACAGGAGTAAACAGTGAGAGTAAAGCAGGTATGTGTTACAGGAGTAAACAGTGAGAGTAAAGCAGGTATGTGTTACAGGAGTAAACAGTGAGAGTAAAGCAGGTATGTGTTACAGGAGTAAACAGTGAGAGTAAAGCAGGTATGTGTTACAGGAGTAAACTGTGAGAGTAAAGCAGGTAAGTGTTACAGGTTAGTAAGCAGTGAGAGTAAAGCAGGTATGTGTTACAGGAGTAAACAGTGAGAGTAAAGCAGGTAAGTGTTACAGGAGTAAACAGTGAGAGTAAAGCAGGTATGTGTTACAGGTTAGTAAACAGTGAGAGTAAAGCAGGTATGTGTTACAGGAGTAAACAGTGAGAGTAAAGCAGGTATGTGTTAAAGGTTAGTAAACAGTGAGTAAAGCAGGTAAGTGTTACAGGAGTAAACAGTGAGAGTAAAGCAGGTATGTGTTACAGGAGTAAACGGTGAGAGTAAAGCAGGTATGTGTTAAAGGAGTAAACGGTGAGAGTAAAGCAGGTATGTGTTACAGGAGTAAACAGTGAGAGCAAAGCAGGTATGTGTTACAGGAGTAAACTGAGAGTAAAGCAGGTATGTGTTACAGGTTAGTAAACAGTGAGTAAAGCAGGTAAGTGTTACAGGAGTAAATAGTGAGAGTAAAGCAGGTATGTGTTACAGGAGTAAACGGTGAGAGTAAAGCAGGTATGTGTTACAGGAGTAAACAGTGAGAGTAAAGCAGGTATGTGTTACAGGAGTAAACGGTGAGAGTAAAGCAGGTATGTGTTACAGGAGTAAACGGTGAGAGTAAAGCAGGTAAGTGTTACAGGAGTAAGCAGTGAGAGTTAAGCAGGTAAGTGTTACAGGAGTAAACAGTGAGACTAAAGCAGGTAAGTGTTACAGGAGTAAACAGTGAGAGTAAATCAGGTATGTGTTACAGGATTAAGCAGTGAGAGCAAAGCAGGTAAGTGTTACAGGAGTAAACATTGAGAGTAAAGCAGGTATGTGTTACAGGTTAGTAAGCAGTGAGAGTAAAGCAGGTAAGTGTTACAGGAGTAAACAGTGAGATTAAAGCAGGTATGTGTTACAGGTTAGTAAACAGTGAGAGTAAAGCAGGTATGTGTTACAGGAGTAAACAGTGAGAGTAAAGCAGGTATGTGTTACAGGTTAGTAAACAGTGAGTAAAGCAGGTAAGTGTTACAGGAGTAAACAGTGAGAGTAAAGCAGGTATGTGTTACAGGAGTAAACGGTGAGAATAAAGCAGGTATGTGTTACAGGAGTAAACAATGAGAGTAAAGCAGATGTGTTACAGGTTAGTAAACAGTGAGAGTAAAGCAGGTATGTGTTACAGGAGTAAACAATGAGAGTAAAGCAGGTAAGTGTTACAGGAGTAAACAGTGAGAGTAAAGCAGGTAAGTGTTACAGGAGTAAACGGTGAGAGTAAAGCAGGTATGTGTTACAGGAGTAAATGGTGAGAGTAAAGCAGGTATGTGTTACAGGAGTAAACAATGAGAGTAAAGCAGGTTTGTGTTACAGGAGTAAACAGTGAGAGTAAAGCAGGTAAGTGTTACAGGAGTAAGCAGTGAGAGTAAAGCAGGTAAGTGTTACAGGAGTAAACAGTGAGAGTAAAGCAGGTATGTGTTACAGGAGTAAGCAGTGAGAGTAAAGCAGGTAAGTGTTACAGGAGTAAACAGTGAGAGTAAAGCAGGTATGTGTTACAGGAGTAAACTGTGAGAGTAAAGCAGGTAAGTGTTACAGGTTAGTAAGCAGTGAGAGTAAAGCAGGTATGTGTTACAGGAGTAAACAGTGAGATTAAAGCAGGTAAGTGTTACAGGAGTAAACAGTGAGAGTAAAGCAGGTATGTGTTACAGGAGTAAACAGTGAGAGTAAAGCAGGTAAGTGTTACAGGAGTAAGCAGTGAGAGTAAAGCAGGTAAGTGTTACAGGAGTAAACAGTGAGAGTAAAGCAGGTATGTGTTACAGGTTAGTAAATAGTGAGAGTAAAGCAGGTATGTGTTACAGGAGTAAACTGTGAGAGTAAAGCAGGTAAGTGTTACAGGTTAGTAAGCAGTGAGAGTAAAGCAGGTATGTGTTACAGGAGTAAACAGTGAGAGTAAAGCAGGTATGTGTTACAGGAGTAAACAGTGAGAGTAAAGCAGGTATGTGTTACAGGAGTAAACAGTGAGAGTAAAGCAGGTATGTGTTACAGGAGTAAACAGTGAGAGTAAAGCAGGTATGTGTTACAGGAGTAAACTGTGAGAGTAAAGCAGGTAAGTGTTACAGGTTAGTAAGCAGTGAGAGTAAAGCAGGTATGTGTTACAGGAGTAAACAGTGAGAGTAAAGCAGGTATGTGTTACAGGAGTAAACAGTGAGAGTAAAGCAGGTATGTGTTACAGGTTAGTAAGCAGTGAGAGTAAAGCAGGTATGTGTTACAGGAGTAAACAGTGAGAGTAAAGCAGGTATGTGTTACAGGAGTAAACAGTGAGAGTAAAGCAGGTAAGTGTTACAGGAGTAAACAGTGAGAGTAAAGCAGGTATGTGTTACAGGTTAGTAAACAGTGAGAGTAAAGCAGGTATGTGTTACAGGAGTAAACAGTGAGAGTAAAGCAGGTATGTGTTACAGGTTAGTAAACAGTGAGTAAAGCAGGTAAGTGTTACAGGAGTAAACAGTGAGAGTAAAGCAGGAATGTGTTACAGGAGTAAACGGTGAGAATAAAGCAGGTATGTGTTACAGGAGTAAACAATGAGAGTAAAGCAGATGTGTTACAGGTTAGTAAACAGTGAGAGTAAAGCAGGTATGTGTTACAGGAGTAAACAATGAGAGTAAAGCAGGTAAGTGTTACAGGAGTAAACAGTGAGTAAAGCAGGCAAGTGTTACAGGAGTAAACAGTGAGAGTAAAGCAGGTAAGTGTTACAGGAGTAAACGGTGAGAGTAAAGCAGGTATGTGTTACAGGAGTAAATGGTGAGAGTAAAGCAGTTATGTGTTACAGGAGTAAACAATGAGAGTAAAGCAGGTTTGTGTTACAGGAGTAAACAGTGAGAGTAAAGCAGGTAAGTGTTACAGGAGTAAGCAGTGAGAGTAAAGCAGGTAAGTGTTACAGGAGTAAACAGTGAGAGTAAAGCAGGTAAGTGTTACAGGAGTAAGCAGTGAGAGTAAAGCAGGTAAGTGTTACAGGAGTAAACAGTGAGAGTAAAGCAGGTATGTGTTACAGGAGTAAACTGTGAGAGTAAAGCAGGTAAGTGTTACAGGTTAGTAAGCAGTGAGAGTAAAGCAGGTATGTGTTACAGGAGTAAACAGTGAGATTAAAGCAGGTAAGTGTTACAGGAGTAAACAGTGAGAGTAAAGCAGGTATGTGTTACAGGAGTAAACAGTGAGAGTAAAGCAGGTAAGTGTTACAGGAGTAAGCAGTGAGAGTAAAGCAGGTAAGTGTTACAGGAGTAAACAGTGAGAGTAAAGCAGGTATGTGTTACAGGAGTAAACAGTGAGAGTAAAGCAGGTATGTGTTACAGGAGTAAACTGTGAGAGTAAAGCAGGTAAGTGTTACAGGTTAGTAAGCAGTGAGAGTAAAGCAGGTATGTGTTACAGGAGTAAACAGTGAGAGTAAAGCAGGTATGTGTTACAGGAGTAAACAGTGAGAGTAAAGCAGGTATGTGTTACAGGAGTAAACAGTGAGAGTAAAGCAGGTATGTGTTACAGGAGTAAACTGTGAGAGTAAAGCAGGTAAGTGTTACAGGTTAGTAAGCAGTGAGAGTAAAGCAGGTATGTGTTACAGGAGTAAACAGTGAGAGTAAAGCAGGTATGTGTTACAGGAGTAAACAGTGAGAGTAAAGCAGGTATGTGTTACAGGTTAGTAAGCAGTGAGAGTAAAGCAGGTATGTGTTACAGGAGTAAACAGTGAGAGTAAAGCAGGTAAGTGTTACAGGTTAGTAAGCAGTGAGAGTAAAGCAGGTAACAGGTACATGTTACAGGAGTAAACAGTGAGAGTAAAGCAGGTATGTGTTACAGGAGTAAACAGTGAGAGTAAAGCAGGTATGTGTTACAGGAGTAAACTGTGAGAGTAAAGCAGGTAACACAGGTACATGTTACAGGAGTAAACAGTGAGACTGAAGCAGGTATGTGTTACAGGAGTAAACTGTGAGAGTAAAGCAGGTATGTGTTACAGGAGTAAACTGTGAGAGTAAAGCAGGTAAGTGTTACAGGTTCGTAAGCAGTGAGAGTAAAGCAGGTATGTGTTACAGGAGTAAACAGTGAGAGTAAAGCAGGTAAGTGTTACAGGTTAGTAAGCAGTGAGAGTAAAGCAGGTATGTGTTACAGGAGTAAACGGTGAGAGTAAAGCAGGTATGTGTTACAGGAGTAAACTGTGAGAGTAAAGCAGGTAACACAGGTACATGTTACAGGAGTAAACAGTGAGAGTAAAGCAGGTATGTGTTGCAGGAGTAAACAGTGAGAGTAAAGCAGGTATGTGTTACAGGAGTAAACAGTGAGAGTAAAGCAGGTATGTGTTACAGGAGTAAACAGTGAGAGTAAAGCAGGTAAGTGTTACAGGTTAGTAAGCAGTGAGAGTAAAGCAGGTATGTGTTACAGGAGTAAACGGTGAGAGTAAAGCAGGTATGTGTTACAGGAGTAAACGGTGAGAGTAAAGCAGGTATGTGTTACAGGAGTAAACTGTGAGAGTAAAGCAGGTAACACAGGTACATGTTACAGGAGTAAACAGTGAGAGTAAAGCAGGTATGTGTTACAGGAGTAAACAGTGAGAGTAAAGCAGGTATGTGTTCCAGGAGTAAACAGTGAGAGTAAAGCAGGTATGTGTTACAGGAGTAAACTGTGAGAGTAAAGCAGGTAAGTGTTACAGCTTAGTAAGCAGTGAGAGTAAAGCAGGTAAGTGTTACAGGAGTAAACTGTGAGAGTAAAGCAGGTAACACAGGTACATGTTACAGGAGTAAACAGTGAGAGTAAAGCAGGTATGTGTTACAGGAGTAAACAGTGAGAGTAAAGCAGGTATGTGTTACAGGAGTAAACAGTGAGAGTAAAGCAGGTAAGTGTTACAGGTTAGTAAGCAGTGAGAGTAAAGCAGGTAACACAGGTACATGTTACAGGAGTAAACAGTGAGAGTAAAGCAGGTATGTGTTACAGGAGTAAACTGTGAGAGTAAAGCAGGTAACACAGGTACATGTTACAGGAGTAAACAGTGAGACTAAAGCAGGTATGTGTTACAGGAGTAAACTGTGAGAGTAAAGCAGGTAAGTGTTACAGGTTCGTAAGCAGTGAGAGTAAAGCAGGTATGTGTTACAGGAGTAAACAGTGAGAGTAAAGCAGGTATGTGTTACAGGAGTAAACAGTGAGAGTAAAGCAGGTATGTGTTACAGGAGTAAACAGTGAGAGTAAAGCAGGTAAGTGTTACAGGTTAGTAAGCAGTGAGAGTAAAGCAGGTATGTGTTACAGGAGTAAACGGTGAGAGTAAAGCAGGTATGTGTTACAGGAGTAAACTGTGAGAGTAAAGCAGGTAAGTGTTACAGGTTAGTAAGCAGTGAGAGTAAAGCAGGTATGTGTTACAGGAGTAAACGGTGAGAGTAAAGCAGGTATGTGTTACAGGAGTAAACTGTGAGAGTAAAGCAGGTAACACAGGTACATGTTACAGGAGTAAACAGTGAGAGTAAAGCAGGTATGTGTTACAGGAGTAAACAGTGAGAGTAAAGCAGGTATGTGTTACAGGAGTAAACGGTGAGAGTAAAGCAGGTATGTGTTACAGGAGTAAACGGTGAGAGTAAAGCAGGTATGTGTTACAGGAGTAAACTGTGAGAGTAAAGCAGGTAACACAGGTACATGTTACAGGAGTAAACAGTGAGAGTAAAGCAGGTATGTGTTCCAGGAGTAAACAGTGAGAGTAAAGCAGGTATGTGTTACAGGAGTAAACTGTGAGAGTAAAGCAGGTAAGTGTTACAGCTTAGTAAGCAGTGAGAGTAAAGCAGGTAAGTGTTACAGGAGTAAACTGTGAGAGTAAAGCAGGTACATGTTACAGGAGTAAACAGTGAGAGTAAAGCAGGTATGTGTTACAGGAGTAAACAGTGAGAGTCAAGCAGGTATGTGTTACAGGAGTAAACAGTGAGAGTAAAGCAGGTATGTGTTACAGGAGTAAACAGTGAGAGTAAAGCAGGTAAGTGTTACAGGTTAGTAAGCAGTGAGAGTAAAGCAGGTATGTGTTACAGGAGTAAACGGTGAGAGTAAAGCAGGTATGTGTTACAGGAGTAAACGGTGAGAGTAAAGCAGGTATGTGTTACAGGAGTAAACTGTGAGAGTAAAGCAGGTAACACAGGTACATGTTACAGGAGTAAACAGTGAGAGTAAAGCAGGTATGTGTTACAGGAGTAAACAGTGAGAGTAAAGCAGGTATGTGTTCCAGGAGTAAACAGTGAGAGTAAAGCAGGTATGTGTTACAGGAGTAAACTGTGAGAGTAAAGCAGGTAAGTGTTACAGCTTAGTAAGCAGTGAGAGTAAAGCAGGTAAGTGTTACAGGAGTAAACTGTGAGAGTAAAGCAGGTAAGTGTTACAGGAGTAAACAGTGAGAGTAAAGCAGGTAAGTGTTACAGGAGTAAACAGTGAGAGTAAAGCAGGTAAGTGTTACAGGAGTAAACAGTGAGAGTAAAGCAGGTATGTGTTACAGGAGTAAACAGTGAGAGTAAAGCAGGTAAGTGTTACAGGAGTAAACAGTGAGAGTAAAGCAGGTATGTGTTACAGGAGTAAACAGTGAGAGTAAAGCAGGTAAGTGTTACAGGAGTAAACAGTGAGAGTACAGCAGGTAAGTGTTTCAGGAGTAAACAGTGAGAGTAAAGCAGGTATGTGTTACAGGAGTAAACAGTGAGAGTAAAGCAGGTAAGTGTTACAGGAGTAAACGGTGAGAGTAAAGCAGGTATGTGTTACAGGAGTAAACAGTGAGAGTAAAGCAGGTATGTGTTACAGGAGTAAACGATGAGATTCCGATTCATTTATATCTATTCATTCAGCACATCTGGCTGCATTTCAATCAATGCTTGATAGTGTTAGCATTAGATACTTTTTAAGAGGTGGATTGTTGGCCTGTGTTAAAATACGACGAGCATCTGTGGTGTAATGGTAGTGCATTCCATTGCTAGGGGTTAAACAATTGTGAATTGGAAAATGAAATACCTTTTAGCCAATTTGGTGGGCAAAATACCCACCAAATCAAGTCAAATAATGTGAATGAGCCCCATGACTTTAAGTTGCGTACGAATTGTAGCTGTTTCCACAAGCCTTTTTGCACTTTCCCACATTTGTCAAATTAATAAAAGGGAATGGGATATGACACTTTGATTGGTTTATTGCATTTTACGCCCAAGACACACCTATAATTAATGAAGAGACTAAGTTCAGCCCATTTGCACGTTGCGCTGTGCTTAGCACTCAAAAAACGCGCCGTCTAAATAGCAAAAGTGGATTTGGACACGCCCTAAATGCACTTAACGCCATGCATTTAGACCAAGCGCTAAGATCACTAAGGTAGAGCCCCTAGAGTTCCAAAACGTTCCAGAGCTCCAGAGGCTTGTGACTAAAGTTGGATACTGAGAGAATGTGGTGATTAGACTAGGCTGAATGGTATGGGATGCTGTGGGTAGTTGAAATGGTGGATGTGGCTCTGGGGGTTGCTGGAGAAGCAGATTGGTGATATGTACTTTTTTTTCCACCACAGGTCGAACACCAATTGACACCAGGACCTGCCATTTTTACGAGAGAGTTTTGGAGGTGCAGGATAATGTAACCACAAATGTAATGCATTGTAAAATACAACACTTATATTGTGCTTAGTTATCCTCACATATTTGTGCCAGATACAGAGTTTTTATATTAGCCCACACAAGAGAGGGACTGTGTGTTTAGAAATTGGGTTGTTTGTTCATTGCGTATGAAACTTTCCATTGTCACAAAGCAGCCAGACCATCTTTACCTGGTCACCAGCTTGTGCCTGTTTCCCTCTCTCACCCTTCGCTAAACATTACAGAGAACTTGGGCAACTCAAAGACCCATTGAGGCCCTCATATGTAGTCTGGTCTGGTGCCCATTTTTGCTTTTCAGCTTCTGTTAATTCTCTGAAGACACACCAGAGCATTAAACTATTAGTATTGTGATGGCCCAGCATAGCTAGACTACACCACCGCTATAGGAGCTAAAGTTTGAATCCTGTTATGTTTTGAATCCCAGCTTGTTACAAAATAAAAAGAGTGATCTGTGATCTTACTTCTCATGATGGTTGTTGAGCCTTCCTACATTAGACTCCTTAGCAAATAAAATTTTTGCTCGAGACATTCTATAGCTAAGCTCAACTATATCCGAACTTACAATATTAGTTTTTGGTCTCTTTCAAAAGAGGCTTGGCCAGTGGACCCTGTATAATCATATCATGGTATTTAGCTCTGCTTTGAACTTCTACACTTAAGTGTTACTTTTTTCAGATAAGCCAGTCCTTGCCATAAATGAACCCTAACACTTCTATAACTCTGCATAAGCCAATCAGGGCCAGTATCTTAAATACCTGCTGGATGAAGTATTTTTGACTGCCAAGGGGAACATTTTCTAGCTTAGTTTAGCATTGGAGTGTTTTCTGGTGGATACTTGGTTGTGTGTTTGTTCCATCTATCTTCTTCTTTTGTCACTGTTGCACTGAAGTTGGAAGCTGGTACATTTTGTGGCAAGGTCTGGTTTCCTGGTCCTTTCTCTCTGCCAAAATATTTTGATTGAATGTTTTGTGTAATGCCTTTTTTTTAGTTAATTGTAGTAAGCCGACATTCCTTTGGGAGTGTATGATTTCTCTTTTTGTTTCACGGACCATAACTTGTTTGTTGATTCACTTATTTGATCTTGTGGGTTGATTCCCACCAGTTTGTTTGATTGAACTAACAGTACATTTGAAGGTATAAATTAGGATGCTTATCTTTAGTAATAAATAATAATTTACATTTTGATTAATATTTTAATGTATGGCATTTAGGTGTCTTCTGTTTTATGTGATCCATTGGGTGTAACACCTGTTAAGATATCCATCCTGTTTCTTAAACTAGGGTTCGGGACCCAACATGGGTCGCGGGAGTGTATGAGGTGGGTTCCAGTATGAATCTGTAGTGTACTACGTTATGTAGTATGTGTATTTAACGGGGGCCCTGGAGGGTACTAAATTTCTAATTTGGGCCCCGATATTAAAAAGTATTTCTAATTTGAGTCCCGATATTAAAAAGTATTTATAATTTGGGTCCCGATATTAAAAAGTATTTATAATTTGTGTCCCGATGTTAAAAAGTTTAAGAACCAGTGCTGTAGACAGATCGCCGACTAGATGAGAAAGATGTGCCAAAAAAGTACCTGCACTCCCAGTGAACCATCTGTCCCATTAGATCCAGGGATTGCTGAAATGTTACCACAAAAAAAAAAGCAATGCATTACGCTCATATGAAAATTATAGCAAGCTATGATTCACACACATCCCGTTAAACTGTTTCTTGCAATAACATTTCTTAATGTGAATGGCAGAGAGAAGCGGAGACGTGCAAAGAGTTTATCCTCAACCTCATTTGGGTCTCATTGGGGTTGTTTTTGTTGAGCTGAAGTTTGATTTTGACCCCATGAATATGAAGCACTGTGCCCAATCCCAAACTATGGATACTATAAAGCCCTATGTACTGTCGCATGAATCACCAGGAGTCCAAGCATGCATGAAATTGGATTTTAAGGAAATTATACTGACAATGCAAGTAACATTAAACGTATAATAAAAAAGAAAAAATGTGTTCCTTGTTTTTTCCATGCAGTTGCACAGCCATTATGATGGTCTTTAACTATAAAAGCTGAATTGTAATAAAGCAGTTAGTACAACTCACATCATTACAGAAGTGTGAAATAAAGTATCTACTTTGTCAGCTCCTCAGCTTTGAATTACAACTTAAATTTACCTCAAATTTGCATATGCTTGAACTACAAGCACATCAGTGCACTTCAGTATAGTTTTGGTTTCATTTTTCTCTGGGCAACTTGCTTACTGTTATTTACTAAGTTATGGCGAATGATAAATCACAGTATTCAGGGCAAAGAAGTAGAATGTTCTTGACTGGCCAAGTCAGTCACCTGACCTGAATCCAATGTGTTTTACTTGCTGAAGACAAGATCGGCTGAATCCCAAACTGAGCCCTTGTGGACTCGTGGACTGTGGACTTACAAACTTTAATGCCGCAGTCAAGGCGGAAAGTCTGCACACCCTTTTCACCTTCTCCACGTTTTATTACGTTACTTATACTACAATAAATTGAGTTCATTTTTTGCCTCAAACATCTACACACAATAGCCAATAAGACTTTCTTCAGACTTTCCGGCTTGACTGTATATAACCGGCAGGAAACTCGAAACAGGTGTGAGGAATAATAGCCGGGTGATATCCAAACACCGAAACGGAGGCGAAAAAAATCCGATAGATCACCCCGCCACCGCCAATAAGAATGGTGACCGCAGAAACAGCAGAGGCTGCCAGTAACCATGACAGTAACAGAAGAGTTTGTATATGAATCCAAATGAGCAATACATGTACCTGCACCACCTGTGGAGATGAATGATGCTGAAACTACACAAGTTAGTTAGTTGGAGTTAAGCATTTCGAAAGATAGTAGGCTTCATATATAGGGCCTACTTTTATTGAATTATATTCATGTTTCCAGTTATGGAAATAAGAGTCTGGAGGGAGTGGCAAGTGACGGACAGGCCAGGTCCAGCCCTCATAATCAAAACCTGCATGATTCCCTGGTGGCCTCTCCTCCTGTGCAGCTGGATGAAAAAGCCACCAGCTCCAGCCCAAATTACAATCCAAACCCTCATGATTACCGAGTGGACCCTCGTTCTGTGCAGCCGGATGAAAAAGCCACCAGCTCCAGCCCAAATTACAATCCAAACCCTCATGATTACCGAGTGGATCCTCGTTCTGTGCAGCCGGATGAAAAAGCCACCAGCTCCAGCCCAAATTACAATCCAAACCCTCATGATTACCGAGTGGACCCTCGTTCTGTGCAGCTGGATGAAAAAGCCACCAGCTCCAGCCCAAATTACAATCCAAACCCTCATGATTACCGAGTGGACCCTCGTTCTGTGCAGCTGGATGAAAAAGCCACCAGCTCCAGCCCAAATTACAATCCAAACCCTCATGATTTCCGAGTGGACCCTCGTTCTGTGCAGCTGGATGAAAAAGCCACCAGCTCCAGCCCAAATTACAATCCAAACCCTCATGATTTCCGAGTGGACCCTCGTTCTGTGCAGCTGGATGAAAAAGCCACTAGCTTCAACCCAAATTATAATCCAAACCCTCCCGGATTTTCAGTGCCCAATCTGTCACGATTCTAGTTGTCATGTCACGTTTTATTTTCTTTTCTTGTCTTAGTTAGATTTCTTGTAATGTCACGTATTGTGTTTAGTTTAGTCACGCCACGTTTTATGTTTCATTCTTGTTACGTTTCATTTTTATGTCATGTCACGTTTTATGTTTTATTCTTGTTAGATTTATTTTCTAGTCTTGTCATGTCACGTTTTATATTTGATTCATGTTACGGTTCCCGTCCGTTGTTTAGCATACACATTTCCGTGTTTTTCCGCAGCCTTGAGTGCATGCTGTTGCTCATGCTTCCCTAATTGTTTCATTCTCCCGTGTCTAGTTTACTAATCTACTAACGTTAGATCAGGATTGGGTAATACTAACTCTCTAACCATGTGTTCATGTTTAACTTACGTTTCTCGTGCATGTCATTTATTAATTTACTAACGCTAGGTCAGGATAGGTTTATTACTAACGAGTACTACCTTGTCAGCCTTTCACACCTGATTCCCATTCGCATGCTGCTCTCAAGCAAAGTGTCTGCACCTGTCTACACCTGCATTTAAGCTCAGTGTTCATGTCTTGTCTTTGTGAAATTGTTGCCTCCTGTTTGTCAGTGCACTTTTGAGCAGTTTGCCAAACCTGCCTTTTTGTTTACGATCCTAGCCTGTTATTGACCTCCGTTTTGTTAACCACTGCCTGCCTGTACCACAAGTTTTTGCCTGCTGTCTTTAGTACTTTTGCCCCGCGGAGCGGACTTCGGTCTTGACTCTTGCGTTGCCTTTGACCCTGAGCCTGCCTACTGTCTGCCTGTACTTCTGCCCCGCTGACTGCTACTCTGGTTACTGGACTATTGCATGGTGTACCGATTCAGAGACTGCCTTCTTCCTCGGTACTGTACGTTAGTTTTGGCTGGATTTTTTGTGTATGAACTTTGCATTTTGGCTACGCTTATTAGACACTCCTTTAATAAAGCCCTGACGGGACTATTATTCAACCACGGTTTCTGAGTCGTGCATTTCGGGTCCAATCCTCACGCACCAGTCTCACAATCTTCTGCATCTAGGTACTTAAGTTTTTGTTTTTATTTAATTCTGAAGATGTTCCATAGGGGACAAATGTAAGCTGGACCCCGTGTACTTGGACTCCAACATGATTTGAGAAGTATAATAATTAATTATAAAATGTTTACCTGCCAGAATAGTCGCTCTTAGGCAATGATGTGAGGAGACCATGCCAAGTGCCACGGCGTGATGTCAATTTTGTGTTGTGCCACAGAACTCTGCCAGTTTGCGCTGGTGTGATCAGGATTAGTGTCTAAACTGAGGGGAGCATCATTGGACTATGGATTACTGTTTGAACCCCAATAAATATGATTTCTTAAAATTCTTTACCTAATGTTTTGGCCCTAAATATTTTATTTGTGGTTGACACTTTAAAAATAGGTCTTCTGGCTTTTCAGACTTCCTATTGTAGTCAACGCACACCTTGCTGCCGAATGGGTAATGCTCAAATTCAGAAAGAAACACCAACCAAACCTTGAACGACAATGCAGGCCAAAGCAGTGTGATCCGTATTAATCCAGGCAGAGGTTAAAGGGTGCACTGGCATTGATTGGCCAATAGAGGTCACTATTGCCATTGGACCGTATTATTGCAGTGCCCTAGGGAGGCTGGTGATCGTCCTATTGGATGTGCAGCACCAACTGTCAGAAGACTCACTAACAATTAAATGGCTTTTTACTTTTAAAGCCAAGAGCCAACCATAGCATCCCAATTGATCATTTCCACCATCTGACATTATCTAAATTCCTGAATATCTACCTCAACCTGTGCCAAATGGACATATCCTGTGGTTGTTCGTGGTAGACGAGGCGAGTTGCCTGTTCATATTAAAGCATTTTGACATTTATGTGAGTTTTATATGAAAGCCTTATTTTTTTTCAACAGTCTGAAAAGTACTAGATTAAATCTCAATTGTACATGTCTTCCCCAATAAGTTTAAATATCTTTCAACTAATGGGATCACATCTTGAAGTCATGTGCCAAAACACTACCATGCGTTTCTTCATGTTTTTGTCTTGACCCAGTGAAAGTCCACATATTTGGAGATATCCCGATCGGACGAAAGGTCTTCCTCAATAAGCTTGGCGTGCGAATTGAAGAGTGTAAACTGGAGCGGTGCAGAGTCATTCTGATCCTCTGTCTCGTTGCTGAACTCAAGGCAGCATTGAGTATGATTCCAGGTGAGCACACTCATTTTCTTCTGTCATCTTCCGTCTGTGGTTTAAAACTACTGGAGGTAACCCAAATCCATCCTCCCACTGGGCGTATTATACTATCCTAAAAGCAATGCCACTCCGACAAATTTCATAGAAGTTCCATAAGGCTGAGGCGAGAACTGGGTATTATATCAGCGCTGAAAATACAGACGAGGGGTCTAGAAACAGCCGCCCCTGCCTTAACTCTATCCCCAACCATGTTGTACGAAAATCTGAAACTGATCTGGGGTCTGCGCTTTGTCCTCGAGCCACGCGGTCGGGGCGGACCAATAGTTGCAATGATGCCTAATTATAGCCAAGCAATGATTATAAATTTTGCAAGTTTCCCCTCAAGCCGCAGTCAGCACGAAAGCTTCTGGGGACACTGATAACCCATTCAGTTATTGTCCATTACATTCACACTAAAACATTTTTAGTGTGAACGTTGACGTGTCATGCAGCAAACATTTAGATATTAATTTGTTTGTATGCGGCTGAATAATTAGCTACTGATGCAATATGGTGTTACCTTGCTGAAGTGTAGGCTACAAGGAACATCACTTAGTCTACTTGAGAACGAAAGCTGAAACCTTTTGGTTAGCCTACATGTTTATGAGCTGCCCCACTGTCAACAATAACTACAATTCTCATCCCTTGTGCTTTAGTGGGTATATGAACAAAGAGATGCAAGTGTCACCATAAAATGAACAGCACCCGTGTTGTTTCTGAACCCAATCGCTCTGTTCATCACCAAGTCCAACCCGATCCATGGGGCACACTTTTAATTAATTTTTGTGTTTTGTTAATTTGATACTAGTCTTTAAAAATTAATTTTAAATAAATAAAACGTGTGCCTGTTTGGGAAATCACTAGACGAGCCCACATGTAGCCTATCATTTTACAATCCTAATTATATTTCCCGTTTCAAACAGATATAGTTGGCTAATATAGCCCAGTACAGGTGGTCCTTTATATTTCAATTGAGATTGCACGTGTTTTGATTAAAAAATTAACTATAACAACAGCAGCCTTTAAATTATTATTGAGATAACAGATTTATTTTATTATAAATGTATTATTGAGAGTAACAGAATAATAATGATGCACCATGTCATGTGTTAGGCTCTACAGAACCGAAACAAATGCAGAGCGCGATCGGTTTCACTTTTTTTTCTCCAAATTGGCAGGAGGCTAGGTCTAGAGGTCGTGGTGTTTGAGAGAACACAGCAAAGGAAAATAAACACATCAACCGTGATCTGTTGTCCATTTCGACGTGAACATCACATCGTGAAATTATTTATAGACACGTGAGTATCGGTAGGCTATAGCCTATAATATGGTATACTCTTCATTCAGGTGGTGTTTAACGCACTGGCCTAGGCGAATAGCCTATAGCCGAGCCTATTTGCGATTAGAACCCTTCTGGTTTTTTGGAACTAAATGTGATCGCACTGTGTGCTGAGTGTGCGAAGAAAATATGTTGAAAAATATAACTATGTAACTGTAGGCTATGTGGCGTGTATGTTTTATTAAAAGTAAAAATACTAACCAACCAAACTCGAACATCGAGCTTTACTGAAAGTGAAAGCAGGGATAAAACCCGGAATATGCGTGGCACTTTCACCGAGCCATAATCTGCTATTCACCTCTGCTTAATGGAGAGACAGGCACAGGAGGGACAGCTGGGTGTCTTTTCAAAGTCTTTGGACGTATGACCCTGGAGGAGCCCTAGATTTGTCCCGCCCTCCAGCGGGCTGATGCCCCGGTGTTGATGTTAGCTACAAATTAAAATAATATACGAAATGTGCTGGAATAAACTATGTGGAGCACAAGTAGTGTCTATTGAATCACGTTCAAGAAAACAGCCAGTCTATGAGGTTATAGAAATATCTCTTTGAATGATTCTTATTTTGTTTTCTAGAAAACTACGATATGATTGTTTACCGTTTGGGGGAAAGATAAAATGTCACTTGTCACTGAGGAAATAGTAATAAAAATTAAATGGGCCAACATTTGCTTAGAATTTTGGGAATGCCTATTTTCAAAACATTTTATGGAAATGGTAATTTGTTGGAAGTTGGCCTCATGTAGGGGTTTTCAAACGAGGATGTCAGATTTATCATCTTTTGTGAACAATACATTTTTTTCTTAATATTTATTTAAAATATAATTTGACAATTTACATTTGTCTACAGAGGCTAAGATGGTCAACATATGTAGTATTGTGACTGGATGCACCTTGAACGCTCACAAGGCCTTCGTGGATAATCTTGCTGCTAAAGTTCCGTTGACGGAAGTGACATTGAAGGAGTGTGATGTCATTCTGGGATTCTGTCCTATTTCATCTGGAATTGGAACCGACATTGATGCAGCACTAGGGGAAATGTCAGGTAATTTACCAGAATTCAATACTTTATTACCCTCAAATTATCTGGCGAGGACAACGTGTGAATTTTCCTGTTAAACCGTTAAATATGTACACTTAAGGATTAAAATCTCTTGGTCTACTTTGGCATTTTATAGTAAATGTAGCTAAATCATTACCAGGATGACTATTAGACCGTAGTTATGCTGTAGAACTCCATTTATTTAATAAAATATGTGCTAGTATTAGGAAGGAAGGATTATACTACCAGTGGGGATGTCCATGTCCCATTGAGTGGCAGCTCTTGTTAATCAGACCAGTGTACTCCGCTGATGCTGTGCAGAGTGTAGAGAACTGGCAGCTGGCACTGGTAGTGTACATTTCAGAGAAAGCTCTCCTGAATTAACAGAGGATGGGGTAGTGAAGAGATGGGCCAACAAATACAGTTGGACATATTGTTTTTGAATTATATATATACAGTGCCCTCCACTATTTAAAAAAATAAAATAAAAAATAAAATTTTCTTGATGAGGGATTTTTCTTTCTCAAAATAAAATTTCTTCAATTAAAGGTTGCATTTTTCCAATTTCTTTCAGTGTGAGATTAAGCTAATTCACCAAAAGGTGAATTTATAACCCTTTTTACTCATCTTTACCAGGGGTGCCAATAATTGTGGAGGGCACTGTGTGTGTGTGTGTGTGTGTGTGTGTGTGTGTGTGTTCAATTTTTGAAGTGAATTATTTAAGATTTTCTCCTGTCTCTTTACAGCTGATAAGCCTGTCATTCTAGTGGTGATGCACCATGTTTCTGACCCAAATCACAGGCTGTATCCCAGCAGCAATTATGTGACACAGAGTAATGTATTCACTGTGGACTGTCTGTTCCACGAAGCCAAAGGGTTCTTCAAGAGTACAGCCAATGATGCAGCTTTGGAAAAAACACTGGAGCACATAAGGACATATCAAAAGGTATTACACACTATCTGTAACGTCCCGCTCCCTTCCTGTCCGTTCTCCAGGTTTTCCCTTTCCTCCCGTGTCATGTTTGGATTCCCTGTGTCCGTGTTTTCCCTGTCGCTACAGGCTGGGCGTGCCCCTTCTGTCTGTTCCTCTCTGTTCCCTCACTTCAGGTTCAACCTATCTCCTTTCCCCCTTCTTGCATGCATTCCGCACCAGTCAATTAGTCTATCACTCTCGGTTACATTCCTCATGCTTTTGGTTATTGGTTTCAATTCCACTCCCCTACTTATACCTCCCGCTGGCTGCTATTCGGCGCCAGTTCGTTAACGTTGTTCGTGCGTGTCATGGTCTCCTGGTTTCTGGTACTACTTGACTGAAAGCTCTGTTGTGGTTTTTTCCCTGGCTAACTCCTTGGTTCCAAGTCCAGTGTTCTGTAATATCCAGCCTGTAGCAGTCAAGTCTCCCCTGTTTGTGTTGCGGTACCCCTGCTCCCAGTTAACGTTGCCTGTGCAGTGGGGTGCTCTGCCTCCCGTCCAGTTCCTGTTGGACCCCCCGGTCCAGATCCCGTTCCCGTGATCCAGTTCCTGTTGGACCTCCCGGTCCAGATCCAGTTGCCTGCGCAGTGGGGTGCTCTGCCTCCAGTCCAGTTCCTGTTGGACCCCCCGGTCCAGAGTCCGTTCCCGTGATCCAGTTCCGGTTGGACCTCCCGGTCCAGATCCAGTTGCCTGCGCAGTTGGGTGCTCTGCCTCCAGTCCAGTTCCTGTTGGACCCCCCGGTCCAGAGCCCGTTCCCGTGATCCAGTTCCTGTTGGACCTCCCGGTCCAGATCCAGTCCAGTTCCTGTTGGACCCCGCGGTCCAGAGCCCGTTCCCGTGATCCAGTTCCTGTTGGACCTCCCGGTCCAGATCCAGTCCGGTTCCGGTTCGGAACCCACATCCTGTCTCAAGTCCAGTTCCGGTTCGGAACAACCCTCCGTTCCCGTGACCCAGTTCCTGTTGGACCTCCCGGTCCTGATCCAGTCCAGTTCCGGTTCGGAACAAACCTTCGTTCCCGTGATTCGGTTCCAGTGTGGGCCTCCCGGTCCAGTACAAGTCCAGCTCCGGTTTGGAGCAGTTCGCTACTTCCTGGACCCTCTTAACTATTGTGTTAAGTTTGTGTTGAGCTTGGGACTACCCCAAAGCTCCGAATAAATCCTCATTTCTGTTTCCCTGTCTCTTGGTCGTTGCATTTGGGTTCAGCCCGTGTTTGGGTTTGTGACAGAACGAACTGGCCTTAAACATGGACCCAGCCGACCTCGAGCAGGGTCGCCACGCCTTCCACTCTATGGAGATCGTCCCATTCGGCACGGATTCCTATGAGGAATACCTCATGGGAATCTTGGGGCTAACTCCGGAGTTTATCCGCCGTCATGCCGACCACTACCCATCACTCCGGACTCCTCCTCCCAGCTCCCACTCCGTTAGGCTCGGAGTGGTCTCCCTCCATCCGGATAGCTCCGAGCCAAGCCACAACCCTACACCTTCTAATTTTGAAGGTACCCGTCTTGCCCTTTGCCCGAGGGGCTGTGGTCCCAGGAGGAGGCGATGGGGTCCTGGCTCCCGGCTCCACCGACGGGCTCGGCCACCCGTTGACGGAGGATCCATCACCCTTCCGTCCCTGCCCAAGCCTCCTGTCCCGTTCCGACCCAGCCCTCCTGTCCCGTTCCGACCCAGCCCTCCTGTCCCGTTCCGTCCAAGCCCTCCTGTCCCGTTCCGACCCAGCCCTTCTGTCCCGTTCCGACCCAGCCCTCCTGTCCCGCTCCGACCCAGCTCTCCTGTCCCGTTCCGACCCAGCTCTCCTGTCCCGTTCCGACCCAGCCCTCCTGTCCCGTTCCGACCCAGCCCTCCTGTCCCATCCCGTCCCAGCTCTCCTGTCCCGTTCCATCCAAGCCCTCCTGTCCCGTTCCGACCCAGCCCTCCTGTCCCGTTCCGACCCAGCTCTCCTGTCCCGTTCCGACCCAGCTCTCCTGTCCCGTTCCGACCCAGCTCTCCTGTCCCGTTCCGACCCAGCTCTCCTGTCCCGTTCCGACCCAGCTCTCCTGTCCCGTCCCGACCCAGCTCTCCTGTCCCGTCCCGACCCAGCTCTCCTGTCCCGTTCCGACCCAGCTCTCCTGTCCCGTTCCGTCCCAGCTCTCCTGTCCCGTCCCGTCCCAGCTCTCCTGTCCCGTCCCGTCCCAGCTCTCCTGTCCCGTCCCGTCCCAGCTCTCCTGTCCCGTCCCGTCCCAGCTCTCCTGTCCCGTCCCGGTCCATGCCTCCTGTCCCGCCCCGGTCCAAGCCTCCTGTCCCGCCCCGGTCCATGCCTCCTGTCCCGCCCCGGTCCATGCCCCCTGTCCCGCCCCGGTCCATGCCCCCTGTCCCGTCCCGTCCCGGCTCTCCTGTCCCGTCCCGTCCCAGCTCTCCTGTCCCGTCCCGACCCAGCTCTCCTGTCCCGTTCCGTCCCAGCTCTCCTGTCCCGTCCCGTCCCAGCTCTCCTGTCCCGTTCCGTCCCAGCTCTCCTGTCCCGTCCCGTCCCAGCTCTCCTGTCCCGTCCCGGTCCATGCCCCCTGTCCCGCCCCGGTCCATGCCTCCTGTCCGGCCCCGGTCCATGCCTCCTGTCCCGCCCCGGTCCATGCCTCCTGTCCCGCCCCGGTCCATGCCCCCTGTCCCGCCCCGGTCCATGCCTCCTGTCCCGCCCCGGTCCAGGCCTCCTGTCCCGCACCGGTCCATGCCTCCTGTCCCGCACCGGCCCATGTCTCCTGTCCAGTCCCTTTCCACGCCACCAGTCCCGTCCCGTTCCCTGCCTCCTCTCAAGTTGCGGGACCAGTTAACCTCCTGTCCTGAACGGCCGAGCTCGCTAGCCTCCTGTCCTGAGCGGCCGAGCCTGCTAGCCTCCTGTCCTGAGCGGCCGAGCCTGCTAACCTCCTGTCCTGAGCGGCCGAGCCTGCTAACCCCCTGTCCTGAGCAGCCCAGCCTGCTAAACTCCTGTCCTGAGCAGCCCAGCCTGCTAAACTCCTGTCCTGAGCAGCCCAGCCTGCTAAACTCCTGTCCTGAGCAGCCCAGCCTGCTAACCTCCTGTCCTGAGCAGCCCAGCCTGCTAACCTCCTGTCCTGAGCGGCCCAGCCTGCTAACCTCCTGTCCTGAGCAGCCCAGCCTGCTAACCTCCTGTCATGAGCAGCCCAGCCTGCTAAACTCCTGTCCTGAGCAGCCCAGCCTGCTAACCTCCTGTCCTGAGCAGCCCAGCCTGCTAACCTCCTGTCCTGAGCAGCCCAGCCTGCTAACCTCCTGTCCTGAGCAGCCCAGCCTGCTAACCTCCTGTCCTGAGCAGCCCAGCCTGCTAACCTCCTGTCCTGAGCAGCCCAGTCTGCTAACCTCCTGTCCTGAGCAGCCCAGCCTGCTAACCTCCTGTCCTGAGCAGCCCAGCCTGCTAAACTCCTGTCCTGAGCAGCCCAGCCTGCTAACCTCCTGTCCTGAGCAGCCAAGCCAGCTAACCACCGCCGGCCCCCTGAGCGATGCAGCCGTCGCCGCCGGCCCCCTGAGCGATGCAGCCGTCGCCGCCGGCCCCCTGAGCGATGCAGCCGTCGCCGCCGGCCCCCTGAGCGATGCAGCCGTCGCCGCCGGCCCCCTGAGCGATGCAGCCGTCGCCGCCGGCCCCCTGAGCGATGCAGCCGTCGCCGCCGGCCCCCTGAGCGATGCAGCCGTCGCCGCCGGCCCCCTGAGCGATGCAGCCGTCGCCGCCGGCCCCCTGAGCGATGCAGCCGTCGCAGACGGCTCCCTGAGCCGGTCTCCTGAGCGATGTAGCCATCGCAGTCTGTCCTGTCTGCGCCGCCGTCCTCCTGAACGGTCCTGTCTGCGCCATCGTCCTCCTGAGCGGTCCTGTCGGCGCCGTCGTCCTCCTGAGCGGTCCTGTCTGCACCGCCGTCCTCCTGAACGGTCCTGTCTGCACCGTCGTCCTCCCGAGCGGTCCTGTCTGCACCGCCGTCCTCCTGAATGGTCCTGTCTGCACCGTCGTCCTCCTAAGCGGTCCTGTCTGCACCGTCGTCCTCCTGAGCGGTCCTGTCTGCACCGTCGTCCTCCGGAGCGGTCCTGGCTCCACAAGAGCCTTATTCTGGACCACTCTCTCATCTCCGGCTTTCACAACCAGTTCCCGGACAGGATTAGGCCTTCAGATACGCCAGGTGGCGTTCTTTGAGGGGGGGGTACTGTAACGTCCCGCTCCCTTCCTGTCCGTTCTCCAGGTTTTCCCTTTCCTCCCGTGTCATGTTTGGATTCCCTGTGTCCGTGTTTTCCCTGTCGCTACAGGCTGGGCGTGCCCCTTCTGTCTGTTCCTCTCTGTTCCCTCACTTCAGGTTCAACCTATCTCCTTTCCCCCTTCTTGCATGCATTCCGCACCAGTCAATTAGTCTATCACTCTCGGTTACATTCCTCATGCTTTTGGTTATTGGTTTCAATTCCACTCCCCTACTTATACCTCCCGCTGGCTGCTATTCGGCGCCAGTTCGTTAACGTTGTTCGTGCGTGTCATGGTCTCCTGGTTTCTGGTACTACTTGACTGAAAGCTCTGTTGTGGTTTTTTCCCTGGCTAACTCCTTGGTTCCAAGTCCAGTGTTCTGTAATATCCAGCCTGTAGCAGTCAAGTCTCCCCTGTTTGTGTTGCGGTACCCCTGCTCCCAGTTAACGTTGCCTGTGCAGTGGGGTGCTCTGCCTCCCGTCCAGTTCCTGTTGGACCCCCCGGTCCAGATCCCGTTCCCGTGATCCAGTTCCTGTTGGACCTCCCGGTCCAGATCCAGTTGCCTGCGCAGTGGGGTGCTCTGCCTCCAGTCCAGTTCCTGTTGGACCCCCCGGTCCAGAGTCCGTTCCCGTGATCCAGTTCCGGTTGGACCTCCCGGTCCAGATCCAGTTGCCTGCGCAGTTGGGTGCTCTGCCTCCAGTCCAGTTCCTGTTGGACCCCCCGGTCCAGAGCCCGTTCCCGTGATCCAGTTCCTGTTGGACCTCCCGGTCCAGATCCAGTCCAGTTCCTGTTGGACCCCGCGGTCCAGAGCCCGTTCCCGTGATCCAGTTCCTGTTGGACCTCCCGGTCCAGATCCAGTCCGGTTCCGGTTCGGAACCCACATCCTGTCTCAAGTCCAGTTCCGGTTCGGAACAACCCTCCGTTCCCGTGACCCAGTTCCTGTTGGACCTCCCGGTCCTGATCCAGTCCAGTTCCGGTTTGGAGCAGTTCGCTACTTCCTGGACCCTCTTAACTATTGTGTTAAGTTTGTGTTGAGCTTGGGACTACCCCAAAGCTCCGAATAAATCCTCATTTCTGTTTCCCTGTCTCTTGGTCGTTGCATTTGGGTTCAGCCCGTGTTTGGGTTCGTGACACTATCTCTGCTGTGTTTTTGCATGTTCATATGTGTTTTTATTTATAGTCATGCCCTGATGAAGTTCGGTGTGGCCGAAATGCATTGGCATGAGACTTCAAAAAGAATCTTACTGATATGGCAAAGCCATTTTAATAACAGTTTAATAAGCTATACATTTTTAGTTAATGTTTGAAGCAGAACAACCCATCCTGAACAAACTGAACAAACACACTTTCAGTGCTTTTCATGCACATCAGAAACGTCACAGTCTTCTTGTCATTCACAGGAACCTTCTCCTGCCCAGATGCTGACTGTGGTAAGTTCAATACGATGTTCTATCTCGTGTATGTCTGTGGTTTACCGTTGACCTTTACATTTACGTTTATTAATTCATCATTTTTTAAAATCTTTTAACATATTCCTGTATATTGTAAAATACGATTCACTGACTCTTTACAAAAAAAAAATATATATATATATTATTTTTCTGATTTCCCCCCCCATTTTTCTCCCAATTTAGTAGCCAATTGAACCCCTATTCTAATTCAATTCCCCCCATGTAGCAACCGCTTGAGAACCACCGCTACACAACCCTGTCAGCTGGTAGTAGGAAGGAGGGCGCCACGTCCTCTACAGGGCGTGACTCCTCGAGCTCCTGACCGTGATTCCAACTCGCCCAGGGCCTTTTTGTGCGCAGCGATTCTCTCCGAGCCCCTCCCCCCACGCGGAAGCACCCGCCAATTGCTGCTCCCTCAGGGCACCGGCCATGCTCGGATCTAGCAGGACCGGGGCGCGAACCCCGATCCTCGGAGTACAACTGCACTGACTGAAAGTCAGCGCTCTTACCGAATTCACTGACTCTTAGTGTAGATCGGTACAGACACTCAGAAAATATTTTACCAGGGGGAACTTCAGGATTCTCCTGTGTACTTATGCTCCTTAAATCGTCACCAGGTCAGACACGTTGGTTGAATAAGATTAACATTCCACATGGTGCCAAGGACTACACTTCACAAAGGAGGAAGCCTCCATCACACAACCAGATTATACATCACTGGTGATATTGCACCATTCGCTTTGGGGTGTAGTTAATCTGATGACCCGGTCTCGACGTCTGTCTGTCCTGGCCCCTCGGTGGTGGAATGACCTCCCCGTGGAGGTCAGAACAGCAGAAAGTCTGACCGCCTTCAAGCGCAGATTTAAGACTCACCTCTTCAAGCTGCACCTCTCTCCACCCCTCCCTACCTCCCTGTGACTATTGTTATTAATGTTGTGTAATTACCCCCCCCCCCCCCAAAAAAACAACAAAAAAACAACAAAAAAAACCAATCATACTGACTGCGCCTAGTACTTCGATTCGTATTTGCCTTTTTAGGGTTGTTTTTAAACGTTCTTGTTCCTAGTTTGAAAATGCACTATGTACGTCGCTCTGGATAAGAGCGTCTGCTAAATGTCTATAATGTAATGATGAACTATCCTATAATTCAAAACTGGAAGCTGATCTTGCATCAGAACTGTAAATCTTGTCATTCACAGAAAGATCCTCCTGTCCAGGAATTGCCTGAAGCGGTAAGTACTGCAGTTGTGGTATTTTCATTATGTCTATCTGTGTCTGTGGATCACTGTTAGCATATTATATCTTTAAATGTACTAATTTATCAGATTTAAGATTTAAGGTGCATCAGTGCATGGATGGGCCCCATGGTCTGGGATTTTGTTTGTTTGAATAATTGTCTGTAAATGTACTACTTCATCAGATTATTTTATCCAGATACATACTACTTTATGTAAGCTAATTAAAATCTGTATTGATTGGAAAATGAAATACCTTTTAGCCAATTTGGTGTGCAAAATACCCACCAAATCAAGTCAAATAATGTGAATGAGCCCCATGACTTGAAGTTGCGTACGAATTGTAGCTGTTTCCACAAGCTTTTTTGCACTTTCCCACATTTGTCAAATTAATAAAAGGGAATGGGATATGACACTTTGATTGGTTTCTTGCATTTTACGCCCAAGACACACCTATAATTAATTAAGAGACTAAGTTCAGCCCATTTGCACATTGCGCTGTGCTTAGCACTCAAAAAACGCACCGTCTAAATAGCAAAAGTGGACTTGGACATGCCCTAAATGCACTTAACGCCATGCATTTAGACCAAGCGCTAAGATCACTAAGGTAGAGCCCCTAGAGTTCCAAAACGTTCCAGAGCTCCAGAGGCTTGTGACTAAAGTTGGATACTGAGAGAATGTGGTGATTAGACTAGGCTGAATGGTATGGGATGCTGTGGGTAGTTGTAATGGTGGATGTGGCTCTGGGGGTGGCTGGAGAAGCAGATTGGTGATATGTACTTTTTTTCCCACCACAGGCTGAACACCAAGGGACACCAAGACATGACATTTTTATGAAAGAGTTTTCGAGTGAGAAGTGCAGCATAATGTAACCACAAATGTAATGCATCGTAAAATACAACACTTATATTGTGCTTAGTTTTCCTCACATATTTGTGCCAGATACAGAGTTTTTATATTAGCCCATACAAGAGAGGGACTGTGTGTTTAGAAATTGGGTTGTTTGTTCATGGCGTATGAAACTTTCCATTGTCACAAAGCAGCCAGACCATCTTTAAATTGAAATTATACTGACAATGGAAGTAACATTAAACGTATAATACAAAATTAAAAATGTGTTCCTTGTTTTTTCCATGCAGTTGCACAGCCATTATGATGGTCTTTAACTATAAAAGCTGAATTGTAATAAAGCAGTTAGTACAACTCACATCATTACAGAAGTGTGAAATAAAGTATCTACTTTGTCAGCTCCTCAGCTTTGAATTACAACTTATATTTACCTCAAATTGGCATATGCTTGAACTACAAGCACATCAGTGCACTTCAGTATAGTTTTGGTTTAATTTTTCTCTGTTATTTCTTGATACAGCCTGTAGCCACACTCTAATTCCAGCAATTAACTTTCGCTTTCGGTTAAATCAGGAGACGATTCAGAGCCTTTAGGCTAAAATATAAAACGGCACTGAATGGATGAACTTGAATATAATATATTCGCCATTTCTACTGGTAGAGTGACATTGACAAGTGTTAGCTTGAACAGTAAGGTGAGATGCAGTGCGTATTTAGTCTGTAGTCTACCCACCCTACCCAGATATTCCCACTCAGGATGTCTTGAATTATCGGATAAGATGGGGAAGATGATATCCAAATATTTTCTGCTAAATTACTACTAAATTTAAACATATTTCGTTATCTGCTTAATTTTACGTAATGTTTATACATAAACAAGTAGGCTTTTATGGGAAAGAAATAACAGTGCTCAAAAGAAAATCATGTAAAGGGATTTCTGCCCCACTATTTGGGTAAGATGCCCCCCTACCTAGGTCATGAACCCCCCCAGGGCAACTTGCTTACTGTTATTTACTAAGTTATGGCGAATGATAAATCACAGTATTCAGGGCAAAGAAGTAGAATGTTCTTGACTGGCCAAGTCAGTCACCTGACCTGAATCCAATGTGTTTTACTTGCTGAAGACAAGATCGGCTGAATCCCAAACTGAGCCCTTGTGGACTCGTGGACTGTGGACTTTAATGCCGTATTTCCGGGGGCAGGTAAGTCTGCATTGATGCGGACTTGCAAAAAGTGCGGGTAAAGTCCGCATAAGCGTTGTTTTCACAATGGGACAGCCCTAAGCACTCAGACTTAACGAGAACGCATCTTTGAGTCTGCGAGCCCAGAGAATGCTATTCAGCCACTGAAAGAAAAACACCCCAGAAACAAACAGGAACTGAAGATGGCTGCAGTACAGGCCTGGCAGAGCATCTCCAAGGAAAATACCCAGCATATGGGGATGTCTATGGGTCGCACACTTCAGGCAGTCATCGAATGCAAATAATTCGCAACAACCTACTAAATGTGACGACTTAATTTAAGTTTATGTTCATTTGGTCCTGTAGAATGGGAGACTAAGTATAAAACAGGCTGTATTTTTTCACAGATCACCCGATATGGATGTAACTACCCTCAAATGAAAGCTGACATTCTGCACTTTAACTTCAAGTTCATCGCTTTATTTCAAATCCAATATGCTGGAGTACAGAGCCAAAATAACAATTTTTATAAAACTTTATATGTGTCTATGGTATCACCTAACATGCATCACAATTGCTCTCCATAGCTATGTCAAGTGTGTTTGCTCTGTGTGTGAATTGTTTAATGCAGTAGCCAACAGTTGTTCATTAAAAACAAAAAGAAACAAAACAACGTAAGAATAATTTAGCAATTTCATTCTCTGCCCTTTGCACAGACATCAAGTAAAAGTTTGAGGGAGAAAATAAGTGATATTTCTACAACAGCTGCGAAAAATCTGTGTGGTAAGTAATAGAATCTAAATTATATAGCAATAAATGTACATGCACCATCTGTGGAGAGGAATGGTGCTAAAAATTTACACAAGCATGCAGTCAGTTGGAGTAAATCACATTGTATTTAGAAAGATAGTAGTCTTCATACATACTTTTATTCAATTATATTCTAAATCAATTATATTCTAAATCAATTAAAATATTTTTTACAGCTGCAGGCATCAGTGATGCTCAGATTCTCACCTTAACACCTTAACAAAAATTGTATCATCGTCCAAATACTTATTGACTGCACTGTATATGTGTCTATGGTACCACCTAACATCACACTTGGTCTCCATAACTATGTCAAGCGTGTTTGCTCTGTGGGTGAACTGTGTTTAATGCAGTAGCCAACAGTTCTTTGTTCCAAACAAAACATAAGGAGTAATTTTGCAATTTCATTGTCTTCCCTTCGCACAGACATCAAGTAAAAGTTTGAGGGAGAAAATAAGTGATATTGCTTCGACAGCTGCAGAAAGTCTGTGTGGTAAGTCTAACTGTGAGGGTTGGTGTAAGGTTCGGAGAACGAAACGCGACCGATAAGGATTCTAAAAGCGTCTCGAAAGATACGCCACAAAAGTGGAAGAAACAGCAAAAACCTCCCTAGCACAAGGCAAATGATTACTACCTCAAAAGGACGCGAGACTTGAAAATAGCGAGTATAAATAACAAAAGAACCTCAAGCTCTAAATCAAAGAGCGCAAACGAGAGGTTGAAAACCAAAAGAAAAACCCAAGTAACGGGTGAAGGAAAGAAATAGAAAATCAAGCCTGTTACCTAAGCTCTGTAGCAATAGAGCTGAACACAAAAGGTAACAGGTCGAGAGATATTAGGATAAAGCAAAAGATTGGACATGAAAGAAATAACCCAATCTAATCTTAAACAATAACCGGACTTGCTGCGTTTCTTATTTGTACAAACCAGAAATGCAGTGACCGAATTCTTACACCGTTTACCGACAGAGACAATATTGAAGTGTAGAAAGACGGAAGTCCTGAGCTATACAGTCAAGCCAGAAAGTCTGCACACCCTTTTCACCTTCTCCACGTTTTATTACGTTACAGACTTATACTACAATAGATTGAGTTCATTTTTTGCCTCAAACATCTACACACAATAGCCAATAAGACTTTCTTCAGACTTTCCGGCTTGACTGTATATAACGGGCAGGAAACTCGAAACAGGTGCGAGGAATAATAGCCGGGCGATATCCAAACACCGAAACGGAGGCGGAAAAAATCCGATAGATCGCCCCGCCACCGCCAATAAGAATGGCGACCGCAGAAACAGCAGAGGCTGCCAGTAACCATGACAGTAACAGTAGAGTTTGTATATGAATCCAAATGAGCAATACATGTACATGCACCACCTGTAGAGATGAATGATGCTGAAACTACACAAGTTAGTTGGAGTTAAGCATTTCGAAAGATAGTAGTCTTCATATATAGGGCCTACTTTTATTGAATTATATTCATGTTTCCAGTTATGGAAATAAGAGTCTGGAGGGAGTGGCAAGTGATGGACAGGCCAGGTCCAGCCCTCATAATCAAAACCTGCATGATTCCCTGGTGGCCTCTCCTCCTGTGCAGCCGGATAAAAAAGCCACCAGCTCCAGCCCAAATTACAATCCAAACCCTCATGATTACCGAGTGGACCCTCGTTCTGTGCAGCCGGATAAAAAAGCCACCAGCTTCAGCCCAAATTACAATCCAAACCCTCATGATTACCGAGTGGACCCTTGTTTTGTGCAGCCGGATAAAAAAGCCACCAGCTCCAGCCCAAATTACAATCCAAACCCTCAGGATTACCGAGTGGACCCTCGTTCTGTGCAGCCGGATAAAAAAGCCACCAGCTTCAGCCCAAATTACAATCCAAACCCTCATGATTACCGAGTGGACCCTCGTTCTGTGCAGCCGGATAAAAAAGCCACCAGCTTCAGCCCAAATTACAATCCAAACCCTCATGATTTCTGAGTGGACCCTCGTTCTGTGCAGCTGGATGAAAAAGCCACCAGCTTCAACCCAAATTAATCCAAACCCTCCCGGATTTTCAGTGCCCAATCTGTCACGATTCTAGTTGTCATGTCACGTTTTATTTTATTTTCTTGTCTTAGTTAGATTTCTTGTAATGTCACGTATTGTGTTTAGTTTAGTCACGCCACGTTTTATGTTTTATTCTTGTTACGTTTAATTTTTATGTCATGTCACGTTTCATGTTTGATTAATGTTACGGTTCCCGTCCGTTGTTTAGCATACACATTTCCGTGTTTTTCCGCAGCCTTGCGTTCATGCTGTTTCTCTATCTCTCTTGCTGTCGCTCATGCTTCCCTAATTGTTTCATTCTCCCGTGTCTAGTTTACTAATCTACTAACGTTAGATCAGGATTGGGTAATACTAACTCTCTAGCCATGTGTTCATGTTTAACTTACGTTTCTCGTGCATGTCATTTACTAATTTACTAACGCTAGGTCAGGATAGGTTTATTACTAACGAGTACTACCTTGTCAGCCTTTCACACCTGATTTCCATTCGCATGCTGCTCTCAAGCAAAGTGTCTGCACCTGTCTACACCTGCATTTAAGCTCAGTGTTCATGTCTTGTCTTTGTGAAATTGTTGCCTCCTGTTTGTCAGTGCACTTTTGAGCGGTTTGCCAAGCCTGCCTTTTTGTTTACGATCCAAGCCTGTTATTGACCTGTTTTGTTAACCACTACCTGCCTGTACCACAACTTTTTGCCTGCTGTCTTTTGTACTTTTGCCCTGTGGAGCGGACTTTGGTCTTGACTCTTGCGTTGCCTTTGACCCTGAGCCTGCCTACCGTCTGCCTGTACTTCTGCCCCGCTGACCGCTACTCTGGTTACTGGAGTATTGCATGGTGTACCGATTCAGAGACTGCGTTCTCCGTCGGTACTGTACATTAGTTTTGGCTGGATTTTTTGTGTATGAACTTTGCCTTTTGGCTACGCTCATTGGACATTCCTTTAATAAAGCCCTGACGGGACTATCATTCAACCACTGTTTCTGAGTCGTGCATTTCGGGTCCAACCCTCACGCACCAGTCTCACAATCTTCTGCATCCAGGTACTTATTTAAGTTTTTGTTTTTATTTAATTCCGAAAATGTTCCATAGGGGACAAATGTAAGCTGGACCCCGTGCACTTGGACTCCAACATGATTTGAGAAGTATTATAATAATTAATTGTAAAATGTTTACCTACCAGAATAGTCGCTCTTAGGCAATGATGTGAGGAGACCATGCCAAGTGCCGCTGCGTGATGATGTCAATTTTGTGTTGTGCCACAGAACTCTGCCACTTGGCGCTGGTGTGATCAGGATTAGTTTCTAAACTGAGGGGAGCATCATTGGACTATGGATTACTGTTTGAACCCCACTAAATATGATTTCTTAAAATACTTTACCTAATGTTTTGGCCTTAAATATTTTATTTGTGGTTTGACACTTTAAAAATAGGTCTTCAGGCTTTTCAGACTTCCCATTGTAGTCAACGCACACCTTGCTGCCGAATGGGTAATGCTCAAATTCAGAAAGAAACACCAACCAAACCTTGAACGGCAATACAGGCCAAAGCAGTGTGATCCGTATTAATCCAGGCAGAGGTTAAAGGGTGCACTGGTATTGATTGGCCAATAGAGGTCACTATTGCCATTGGACCGTATTATTGCAGTGCCCTTGGGAGGCTGGTGATCGTCCTGTTGGATGTGCAGCACCAACTGTCAGAAGACTCACTAACAATTAAATGGCTTTTTACTTTTAAAGCCAAGAGCCAACCATAGCATCCCAATCGATCATTTCCATCATCTGACTATCTAAATTCCTGAATATCTACCTCAACCTGTGCCAAATGGACATATCCTGTGGTAGACGAGGCGAGTTGCCTGTTCACATTAAAGCATTTTGACATTTATGTGAGTTTTAATATGAAAGCCTTATTTTTTTTCAACAGTCTGAAATGTACTAGATTAAATCTCAATTGTACATGTCTTCCCCAATAAGTTTAAAGATCTTTCAACTAATGGGCTCACATCTTGAAATCATGTGCCAAAACACTACCATGCGTTTCTTCATGTTTTTGTCTTGACCCAGTGAAAGTCCACATATTTGGAGATATCCCGATAAGCTTGGCGTGCGAATTGAAGAGTGTAAACTGGAGCGGTGCAGCGTCATTCTGATCCTCTGTCTCGTTGCTGAACTCAAGGCAGCATTGAGTATGATTCCAGGTGAGCACACTCATTTTCTTCTGTCATCTTCCGTCTGTGGTTTAAAACTACTGGAGGTAACCCAAATCCATCCTCCCACTGGGCGTATTATACTCTCCTAATAGCAGTGCCACTCCGACAAATTTCATAGAAGTTCCATAAGGCTGAGGCGAGAATTGGGTATTATATCAGCGCTGAAAATACAGACGAGGGGTCTAGAAACAGCCGCCCCTGCCTTAACTCTATCCCCAACCATGTTGTACGAAAATCTGAAACTGATCTAGGGTCTGCGCTTTGTCCTCGAGCCACGCGGTCGGGGCGGACCAATAGTTTACAATGATGCCTAATTATAGCCAAGCAATGATTATCAATTTAGCAAGTTTCCCCTCAAGCCGCAGAAGCACGAAAGCTTCTGGGGACACTGATAACCCATTCAGTTATTGTCCATTACATTCACACTAAAACATTTTTAGTGTGAACGTTGACGTGTCATGCAGCTAATATTTAGATATGAATTTGTTTGTATGCGGCTGAATAATTAGCGACTGATGCAATATGGTGTTACCTTGCTGAAGTGTAGGCTATAAGGAACATCACTTAGTCTACTTGAGAACGAAAGCTGAAACCTTTTGGTTAGCCTACATGTTTGTGAGCTGCCCCACTGTCAACAATAACTACAGTTCTCATCCCTTGTGCTTTAGTGGGTATATGAACAAAGAGATGCAAGTGTCACCATAAAATGAACAGCACCCGTGTTGTTTCTGAACCCAATCGCTCTGTTCATCACCAAGTCCAACCCGATCCATGGGGCACACTTTTAATTAATTTTTGTGTTTTGTTAATTTGATACTAGTCTTTAAAAATTAATTTTAAATAAATAAAACGTGTGCCTGTTTGGGAAATCACTAGACGAGCCCACATGTAGCCTATCATTTTACAATCCTAATTATATTTCCCGTTTCAAACAGATATAGTTGGCTAATATAGCCCAGTACAGGTGGTCCTTTATATTTCAATTGCGATTGCACGTGTTTTGATTAAAAAAAGAACTATAACAACAGCAGCCTTTAAATTATTATTGAGATAACTGAGATTTATTTTATTATAAATTTATTATTGAGAGTAACAGAATAATAATGATGCACAATGTCATGTGTTAGGCTCTACAGAACCGAAACTAATGCAGAGCGCGATCGGTTTCACTTTTTTTTTTAAATTGGCAGTAGGCTAGGTCTAGAGGTCGTGGTGTTTGAGAGAACACAGCAAAGGAAAATAAACACATCAACCGTGATCTGTTGTACATTTCGACGTGAACGTCACATCGTGAAATTATTTATAGACACGTGAGTATCGGTAGGCTATAGCCTATAATATGGTATACTCTTCATTCAGGTGGTGTTTAACGCACTGGCCTAGGCGAATAGCCTATAGCCTAGCCTACTTGCGATTAGAACCCTTCTGGTTTTTTGGAACTAAATGTGATTGTGCGAAGAAAATATGTTGAAAAATAGAACTATGTAAATGTAACTGTAGGCTATGTGACGTGTATGTTTTATTAAAAGTAAAAATACTAACCAACCAAACTCGAACATCGAGCATTACTGAAAGTGAAAGCAGGGATAAAACCCGGAATATGCGTGGCACTTTCACCGAGCCATAATCTGCTATTCACCTCTGCTTAATGGAGAGACAGGCACAGGAGGGACAGCTGGGTGTCTTTTCAAAGTCTTTGGACGTATGACCCTGGAGGGCATCGAATCCAGCAGCCCTAGATTTGGCCCGCCCTCCAGCGGGCTGATGCCCCGGTGTTGATTTTAGCTACAAATTAAAATAATATACGAAATGTGCTGGAATAAACTATGTTGAGCACAAGTAGTGTCTATTGAATCACGTTCAAGAAAACAGCCAGTCTATGAGGTTATAGAAATATCTCTCTGAATGATTCTTATTTTGTTTTCTAGAAAACTACGATATGATTGTTTACCGTTTGGGGGAAAGATAAAATACCACTTGTCACTGAGGAAATAGTAATAAAAATTAAATGGGCCAACATTTGCTTTGAATTTTGAGAATGCCTATTTTCAAAACATTTTATGGAAATGGTCATTTGTTGGAAGTTGGACTCATGTAGGGGTTTTCAAACGAGGATGTCAGATTTATCATATTATCTTTTGTGAACAATACATTTTTTTCTTAATATTTATTTAAAATATAATTTGACAATTTACATTTGTCTACAGAGGCTAAGATGGTCAACATATTTATTATTGTGACTGGACGCACCTTGAACGCTCACAAGGCCTTCGTGGATAATCTTGCTGCTAAAGTTCCGTTGACGGAAGTGACATTGAAGGAGTGTGATGTCATTCTGGTATTCTGTCCTATTTCATCTCGAATTGGAACCGACATTGATGCAGCACTAGGGGAAATTTCAGGTAATTTACCAGAATTCAATACTTTATTACCCTCAAATTATCTGGCGAGGACAACGTGTGAATTTTCCTGTTAAACCGTTAAATATGTGCACTTAAGGATTAAAATCTCTTGGCCTACTTTGGCATTTTACAGTAAATGTAGCTAAATCATTACCAGGATGACTATTAGACCGTAGTTATGCTGTAGAACTCCATTTATTTAATAAAATATGTGCTAGTATTAGGAAGGAAGGATTATACCAGTGGGGATGTCCATGTCCCATTGAGTGGCAGCTCTTGTTAATCAGACCAGTGTACTCCGCTGATGCTGTGCAGAGTGTAGAGAACTGGCAGCTGGCACTGGTAGTGTACATTTCAGAGAAAGCTCCCCTGAATTAACAGAGGATGGGGTAGTGAAGAGATGGGCCAACAAATACAGTTGGACATATTGTTTTTGAATTATATATATACAGTGCCCTCCACTATTTAAAAAAATATATATACAAAATAAGATTTTCTTGATGAGGGATTTTTTTTTCTCAAAATAAAATTTCTTCAATTAAAGGTTGCATTTTTCCAATTTTTTTCAGTGTGAGATTAAGCTAATTCACCAAAAGGTGAATTTTTTATAACCCTTTTTACTCATCTTTACCAGGGGTGCCAATAATTGTGGAGGGCACTGTGTGTGTGTGTGTGTGTGTTCAATTTTTGAAGTGAATTATTTAAGATTTTCTCTTGTCTCTTTACAGCTGATAAGCCCGTCATTCTGGTGGTGATGCACCACGTTTCTGACCCAAATCACAGGCTGTATCCCAGCAGCAATTATGTGACACAGAGTAATGTATTCACTGTGGACTGTCTGTTCCACGAAGCCAAAGGGTTCTTCAAGAGTACAGCCAATGATGCAGCTTTGGAAAAAACACTGGAGCACATAAGGACATATGAAAAGGTATTACACACTATCTCTGCTGTGTTTTTGCATGTTCATATGTGTTTTTATTTATAGTCATGCCCTGATGAAGTTCGGTGTGGCCGAAATGCATTGGCATGAGACTTCAAAAAGAATCTTACTGATATGGCAAAGCCATTTTAATAACAGTTTAATAAGCTATACATTTTTAGTTAATGTTTGAAGCAGAACAACCCATCCTGAACAAACTGAACAAACACACTTTCAGTGCTTTTCATGCACATCAGAAACGTCACAGTCTTCTTGTCATTCACAGGAACCTTCTCCTGCCCAGATGCTGACTGTGGTAAGTTCAATACGATGTTCTATCTCGTGTATGTCTGTGGTTTACCATTGACCTTTACAATTACGTTTATTAATTCATCATTTTTTAAATCTTTTAACATATTCCTGTATATTGTAAAATACGATTCACTGACTCTTTAAAAAAATAAATATATATATATATTTTATTTTTCAGATTTTCCCCCCCATTTTTCTCCCAATTTAGTAGCCAATTGAACCCCTATTCTAATTCAATTCCCCCCATGTAGCAACCGCTTGAGAACCACCGCTACACAACCTTGTCAGCTGGTAGTAGGAAGGAGGGCGCCACGTCCTCTACAGGGCGTGACTCCTCGAGCTCCTGACCGTGATTCCAACTCGCCCAGGGCCTTTTTGTGCGCAGCGATTATCTCCGAGCCCCTCCCCCCACGCGGAAGCACCCGCCAATTGCTGCTCCCACAGGGCACCGGCCATGCTCGGATCTGGCAGGACCGGGGCGCGAACCCCGATCCTCGGAGTACAACTGCACTGACTGAAAGTCAGCACTCTTACCGAATTCACTGACTCTTAGTGTAGATCGGTACAGACACTCAGAAAATATTTTACCAGGGGGAACTTCAGGATTCTCCTGTGTACTTATGCTCCTTAAATCGTCACCAGGTCAGACACGTTGGTTGAATAAGATTAACATTCCACATGGTGCCAAGGACTACACTTCACAAAGGAGGAAGCCTCCATCACACAACCAGATTATACATCACTGGTGATATTGCACCATTCGCTTTGGGGTGTAGTTAATCTGATGACCCGGTCTCGACGTCTGTCTGTCCTGGCCCCTCGGTGGTGGAATGACCTCCCCGTGGAGGTCAGAACAGCAGAAAGTCTGACCGCCTTCAAGCGCAGATTGAAGACTCACCTCTTCAAGCTGCACCTCTCTCCACCCCTCCCTACCTCCCTGTGACTATTGTTATTAATGTTGTGTAATTACCCCACCCCCCCCCCCCCGAAAAAAAAACAACAAAAAAAACCCGAATCATACTGACTGCGCCTAGTACTTCGATTCGTATTTGCCTTTTTAGGGTTGTTTTTAAACGTTCTTGTTCCTAGTTTGAAAATGCACTATGTACGTCGCTCTGGATAAGAGCGTCTGCTAAATGTCTATAATGTAATGATGAACTATCCTATAATTCAAAACTGGAAGCTGATCTTGCATCAGAACTGTACATCTTGTCATTCACAGAAAGATCCTCCTGTCCAGGAATTGGCTGAAGTGGTAAGTACTGCAGTTGTGGTATTTTCATTATGTCTATCTGTGTCTGTGGATCACTGTTAGCATATTATATCTTTAAATGTACTAATTTATCAGATTTAAGATTTAAGGTGCATCAGTGCATGGATGGGCCCCATGGTCTGGGATTTTGTTTGTTTGAATAATTGTCTGTAAATGTACTACTTCATCAGATTATTTTATCCAGATACATACTACTTTATGTAAGCTAATTAAAATCTGTATTGATCAGTATAGGTACAGAAAATAATATGTAACCAAAGGTTGCCATTAAATAAAATGATTATATAATAAATATGCACACATGCCACTGGTCACAAACTACACGTCAGTAGAAATAGCACCATAATGCCAATCACGAAGTGCAACAGATATCAGACTTCTTGTAAGTTTATAAATACTTGATAAAAACACAACAAGAGCACATATTCTGGGTTAAGGGATCCAAGATGCAATGTGAAGATATAGGTATAAATAAACATTAAAATAACAGTTATTTAATATATACCTCTAATTTGAACTTAAAATTCCATTTTAAGTCATGTGGAAAAAGCATGCATTGTTCTCAAGGAAAGCTATTGTTGGACATATTGATTTCTGGACATATTGATTTCTGAACACAACATGTCAATGATCAAAAATGTTTAATATGTCCATTCTTATACAATTACACAATTAGTGCTTTCATCTACATTTAAAGCAGAACTGTAACTCATTTCCACAGAACTCTCTTCCGGCTGGGGATCAGAATATGATGCCAATACGGAAGGTATGTGTTACAGGAGAAAACAGTGAGAGTAAAGCAGGTATGTGTTACAGGAGAAAACAGTGAGAGTAAAGCAGGTAAGTGTTACAGGAGTAAACAGTGAGAGTAAAGCAGGTATGTGTTACAGGAGAAAACAGTGAGAGTAAAGCAGGTAAGTGTTACAGGAGTAAACAATGAGAGTAAAGCAGGTAAGTGTTACAGGAGTAAACAGTGAGAGTAAAGCAGGTATGTGTTACAGGAGTAAACAGTGAGAGTACGGAAGGTATGTGTTACAGGAGAAAACAATGAGAGTAAAGCAGGTATGTGTTACAGGAGTAAACAGTGAGAGTAAAGCAGGTATGTGTTACAGGTTAGTAAGCAGTGAGAGTAAGGCAGGTATGTGTTACAGGAGAAAACAATGAGAGTAAAGCAGGTATGTGTTACAGGTTAGTAAGCAGTGAGAGTAAGGCAGGTATGTGTTACAGGAGAAAACAATGAGAGTAAAGCAGGTATGTGTTACAGGTTAGTAAACAATGAGAGTAAAGCAGGTATGTGTTACAGGTTAGTAAACAGTGAGAGTAAGGCAGATGTGTGACAGGTTAGTAAACAGTGAGAGTAAAGCAGGTATGTGTTACAGGTTAGTAAACAGTGAGAGTAAAGCAGGTATGTGTTACAGGTTAGTAAACAGTGAGAGTAAAGCAGGTATGTGTTACAGGTTAGTAAGCAGTGAGAGTAAAGCAGGTATGTGTTACAGGTTAGTAAGCAGTGAGTAAAGCAGGTATGTGTTACAGGTTAGTAAGCAGTGAGAGTAAAGCAGGTATGTGTTACAGGAGAAAACAGTGAGAGTAAAGCAGGTATGTGTTACAGGTTAGTAAGCAGTGAGAGTAAAGCAGGTATGTGTTACAGGTTAGTAAGCAGTGAGAGTAAAGCAGGTATGTGTTACAGGTTAGTAAGCAGTGAGAGTAAAGCAGGTATGTGTTACAGGAGAAAACAATGAGAGTAAAGCAGGTATGTGTTACAGAAGAAAACAATGAGAGTAAAGCAGGTATGTGTTACAGGTTAGTAAGCAGTGAGAGTAAAGCAGGTATGTGTTACAGGTTAGTAAGCAGTGAGAGTAAGGCAGGTATGTGTTACAGTAGAAAACAATGAGAGTAAAGCAGGTATGTGTTACAGGTTAGTAAGCAGTGAGAGTAAAGCAGGTATGTGTTACGGTTAGTAAGCAGTGAGAGTAAAGCAGGTATGTGTTACAGGTTAGTAAGCAGTGAGAGTAAAGCAGGTATGCGTTACAGGTTAGTAAGCAGTGAGAGTAAAGCAGGTATGTGTTACAGGTCGGTAAACAGTGAGAGTAAAGCAGGTATGTGTTACAGGTTAGTAAGCAGTGAGAGTAAAGCAGGTATGTGTTACAGGAGAAAACAATGAGAGTAAAGCAGGTATGTGTTACAGGTTAGTAAGCAGTGAGAGTAAAGCAGGTATGTGTTACAGGAGAAAACAATGAGAGTAAAGCAGGTAAGTGTTGCAGGTTAGTAAACAGTGAGAGTAACGCAGGTATGTGTTACAGGAGAAAACAATGAGAGTAAAGCAGGTATGTGTTACAGGTTAGTAAGCAGTGAGAGTAAAGCAGGTATGTGTTACAGGTTAGTAAACAGTGAGAGTAAAGCAGGTATGTGTTACAGGTTAGTAAGCAGTGAGAGTAAAGCAGGTATGTGTTACAGGTTAGTAAGCAGTGAGAGTAAAGCAGGTATGTGTTACAGGTTGGTAAACAGTGAGAGTAAAGCAGGTATGTGTTACAGGTTAGTAAGCAGTGAGAGTAAAGCAGGTATGTGTTACAGGTTGGTAAACAGTGAGAGTAAAGCAGGTATGTGTTACAGGAGAAAACAATGAGAGTAAAGCAGGTATGTGTTACAGGTTAGTAAGCAGTGAGAGTAAAGCAGGTATGTGTTACAGGTTAGTAAACAGTGAGAGTAAAGCAGGTATGTGTTACAGGTTAGTAAACAGTGAGAGTAAAGCAGGTATGTGTTACAGGTTAGTAAGCAGTGAGAGTAATGCAGGTATGTGTTACAGGAGAAAACAATGAGCGTAAAACAGGTATGTGTTACAGGTTAGTAAGCAGTGAGAGTAAAGCAGGTATGTGTTACAGGAGAAAACAATGAGCGTAAAACAGGTATGTGTTACAGGTTAGTAAGCAGTGAGAGTAATGCAGGTATGTGTTACAGGAGAAAACAATGAGCGTAAAACAGGTATGTGTTACAGGTTAGTAAGCAGTGAGAGTAAAGCAGGTATGTGTTACAGGTTAGTAAGCAGTGAGAGTAAAGCAGGTATGTGTTACAGGTTAGTAAGCAGTGAGAGTAAAGCAGGTATGTGTTACAGGTTAGTAAACAGTGAGAGTAAAGCAGGTAAGTGTTACAGGAGTAAACGGTGAGTAAAGCAGGTATGTGTTACAGGTTAGTAAACGGTGAGTAAAGCAGGTATTATTAATCAATATCATAATGCACATAATGAACTTCGAAAACCCCATGAGAACAGCCTCATGGAATTGATGTTTGACAATGCTTCATTGTATAATCAAACAAAATTTGTTAAACAAGCAAGCAAATTTAGCATTTTCTAAGGTGAGACGGAAGCCATTCTGGTAGTTTATTCTCAGCTGTTGCAGGTGCTTTTAACGAAATTTAACTGAATAGGCTATATTTTCTAAAATGACAGCACTGTCGGGAATTACCGGGAACCTGTGCCAGTGTTAAATCCTAATGTTAATAATTATTGTGTATATCAAAACACGTCATAATGGTTAGTCTGAATAATATCGATCATACTATTGATCCGTATAATCTAGACTATTACTTGCTCGCACTACACATGCACGAGCATGTCTGTTTCGCCATCATATAAGCAGTCCGCCAAGGTGGAAAAGCTGGCTTTTAAAGGGAACGGGATAGGACATTTTGATTGGTTTATTGCATGTTACGCCCAAGACACACCTATAATTAATGAAGAGACTAAGTTCAGCCCATTTGCACGTTGCGCCATGCTTAGCGCTCAAAAAACACGCTGTCTAAATAGCAAAAGTGGACTTGGACACGCCCTAAATGCACTTAACGCCATGCATTTAGACCAAGCGCTAAGATCACTAAGGTAGAGCCCCTAGAGTTCCAAAACGTTCCAGAGCTCCAGAGGCTTGTGACTAAAGTTGGATACTGAGAGAATGTGGTGATTAGACTAGGCTGAAGTGTATGGGATGCTGTGGGTAGTTGAAATGGTGGATGTGGCTCTGGGGGTGGCTGGAGAAGCAGATTGGTGATATGTACCTTTTTTCACCACAGGCTGAAAACCAAGGATGTACTACCACATCTAAAGAGCGTTGTAACAACTGTTGCATCCTAATCTAACCACAAATGTAATGCATCGTAAAATAGAACACTTATATTGCTCTTAGTTATCCTCACATATTTGTGCCAGATACATAGTTTTTATATTACCCCACACAAGAGAGGGACAGTGTGTTTAGAAATTGGGTTGTTTGTTCATGGTGTATGGAACTTTCCATTGTCACAAAGCTAATTTCAAATTTGGCTCCCGATACGAAAAAATATTTCAAATTTGGCTCCCAATACGAAAAAGTATTTATATTTTGGGTCCCGATATTAAAAAGTATTTATAATTTGGGTCCCGATATTAAAAAGTATTTATAATTTGGGTCCCGATGTTAAAAAGTTTAAGAACCAGCGCTGTAGACATATCGCCGACTAGATGAGAAAAATGTGCCAAAAAAGTACCTGCACTCCCAGTGGACCATCTGTCCCATTAGATCCAGGGATTACTGAAATGTTACCACAAAAAAAAAAAAGCAATGCATTACGCTCATATGAAAATTATAGCAAGCTATGATTCACACACATCACGTTAACCTGTTTCTTGCAATAACATTTCTTAATGTGAATGGCAGAGAGAAGCGGAGACGTGCAAAGAGTTTATCCTCAACCTCATTTGGGTCTCATTGGGGTCGTTTTTGTTGAGCTGAAGTTTGATTTTGACCCCATGAATATGAAGCACTGTGCCCAATCCCAAACTATGGATACTATAAAGCCCTCTGTACTGTCGCATGAATCACCACGAGTCCAAGCATGCATGAAATTGGATTTTAAGGAAATTATACTGACAATGCAAGTAACATTAAACATATAATTTAAAAAAATTTAATAAACGTGTTCCTTGTTTTTTCCATGCAGTTGCACAGCCATTATGATGGTCTTTAACTATAAAAGAGCTGAATTGTAATAAAGCAGTTAGTACAACTCACATCATTACGGAAGTGTGAAATAAAGTATCTACTTTGTCAGCTCCTCAGCTTTGAATTACAACTTAAATTTACCTCAAATTGGCGTATACTTGAACTACAAGCACATCAGTGCACTTCAGTATAGTTTTGGTTTAATTTTTCTCTTATTTCTTGATACAGCCTGTGGCTAATTCCAGCAATTAACTTTCGCTTTCGGTTAAATCTGGAGACGATTCAGAGCCTTTAGGCTAAAATATAAAACGCCACTGAATGGATGAACTTGAACATAATATAATATATTCGCCATTTCTACTGGTAGATTGACATTGACAAATGTTAGCTTGAACAGTAAGGTGAGATGCAGTGCGTATTTAGTCTGTAGTCTACCCACCCTACCCAGATATTCCCACTCAGGATGTCTTGAATTATCGGATAAAATGGGGAAGATGATATCCAAATATTTTCTGCTAAATTACTACTAAATTTAAACATATTTTGTTATCTGCTTAATTTTACGTAACGTTTATACATAAACAAGTATGCTTTTATGGGAAAGAAATAACAGTGCTCAAAAGAAAATCATATAAAGGGATTTCTGCCCCACTATTGGGGTAAGATGCCCCCCTACCTAGGTCATGAACCCCCCCAGGGCAACTTGCTTACTGTTATTTACTAAGTTATGGCGAATGATAAATCACAGTATTCAGGGCAAAGAAGTAGAATGTTCTTGACTGGCCAAGTCAGTCACCTGACCTGAATCCTATGTGTTTTAATTGCTGAAGACAAGATCGGCTGAATCCCAAACTGAGCCCTTGTGGACTCGTGGACTGTGGACTTTAATGCCGTATTTCCGGGGGCAGGTAAGTCTGCATTGATGCGTTGTTTTCACAATGGGACTAAGCACTCAGACTTAACGAGAACGCATCTTTGAGTGCGAGCCCAGAGAATGCGATTCAGCCACTGAAAGAAAAACACCCCAGAAACAAACAGGAACTGAAGATGGCTGCAGTAGAGGCCTGGCAGAGCATCTCCAAGGAAAATACCCAGCATATGGGGATGTCTATGGGTCGCACACTTCAGGCAGTCATCGAATGCAAATAATTCGCAACAACCTACTAAATGTGACGACTTAATTTAAGTTTGTTATTTTGTCCAATTATTTTTGGTCCTGTAGAATGGGAGACTAAGTGTAAAACGGGCTGTAATTTTTCACAGATCACCCGATATGGATGTAACTACCCTCAAATTAAAGCTGACATTCTGCACTTTAATGTCAATTTCATCGCTTTATTTCAAATCCAATATGCTGGAACACAGAGCCAAAATAACAAAAAATTGTATCATTGTCCAAATACTTACTGACCGCACTTTATATGTGTCTATGGTATCACCTAACATGCATCACAATTGGTCTCCATAACTATGTCAAGTGTGTTTGCTCTGTGTGTGAATTGTTTAATGCAGTAGCCTAAAGTTGTTTGTTAAAAATAAAAATAAACAAAACAATGTAAGAATAATTTATCAATTTCATTCTCTGCCCTTTGCACAGACATCAAGTAAAAGTTTGAGGGAGAAAATAAGTGATATTTCTACAACAGCTGCAGAAAATATGTGTGGTAAGTAATAGAGTTTGTATATGAATCCAAATTAGCAATAAATGTACATGCACCATTTGTGAAGAGGAATGGTGCTAAAACTGTACACAAGCATGCAGTCAGTTGGAGTAAATCACATTGTATTTAGAAAGATAGTAGTCTTCATACATACTTTTATTCAATTATATTCTAAATCAATTATATTCTAAATCAATTAAAATATTTTTCACAGCTGCAGGCATCAGTGATGCTCAGATTCTCACCTTAACACTGCCAGAGTTGAATGAGCTGCTTCCAGAGAACCAGAACTTCCAAACGAGGAGAGAAATCATGGCTCTTATCAGCCAGCATTGTGAGGTACGCCAGGGAGGGTCTGTGGGCCCACTGTCCTGTAAGGGGTGGAGAGAAATTTGTCTTTATTTCAAATCCAATATGCTGGAATACAGAGCCAAAATAACAAAAATTGTATCATCATCCAAATACTTATTGACTGCACTGTATATGTGTCTATGGTAACACCTAACATCACAATTGGTCTCCATAACTATGTCAAGCGTGTTTGCTCTGTGGGTGAACTGTGTTTAATGCAGTAGCCAACAGTTCTTTGTTCCAAACAAAAAAAACATAAGTAATTTTGCAATTTCATTGTCTTCCCTTTGCACAGACATCAAGTAAAAGTTTGAGGGAGAAAATAAGTGATATTTCTTCGACAGCTGCGGAAAGTCTGTGTGGTAAGTCTAACTGTGAGGGTTGGTGTAAGGTTCGGAGAACCAAACGCGACTGATAAGGATTCTAAAAGCGTATCTCGAAAGATACGCCACAAAAGCGGAAGAAACAGTAAAAACCTCCCTAGCATAAGGCAAATGATTACTACCTCAAAAGGACGCGAGACTTGAAAATAGCGAGTATAAATAACTAAAGAACCTCACGCTCTAAATCAAAGAGCGCAAACGAGAGGTTGAAAACCAAAAGAAAAACCCAGGTAACAGGTGAAGGAAAGAAATAGAAAATCAAGCCCGTTACCTAAGCTCTGTAGCAATAGAGCTGAACACAAAAGGTTACAGGTCGAGAGATATTAGGATAAAGCAAAAGATTGGACGTGAAAGAAATAACCCAATCTAATCCTAAACAATAGGATTGCAAACCGGACTGCTTTATTTGTAGAAACCAGAAATGCAGTGACCGAATTCTTATACCGTTTACCCACTTTGTTTGTCAACATTGCAGAGACAATATCGAAGTGTAGGAAGACAGAAGTCCTGAGCTATATATAACCGGCAGGAAACTCAAAACAGGTGCGAGGAATAATAGCCGGGCGATATCCAAACACCGAAACGGAGGCGGGAAAAATCAGATAGATGGCCCCACCGCTGCCAATAAGAATGGCGACCGCAGAAACAGCAGAGGCTGCCAGTAACCATGACAGTAACAGTAGAGTTTGTATATGAATCCAAATGAGCAATACATGTACCTGCACCACCTGTGGAGATGAATGGTGCTGAAACTACACAAGGGTGTAAGTTAGTTGGAGTTAAGCATTTCGAAAGATAGTAGTCTTCATATATAGGGCCTACTTTTATTGAATTATATTCTAAATCAATGCAAAATATTTTTTTCACAGCTGCAGGCATCAGTGATGCTCAGATTCTCACCATAACGCTGCCAGAGTTGATTGAGCTGCTTCCAGGGCTCCAGAACTTCCAAACGAGGAGGGAAATCATGGATCTTCAGAATATTCAGCTCAGACAGAATTTTGAGGTACGCCTGCCAGGGTCCGTGGGCCAACTGTCGTGTAAGGGGTTGGAGAGAAAGGAGTCTTTCAAATGCAGAAGCTAAACAAAATTCCCAATCCATGCGGAAATGACATAACCCATGGTACTCTATAGTCATAGTCTAATTATAACCCCCTATAGTCCAATGGCCATGCAAGGCCAGTGCCTTTGTGTTTCTTACATAATCCCTATACTGTAAAAAATTTCCGTGAATTTTACATCTGCTAAACAGCCATGGTACTAAATTGTAAACATATGAAATGAAGATAACTGTATTATTTGCGGTGAAACACCGTAATATAATTGGATATACAGCCTGCTACATCATGCTTCACATATCTGGCTGATGTATTTGCAGGGGCAGGTTCCTGGGGTTCTGCTGGAGCAACGTCAAGTTCTCAAAGGGCTGGAGAGGCAGCTGCAGGCTGTCTTAGACACCATCCGGCCGTATTTAGAACTGCTGGATAAGCTTGATAAAGGGGAGGAGGTAACCAGGAAACAATTGCACGATGGAAACAAGAGTCTGGAGGGAGTGGCAAGTGATGGACAGGCCAGGTCCAGCCCTCATAATCAAAACCTGCAGGATTCCCTGGTGGCCTCTCCTCCTGTGCAGCCGGATGAAAAAGCCACCAGCTCCAGCCCAAATTACAATCCAAACCCTCATGATTACAGAGTGGACCCTCGTTCTGTGCAGCCGGATGAAAAAGCCACCAGCTCCAGCCCAAATTACAATCCAAACCCTCATGATTTCCGAGTGGACCCTCGTTCTGTGCAGCCGGATAAAAAAGCCACCAGCTCCAGCCCAAATTACAATCCAAACCCTCATGATTACCGAGTGGACCCTCGTTCTGTGCAGCCGGATAAAAAAGCCACCAGCTCCAGCCCAAATTACAATCCAAACCCTCATGATTACCGAGTGGACCCTCGTTCTGTGCAGCCGGATGAAAAAGCCACCAGCTTCAGCCCAAATTACAATCCAAACCCTCATGATTTCCGAGTGGACCCTCGTTCTGTGCAGCCGGATGAAAAAGCCACCAGCTCCAGCCCAAATTACAATCCAAACCCTCATGATTTCCGAGTGGACCCTCGTTTCGTGCAGCCGGATGAAAAAGCCACCAGCTCCAGCCAAAATTACAATCCAAACCCTCCCGGAATTTCAGTTCCCAATCCTCTGCAGCCAGGTACTTATTATTTAAGTTTTTTTATTTTTTATTTAATTCTGAAGATGTTCCATAGGGGAGAAATGTAAGCTGGACCCCATGTACTTGGACTCCAACATGATTTGAGAAGTATTATAATAATTAATTGTAAAATGTTTACCTGCCAGAATAGTCGCTCTTAGGCAATGATGTGAGGAGACCATGCCAAGTGCTGCTGCGTGATGATGTCAATTTTGTGTTGTGCCACAGAACTCTGCCACTTGGCGCTGGTGTGATCAGGATTAGTTTCTAAATTGAGGGGCGCATCATTGGACTATGGATTACTGTTTGAACCCCACTAAATATGATTTCTTAAAATTCTTGTTAATTTACCAAATGTTTCGGCTCTTAATATTTTATTTGTGGTTTGATACCTTAAAAATAGGTGTTCAGGCTTTTCAGACTTCCCAGTGCACTGGCATTGATTGGCCAATAGAGGTCACTATTGCCATTGGACCGTATTATTGCAGTGCCCTAGGGCAGGGGTTTTCAAAGTGGGGGCCGTGGCCCAACGGGGGGCCGCCAGGGGGCGCCAGGGGGGCCAATTGGAAGGGAGAGGAAAATGGAAAATGCAAAAAAAAAAAAATAATAATAATTTTTTTTATTTATTTAAAAAATTAATTTCAATTCAATTCATAAGATTACTGTGCCGGTTTAAAATAAGATATAAATTGTTATAAATCCTTTCATATCGAAATTAGGTCTTTGCCATGCCCTTCTTTCAATCGCAGCCAATAACTAACCGTCTGCCTGTCAGTCAAAGCGTTACGTTGAGCTGCTAACGGCCCGATTATGGAATCAAAATAGGGTGAAAAGTATTGTGTTGTGTATTAAGAAGCTGTATGTTAGATTTTTAAATATTTGCCAGTGTAATTTAAAAGTAAAAAAAAAAAGCCATTTCGCAATAGGGGGGCCCCAGCCAGAGGCTACGACTATTTGGGGGTCCTTGGCATGGAAAAGTTTGGGAACCCCTGCCCTAGGGGGGCTGGTGATCGTCCTGTTGGATGTGCAGCACCAGCTGTCCGATAAGACTCACTGTAACAATTAAATAGCCTTTGACTTTTAAAGCCAAGAGCCAACCATAGCATCCCAATTGATCATTTCCACCATCTGACATTATCTAAATTCCTGAATTTAAACCTGTGCCAAATGGACATATCCTGTGGTAGACGAGGCGAGTTGCCTGTTCATATTAAAGCATTTTGACATTTATGTGAGTTTTATATGAAAGCCTTATTTTTTTTCAAGTCTGAAAAGTACTAGATTAAATCTCAATTGTACATGTCTTCCCTAATAAGTTTAAAGATCTTTCGACTAATGGGATCAAATCTTGAAATCATGTGCCTAAACACTACCATGCGTTTCTTCATGTTTTTGTCTTGACCCAGTGAAAGTCCACATATTTGGAGATATCCTGATCGGACGAAAGGTCTTCCTCAATAAGCTTGGCGTGCGAATTGAAGAGTGTAAACTGGAGGGGTGCAGCATCATTCTGATCCTCTGTCTCGTTGCTGAACTCAAGGCAGCATTGAGTATGATTCCAGGTGAGCACTCATTTTCTTCTGTCATCTTCCATCTGTGGTTTAAAACTACTGGAGGTAACCCAAATCCATCCTCCCACTGGGTTTGTTATACTTTCCTAAAAGCAGTGCCACTCCGACAAATTTCATAGAAGCCTCACCTCATTAAGGTGTTAGATCGCACATATGTGATAAGAATGATTAGAATGTTCTTAATTGAACATTCTAATGCCGATGTAACAATCATTACCATTACAATGGAGTTCTAGAACACTGACTTCGAATTTTGAAAAAAACCTGCTCTTCAAACGGTTAAAACCAAAGAAAACCGTCATACTGGAACAGCAAATTCTAATTTGGCTGATTAGAACATGGAGAATTGTCAACAAACATTAAACAAATTCACACAATAATGTAACCTTACATTAAATAACATTCTTTTGAGGATGTCACGTGGACATACTGTACCGACCATCTGAAGATTTGCTCTGTAAAGACAATTGACTATGTTTCACTTTAAGTAATTACTTTAAATTAAATATGATGTTGCAGCAAATCAGTCAAGATGCCACTTCATGTGGCCCTGGATTCCTTATTGGATGTATCGGGGGTATGATGAGATGTTAAGAGGCATACTAACAATAAATAAAAAACTAATTGTCTTCTTTTTAACAGATTACAAAAATACCATTCTGGTGCTAATACACCAGACATACCCTGCCCAACATCGCTTTACGGTCACAGGAAAAAAGTGCAAGATTGTGGAATCTGTTGACTACTTTTTAACAGGACGTAACAACAACGCAACAACTACCATCAATGAGCAAGCAATTTCTCGGGTCAGGTCTGCCTTAGAACGGTATGGCCGTTGATTAAAACAAAGGCCCGGCAAGGCCCCGGCTGTGACACAAAATGAACTTAATGAGCTTAACAAGAAATTAAGGCCTTATAAAGTATATTAAAGTGTATTAATGAAATGGTGGATGGGAATTGTTTGGCGTAAGCATTGTATTAACATGGTGATTCTCATGGACAATATCAATCAATAAATGCACAATAATGTCTGTGTATCTTCATCTAAGCACTTCATTCATCTATAAGATACTTCATAATTTTGTTCCTTTGCTACACATGAAGACAAGTGGAGTTTATGTAAGGAATATATCTGTCATTTTAAATTACTTGGAAAAGAGACTCCTGTATGCACTGCTTATTAATATGCTATATGACTACTATGGTAACTGAGGTGAAGTACGGTGCCTAGCGGAAGTGGACAATGGTAGAGCCTCACCTGTAAGATGTCTTTACAGCAACATCTCTTTATGTTGCTGTAAACTTAAAAAGCTAATTTAAAAAAAGTCACAGCCAACTACTGTAACTGAGCACTAAGTTGTAGACTTCAATCCCTACTGTTTACCTGTGTTATTAGACACTGTGGGCACAGACGGGATGTAAGACACATATGTATTCATGTGAGGATTACTATACTGTTTAATAACTGAAAGTAATGCTTCCTGAATTACAAACCTAACCAGCATTTCAATTTGAATATAATTTTTTATTACAACTCCACGTGACAATGCTTTTTCATAGGAAAATTAAAAACCCATTTTGTCCATAGGCTATTAATCATTGTATGGAAACCAGGGTACATCTCAATTTGACCTAATATTACAGTAGGCACATTTACACTGGGTAATCCCATAGAGAGTGACAGGTTCCAAAATAAATGCCCACTACAGTATTGGTGTAATTTCTCATAAAAGAACCAGGCTTTTAAATCTGCATTACCAGTGACAGTTTATGATAAATGGTACAATAAACAGTGATTCAAAAAGAAACTAATAAAACAGGTGTGCCGTAGTCACTCCTGATTGCGTACGACAATGTTAGATCAACGTTTATGGCTTAACAAAGCCTCTTCCAACATTTAATGCATGTACAACTGTTCCTACTGCGGGTCAAGCAGATTAGCACAAAGTTATTACATATTTTGGGCCTGATTTACTAAGACCTTTAGCAGGTGTAAATCCAATTAGCACACGCAAAACCGACAACATGAACAACGATTGGTCATGCTATTTGTTTTGCACCAATCCTTGGACATGTTGTTGGTTTTGCGTGTGCTAAAAGCTATGTTTCAAAGACAGGCACTGGACCGAAAAAACACATGAGATTTATCTCGAGCCTCTACTCAAATCTGTTTAAGAAAAAGCCTGGTATCCATTCCGTGCTGAATGTATCTGGAATTTGCACTCTTCACAGTGACATTAGAGCTGGTTGTGCATAACGTTTCTCCTGCAGGAGGATATTAAACATAGCGTGAGCTCAAGAGCATGAATTTCACACGAGCGCAACAAACCGTGTGTGAACCGGTTTTCACACTTATGTACGTACAACTGGAGCGGTATTGCTTTTGCGCCCTTATTTTTAAACGTTGTTGCCCTTGGCCATAGTACTGGAGCATGTACTGGTGGAGGCCTACAGTAGCTTACTCTCAATTCTAATGGGTTTGCAAAAGCTTGCCTGCGATGCCGCTCGTACAGATTGATTCACAAGTCACTTCCACATAACGTTACCTTTGTACTTTTAGGCACGTGGGATTTGTTCCGTAGTCCGATCCCTCCCCCCCCCTCCCCCCGCATTTCATTCTGCAGTGAGAGAAATATCTGTTTTATAAGTGCTTTCTTTTCTAAACAACTAGTTTGTATTGCCAAGGGTTAACCGGACTTTAACATTACATTTAACCCCATAACGCACCCATTTCAAAAAAAATTAAAATTAAAATAAGGAAAGAAGAATTTGGGGGAAAGAGTGCCATATACATTCACTTCACAGCAGAACAAGTTGGCTGGGCGGAGTTAACCCTTTCCGTCTCCCCCACCCTTCACCCGCAATCACTCCAGCGTCCTGATTGGCCCTCTGGCGCACGTGTCACTGGCTTGGTCTGCCCTTCCGTTCCCTCCAGTACTTGTTGTAGGCCTCCTGGAACATGTTCTTGCAGCTGAGCTTTGCGTTTAGGCGGGAGCAGATGAGGAAGGACCCGCCCATCTTGCGGTGCAGCGAATAGGTTTCCTCGGGGGGCGGGGTCAGACGCTGCTTCAGCATGACGGGGATGAGGTTGTGGATGCGCTCGGTGGTGCTCTGAGCGCCAAAGTCAAAGGGCTCGACAGAGCCGAAGGCCTCGCCCAGGATCATCACCGCGTCCACGTGCGCGTTCATCATGGCCTGGAACGAGAGCCGCGTCTCAGTGAGTCTGGTGCCGCTGAACAACCTTGAGACTGTGTGTGTGTGTGTGTGTGTGTGTGTGTGTGTGTCTGCGTGTGTGTATGTGTGTGTGCATATGTGTGCGCGTGAGTGTGTGCATGTGCATGTGTGCGCACGTGTTGTGAGTGTGTGTGTGCACGTGTTGTGAGTAAGCGTGAGCACGTGTTGTGAGTGAGTGTGCGCGAGTGTGTGCATGTGCGTACGTGTGTGTGTGTGTGAGAGAGTGAGTTTTTTATGAGCTTGTACGTGTGAGTGTGTGACCAGTAAGATTCATGTTATGACCATGAGCTCAAAGACTAAGATGGCCGTGGCCCTTCGATCCCAAGTAAACACATGCTTGTGCTGAACCTTGTATTGGGATAGTGGAGGGGCACAGCAGCTTTGCAACAGGTTCAGCTTCCATCTCCACCGCCCACCCCGGTCTCCCAGTCAATAATGTCCGAGGTTCCTACTCTTGACTCATAGCCTGTTTCTTAATAATATCTAAGGTTCCTACCTTTGACTCATAGCCTGTTTCTTAATAATATCTAAGGTTCCTACCTTTGACTCGTAGCCTGTTTCTTTTTATTTTTTTAAAATTTGTTTCAGATTTTTTCCCATTTTTCTCCCAATTTAGTAGCCAATTGAAACCCTATTCTAATTCAATTCCCCCCATGTAGCAACCGCTAGAGAACCACCGCTGTACAACCCTGTCAGCCGGTAGTAGGAAAGAGGCCGCCACGTCCTCTACAGAGCGCGGCGACTCGAGCTCCTGACTGTGATTCCAACTCGCCCAGGGCCTTTTTGTGCGCAGCGATTCTCTCTGAGCCCCTCCCCCCACCCGGAAGCAGCCGCCAATTGCTGCTCCCATAATATCTAAGGTTCCTACCTTTGACTCGTAGCCTGTTTCTAAATAATATCTAAGGGTCCTACCTTTGACTCGTAGCCTGTTTCTTAATAATATCTAAGGGTCCTACCTTTGACTCGTAGCCTGTTTCTTAATAATATCTAAGGTTCCTACCTTTGACTCGTAGCCTGTTTCTTAATAATATCTAAGGGTCCTACCTTTGACTCATAGCCTGTTTCTTAATAATATCTAAGGGTCCTACCTTTGACTCGTAGCCTGTTTCTTAATAATATCTAAGGTTCCTACCTTTGACTCGTAGCCTGTTTCTTAATAATATCTAAGGGTCCTACCTTTGACTCGTAGCCTGTTTCTTAATAATATCTAAGGTTCCTACCTTTGACTCGTAGCCTGTTTCTTAATAATATCTAAGGGTCCTACCTTTGACTCGTAGCCTGTTTCTTAATAATATCTAAGGGTCCTACCTTTGACTCGTAGCCTGTGAGGAACTTCATCTCAATCGATCGCTTCAGCACCTCCTCTCGGTCTCCCTCCGCTGCAGCCTTGATGATCTGAACAAACAGCAACACCCATCACACCACAAATACACTGGAACCTGGCATTAGAACAGAAATACATTTTTGTTCATTATTTTCTCTAAAACGTTCTGGTTGTACGTTTATGTTGAGAATAATTAATTGTCTGTTTTAGTGCTTCTCAGTTCTGAGCTGGGTTCTTCATGAACCCCACATGATTTAATTATGCACAATATGCTGATTTTGCGTCACTATCTTTATCCATTGTGTATATCCATGATATCCGTAAGAGGCATTATGTCCTCTGCATTGCATAGACGTACACAAGGGTAATAGTCCGTCAGTAGGGCACATACCCTTAGACTTCACTTATTTTCACCAAACTCAGGTGTGATGGAAGATACTGGGTCTTGCACACTTGGTGTGTGTCACCTATGGTCACAATGGGCTAAATATTCTCAGAATCTACAAGGAATTCTTTACTCTCAAAGGCAGGCAACCTCACCTCAACGTAGACATCGGTGAAACTCTCGTCAAATCCTCTCGTTGCGCCAAAGTCCAACAGAGCCACCTGAGACCAGTGGAAATAATCGATGGGAAATTGCTATAGCACAGCTTGTGGATATTTGAAAGCAACGTGAACGTTCGGGGAAAGCCCGAGGGTCCGTTTACGTCCTGGGGGAGGTGCCAGACTCACCTTGTGCGTCTGTGGGTCATAGAAGAAATTGGACCAATTGGGGTCGGTCTGCATGTAGCGGAACTCGAACAGCTCCCGCAAGCACAGACGAAGAATGTTCTCACAGATCTGCGGGGATGGAAGACGAGGGGGTAGTCACAGGTTTTTCTGCTACAGGAGTGCCAACCACCCCCCCTCCCCCCAATCTTGTATGTTTGAATGACATCTGCGAAATTCCAAAACATATTACAAGCTCACATGAAGCTTTTATCCCATTACTTAAAATAATTAAGTTAAATACTGTACTATGCACCTAACTTCCTGCAAATTGTTTGCTCACCACTAGGTGGTGGTATAAATCTTCCAAAGTTGAAATGTCCTTCCTTACCCAAGATCACAGCCTGTTTGCACGCACGCATGCACGCGTACGCACGCACGATTGGCTTCTGATTGAAAGGAAATCATAACAACCTAGCATACACTGCGGCCCTCTAGGACTGCAGTTTGAATGCCCTGCTCTACATGGCTGGCAGTCTGGGGATTCGGAAGACGTCAGCATCCCACTACCGTCGCCCTACTTATCCCAGATTAACATCAGCTCTGATTAGACCAAGGCCCGGTAAGTCCTCCAGACAGCTGCCTATTTCAAGTGAAGTCGCAGCTTTGTTTAGGGAGGGCAGCTCATATCTCTGTAAACGGGGGAACGCGTTACCCAGAGACCCCTTCGTTCCGCTCGCAGACGACGCAACGGCAGCCTGACGCAGGGGCTTACTTCGTCTTTGAGATCCCGGGAGAGGCTCTCGGCCTTGTCCAGGGGAAAGCCTGGCACCAGCTCTGTGGTGAGGACGTGCGGGCTGCTCAGCTCGTCGATCACATCCGGCACGTAGAAGAAAGGGTGACCTTTCAGGAGCTCTCTGGGGACACGGGCGAGGGCAGAGGGTCAGTCTGGGCCACAGCATGCAGCACGGCATGGCACGGCACAGCATGGAACAGCAGAGCATGTAGCATGACAGCATGGCACGGCACAGCAGAGCATGTAGCATGACAGCACGGCACGGCACATGTAAAGGCGTACGCATGTATACAACAGTGATTGGGCATGGGGACAAAACGAACTGGATTCATTAATTTATTTAGCAATTTTGGACAAATGCACAAAATATCAAAATGTTCTCAATAATGGTACAACACTTACAGATGTACACCTTGGATACCTTTTACCTGTGCACTATGACCTTTTGGTTGGGCACATTTAAAAAACTAAACTACTCAAGTATCACACCTGACATTCAGCTTACACTGTATTTAGTTTGCATTCTCTAAACAAAACTAGCAATACATCAACCACCAACCATCAACCAACCAACACTTTCGAACATCCGTTTAATTATATATAAATTATTTACGAGCTCTTGGCTTTGGTTTTCTAGTTTTAAATATAGCTTGTGAAGAATAATAGTATTTGTCTACCTAGAAGCCTAAATATAGTGACATACCCTACTGATAAAAGAGGTGTATCTGATCTGCCCTCTCATATTACTTATGTGAAGTTGCTCTTAATCTGGAAGCCCTCGATACCCATCATCCCGCGTCCTTCAGTTTCTGAAAGCCACCCGCTCGCAGTGCCGTAACGCGGCGCGGTGTCACGTGCCGCTGCTCGCGGAAACAGAGGCGGCGGGTCGACCGGCAAGCCCGTCCGGGTCAAGGTCGCGTAAACGGCCATTTACACGCTGCCAGAGAGCGAGAAACAGAAACCGCCCGTCGCTTTTCCGTCATCGAAAGCAGAGCCGTCAGACTGCGGGCAGGCAGCGGCGGGCCTGGCGGCTAACCTCTTTATTTCCAGTCCTGGGCTATATTTAAAAGCCGGCAGCAGGCAAACAGTGAGCCTTCGCGCCAAGTCATGGAAACCCGACGCCGTGCAAGACCCTGGAGTGGCTATTCTCGGCCTACAGCTGCGACTCCTGAGTGCTTCCAGTACAGAGCTCACCGTTTAGCCATCTCCTCAGTCAGACGTGGGGTTTCCAAAGTATTACGTGATTCCGAGTACAATTTTATTTTAAAAGCCAAAAATATTCTCCCGGGAGACCGTAAGGATCCCATTGGACGACCATGCGGGAAAAATAAATCTCAGCTGGTCCTCAACTCGTTGTCACTGGTGAAGCTCGCTCCGTCACCAGCACGCTTTCATGACGTGATGTGGCATAAAGGTCCAGAAAATCATGTTGCCGCGCGCGGTGTTTCGTTTCAAAGCGGCATGTTGGCATAAACAGGCATATCAGTGAAACGGCACATCAGCAGAGACCGCGCTTCTTAAACACTTCAGTGACACCTGGGAGACGCTCTGAAAAGCAATCGACGCTTGTCGTCACCGCCATTAACACCACGCGTGCCTTTCACGTGTCCATCAGTTATTTCCTTTTGAGACACGCTTATCCAAGAGGATTCATATCAGTTATATCTTGTCTTTTTTAAAGTTACTGTACTCTGTACACTAATTAACCTTTCCATTTTGCTAGAATTTTACTGCCAATTGTGATAAGGTGTGGTTCAATGAAAAAAAAACTAAAAAAAACATTATAGTTCCAGATTTTTTCTTCTTCTGCGTTTGCTTAAGAAAATCACCAATTGGAAATATGACAAAAACAAAGCCATTTCGGGTCATATAGACCCTAACATAATAGGGAGGTTACATGGCCTTTACAAACATGTTTAGTCCACTCTGCACACCAGCCGTCCTCTATCCCTGGGCTATGCATTTCACTGGTGCATTTCAGTGCAGGTGCCCTTTTAAGCTTGTGCATCCTGTTGATTTCTTTACTCACTTGAACTTTTTGGCACATTTGGCTTCCCTTACGTAATCGCATTCCAGCGCAAGCTCCCGCCTCATGACCTCGATCAGGTGTTCGGGGAAGAGGCCTGCAGGAGATGGACGAGGGGGAGAGAGAAAAGAGAAAAGGAAATGGTGAGAAAACACAGCGTGACCGTCTTTCAGACCTTCCTACACCTACACCGTTAGAGGAATTAATCAGTGACAGCATACAAGTGCACCTGCCACCGAACTGTGGGCCACGTCACTGCAACTAGGGGATTGCGTGGGTTACATACGAAGGAATGCCCTTCTAGGTTTCGCTGGTCTAACAGCTGCCAAATTCGACGGCGCGTGCGTCTGGGCCGAGAGAACGCAGAATGGACTCCGCTCGGGTCCGCTTCGCTCACGTCTTCGCTCGTAAGTTGCAACCCCGTCCACACAGGGTTTAAAGTAAGGGCTGCCTGTCCAAATATGGAGCCCTCGAAGACTCTCCGTCCAAAAAACCCGGCGGCACTTCCCCGGGCCTCTATTCCCGCAACTTCTATTTGTTGAAACTGGACGCGATGAAAAACAGCAGCTGCGCTTTGACAGCTGAAAATGAAAAACAGTCGATATGACCTGCCAGGGGGCTGGGCATAGGGCAAAACAACAGAGTTAGGCACGGCAGGTGGTAAACTACAACAAAAGACCTCAGGCTGTCTCTCAAATAGAGACAGCTGCAGGGACGTCCCCCCTATCCCCGAAATACTCTCGACTCCCTCGGCTTATGCCTTTAGGCAAAGAAAAACCGTACTGTAAAAGCTCTGCGACTGGCGACCTGTCCAGGGTGTCTTTCTGCCTTTCGCCCAATGCATGCTGGGATAGGCTCCAGCCCCCCTGCGACCCTGACCAGGAGTAAGCGGGTTAGATAATGGATGGATGGATCTATACTTCATGGATCAGAAGCAGAAAATTATTAAAGAGACAATGACTTACGGGAGCTTATGAATCACAGGAAACGTCTCCCTTTTACACCGTTTAATCGGACCAGTGTCACAGCGGTTACGCCATTAATCACTATGAGGTTCAGTTGGAAGCGTGTGCTCAGTAGAGCCCCTGACAGCCGTATATGAGATGTACAACATTGCCATTGGCTGCCAGTGACTTACTCTTTCCCAATTACAGATACGGTGCGTTTCCTGGGAACAGACCACACTCCGAGCCTATCTATTTAAATAGTATCAACCACACTGATAGTGACCCTAGATCAGTCAGCGTGCCGCAGCCACCGTGTATCATACAGGGTAACGGACCACAGTCCTGTTTATTCACACAGCATCAGAGCGATCCCTGGAGATACTGACCCTGGACCAGTTAGCAGGACAACCATTGTGTTTCAATGTCATACAGCAAGCCTGCTCTCTGACAACGTGTGTCAATGTCATACAGCAAGCCTGCTCTCTGACAACGTGTGTCAATGTCATACAGCAAGCCTGCTCTCTGACAACGTGTGTCAATGTCATACAGCAAGCCTGCTCTCTGACAACGTGTGTCAATGTCATACAGCAAGCCTGCTCTCTGACAACGTGTCTGTACTTTTCTTCAGATGCTGAAAGCAGTTTAAACATTTGCCAAATGCAGATTTAAATTGGGAAACTGCAATTGGGAAAAAATGCTACATTGTTACACACTTTGGCAATTGATATTATTATTATTATTATTATATTAAACTCCTGCACCACCTCCAACCAACCTATGCAACCTACTGGATTATCCATTAGCCCTCATTTAAATGTCAATGTTTCTAATTGAGATCGACAGCCTGGCAAAGCGCCAACTAACACGCTACTGCAGAACATTAATGCTACTCCCCTATTGGTGCATCAAACGAGGATTAGGCCAATTAATTTTTTTCTAATTTCAGAAACCTGACGTGCCCAATTGCAGCTGCCATGCTTGTTTTAATTCTTACCATTTAACTGATATTTACGCGTCTGACTCCCCTGGTCCCGTTGCGGTCGGGTATGTGGGAGTTTACTGTAATCCTACACTCTTTCGGGTTCTTGACCGCTATATTTCAGAGCCAAACAACAAACAGTGCTCCGGCCCAGATGGCGCTTGCGGTGGAATAAAAAGCAGGGCACTGGCAGGTAAAACTCAGTTAAATGTCAGTGAGAAAAGGCCATTCTGAATAATTTGAAAGATACCAAAAAAACAATGAGAAAGATATGATGAATTCAGTTAAATTTCCATTAAATTATTCATTAATTTTGGTGCTAATGTCTATGCACAACTGGAGCAAGATGAAGACCTGTGTTGCCTCAACAGCAGATCTGAATTCTTGATTACTGAACCCAATTCTACTTTAGAGAGCGGATGCTTATCTAGATCCTCAGTCAGATGTGCTCCAGTTTTCGACTCACAAGGACCGGAAGTTTGAACAATGACACCAAATGGTCTTAAAGGTAAGGAACGACGGGCGTTCATTCAGAGTTCCCCTTTCAGGATACGTTGAGAGGCCCTACCTTCGGGTAGCGCATTGCTCATGCTCAGGACGGTCATCAGGTTGTTCACATCGCTGTTGATGCTCTGCGCCACTCCAGGGTACTGGAAATGATGCAAACAGGAAGTTCAGACACTGACCTATATCTGCCACTCACAACACAAATAATTATTTAAACCAGACTGGGGCTTCTATAAAACATTACCGCCATCTCTACATTACCGCCATCTCAACTTTGAATATTGGACTCTCAATGTTACTACTCATTGCAAGCGCAACGTAAGCGCAACGTAAGCGCAACGTAAGCGTTATACTCACTGCTCCCTGTGTGAGGCAAATCCTCACTTCATCTTTTAAATGAATGGGGAGGAAAAGCCGCCAGCATTTAGATTACATTAGCGCATTTTTTTAATAGGCTAAATATTTGGAGAGGTGGATTACAGGACCCACTAAATAAATTACTTTAAAAAATAATAAAAAAAGCACAGTATCTCTTAACATTCCGAAACGGTTCACGCGAGGGCGCGTCGTTACAAAATGTACATAGGCTGGTGTGGAGCAATTTTTTTTAACTGAAGTACTCTGGAAGTCCCAGAGTTCTAGCATTAAGCACAGAATGGTCTCCAACAGAATTTGCATAAAGTTCCATGCAAACTGAACCATCACAAGACTAGAGACAAACATCAATGCAGAAATTCACCCTTTGGGCGCCAGCAGATTTGCCACACGACCTGCGCCGTTCACGGCGGCAAACACGCAAGGCGGTGCAAGTGCTTATGAACGCTGTTCAAAGCGTGTTAAACACCGCTGTGGGGTGCAGTCGCACTGTTTTCAGAAAACAATGTCACTGAGCTAATCGGGGCAGTTTTGGGTCACGCCGAATTAAACGGAGAAGGGCCACCCCCTTTCACCTGACATAGGTCGTTTGCACTTTTTTCACGGTTCACGTCACTATTTGTGAGTCTGATCTCTTTATGTGAATCTGAAACACGGTCGGTAGGGTCAGCCCCGGGTTGCCAGGTTATTTAGCACAAAAAAGGGGATTCATCTCACCTGGATCTTCATAGCCACCTCCTTGCCGTCCTTCATCCTGGCCAGGTGCACCTGACCGATGGAGGCAGCGGCAAAGGGTCTCTCCTCAAAGAACTCCAGCTTGTCTCTCCAGTTGGGCAGTTCATTATTGAGAGCTTTCTGCACGAGGGGAAAACCGTGGTAATTTGACACTCGTCCCTCTGACAGTCACTAACCTGCCTCCTCAGGTCCAGAGTAGACATTCACTTAACCAGGCACCATCAAGGTCTTTTCATAGCTTCTCACAAAAATATAAAACACTGTAATGGACATTTTACTGAATTACATGAGTGGTTTAGAATCTCTCAGTCACAAGAAACTTGTAACAATGTCAGAGACCATATGTGTATTCAACTAGAACAGGCACATTTAAATAAAAATAAAAAAGATCATTTTCCCCTCACGCTATAGGACAGGAACCTGCTGGCAATGAGACCAAGACCATGTTACCATATAGATACATTCGGAGACAAAGGCTCCTTACCGTCATCTGCTTGATAGGCATGAAGTCTGCGCTCTGTCGGACGCGCTCAAAGATCTTGGCCAGCTGAGGGTTGATGAAAGCATCGTCTGCAACCGGAGAATTACATAAAAGAGGGTTAATTCACTCTTCCATGAGGGAGCCGGCCTCATTCTGTGTACAGAAGCCAGGTCTGGGCCATGCCATCACTGTGCATTTCAGCGTTTGTCCAACACTATCCCACATTATCAAAATATCCACGGAAAAGCATAAGCACAGTTTAAATATTTACTGGTACTGATTTTTTGGGGATGCGTACATTGTGCAACGGAACAGATCTATGAACGCACCAGCTCAACATTACGCACCTGCAAGGCAACATTCTTTTATACTTGGCTGATGGAGGGTCGGGAGCAGTGGCTCTGATGCGCTGTAAACCCACGGCTGTGAATATGCCAGAGCCCGCTAACACACGACGGCAGACGTAAGCAAACATATCAAGGGCGCTGCAGGGCAGGGCTTACGGGAAGATAAACAATTCCGCCAGCAGAAACAGGCGGCGGAGTAGAGCGGAACAAACAAAGACCACAGAGAACGGTAAACACGAAGGTCGAGGGTAGCTGATGGCTTGCCGCCATTCTGGTCATTAGTGTTGGCCGGAGTTACATGATAGCCATGAAGTTATCAGCGCTGAATTCACTGATATCAACCCAGTGCAGTCTCCCACCTGGACAACAGATTTCAAATTAAATCATGATTCCTGGATTATGTATGAGATGCAATACCTTTCTGCAATACTCACAGGAAAGCTTATCTTCAAATAGGAAAAAAAAAGAGGCAAGATAATTTGTTCTTCTCAATTGCAGTCTTTGTACTGAAACAATCTCCTTCTAATCTCAAAGAATAATCTTCAAAACAACTTTTTCCGGTTTGGTACTTGGACCTTTATGATGGACTGAAAAAGGCTGCCATCTTTTCCCTGGTAGATTCAGCAGTTTAGAGAACTACACTTTTAAGATTAAAATTAAGATGCTTTATTGTCTCAGTGGGGAAATTTGTAGTCTGCATTTGACCCATCCTAACTACTTAGGAGCAGTGGGCAGCCACAGTGCAGCGCCCCAGGGACCAACTCCAGTTCTGAGGCCAGTGCCATGGTCAAGGGCAATGGTGTGAGTATAACATACACGTGGTCTCAAACCTCCGGTGGTTCATTTTATGCTGCTTCAAAGGGGCAGGAATATAGCCTATGATATTTCACATTTTGTGTGTATTTTTCGAATCGGCTCACATTACAGTTCCACTATCCATCTGTGCACTCGTTGGTCTTAGTATTACAGAAAAGCACGGAACCATTTCTGGCCCCATGTGCAGGAATCTTCTTCAAATAGTTCAGGATGTAGGCCATTACCTGGAGTCCAGCTGTACAGTACAAAGTAAGACTTAAGTGGGCAAAAGTTGACAAAAAAAAGTAAACACCCACAAATAAACTAAAAGCAATTGAATTAGACGTAATTATCATATCTCATGCCATTTCTTCACAATAGACAGTAATTAGATGGTGTTCTAAAAAGTTTGACACCATGACAAGAATATTTTATTCACATAATCTTAACTAGATCAGGCCAATTAATGCAGACCAGCAATCAGCCCCTGGGAATCATGCCAAGACTACATAGATAAGGAGCTGTTCAACTCGAGCCTGACATTCAACGACGAGTTTCACAGCTTATGAACGGCAGAGCGCAGCTTAGACGCGTCCGTCATCGCACCCGTTCGGTTTACACAAGCAAATTTAAGACCGGCCCCGTTTACAATACCACACGCCAATTACGGAACGTTATTATTCGCCGGGGCACTTAAATCATAAAGCAGACGTAGTGCGATCGCTACCGTTACCTGGGCCGTCGCTGCTCATCAAAGAACGTCTGCCGGACGTCACACACAACTTACATGACAGTGGCGGCGTCACGTCGTCGCCCGGACCCTCAGAGCACGTACATCCACGTTGCAGAGCGATGCTGAAGGCCCGCGCGGTTTTGCGGTTCTGAGTGAGATTTTTTGAAGACGTATCCCAATAAGCGGCTACGTCTCCATGGCGATCCACAGCAGAGCTGACGCGAGGAGGGCAGTGAGCTACGCGTCAATCAGCGTTTAATGAGGTCCGCTGCCCTTTCAGCATGAAGCGAGTCACCCCGCGCGACATGCCTGAAACCCGCGAAGGCCACAAGGACACGGTGGGGGGAGGGGCGTTACCCTTTCGGTCGCCCTACTTATCAGAACGAAAGTGCACAGATACAGAGGGTGACTTTCACCGTCACATTCCTAACAGGAACAGCCCAGATAAGTGGGGGATGGGTCGTACAACGAAACGGTCAACGTGAAGAGCGAGGCTGGACGATGGCATAACGTTGCTGAGCCTAGACCTGACCAATTGAAGCAACCCCAGATCGTAACAAGATCATAATAAGCCTCTAGAGGCTTGTACAGTGGGCACTATGCGTGACGGGTGCAACAGCGACTTTTTTTTTTGGCCAGGCAGTGCACATTGCCCTTGTAATCTATGGGAACATGACATTCTGCGCAAAGCATTAATGTGATACTTTCCCAAAATGTTTCCTTTGAATGCAGAATTTCGCTCCTCTTCCTATATCACCAGTAGCCACAATGCTTCTTTTGCAATAGCTACATTTCTTTACCCAAACAACTTGCTCAATGCATACACTTCACATCAGCATAAAACACATAAATACAAGAATCTTATTGGCTAGGAAGTCCATTTTGATCCAGGAGGACACGGACCCAAATGGATTCAGTAGAGTAGAGCTAGGCTATCGAATCAAAATCAAAACTTTATTTATATTTCACATTTCATACAATAAAATATAGGAAAATGCACTTTCATAAAAGGATGAAATGTTGCATTTATTATACGTAACCTTCACAATTCCGCACACATGCACACATACATACATACACACACACAGTGATGTTTTAACATCACAGTGACGCCTGACCTCTGTGACACAATAGCAGCCTGCCAAGACACCAGGCAATGGTCCATCAAGGCCGCGTAACCATGACCACACACGCAGAGGCGTATCCCGGTGCTGCACGTTTAGAAGTGGCGGCGGTCAAAAGACGATAACCGGCACGCGGCTCACCTTGAATGCTAAGCATCTGCCCCAGTTTGAGGGCGGCGCCGCGCACCTTACACAGCGTCCGGACGATCCTCTCCGCGTTGGCTTCTGACAGGAAGGGGCTGGATTCTAGGACGGACTTCTTCTCTCCTGAGGGGGAAAACAGAAAGCCTTCAAAGCCACACTCATTACCCACCTAATGGCGCACGGGCATAACCCAAACGTCTTTACTGGGCGGCAGTGTAGTATAATGGTTAAGAAACTGGACTTGTTGGTTTGCAGGTTCTATTCCCAGGTAGGACACTGCTGTCGTACCCTTGAGCAAGGTGCTTAACCTGAACTGCTTCAGTATATATCCTACGGTATAAACGGATACTATGTGAAAATGAAAAAAGCTATGCAAGTCGCTCTGGATAAGATACCTGTAATGTAATGTACTGCACACGTCAGATCACCACAGGAGCTTATGTTCTAAACTTTGGCACAAACATACATCACCCCAAAATAGACAGGGATATATCCGTCATACAAAATGACCATGTCTGAGCCAATTAAACACATATTTTCATCTGAATAAAATATATTTGATGTTTAATTGCAATCCATTCCACTTTAGCATGGTGTTATTCATTAGTGTGGTTGTGAATTTAATTCATACACAGTGGTCAAAGCACCATTTCTTAAACTCTTCTGCTCTGTTGCTTATGTGACAGGGAGAGAAAACATTAGCTTTTTGTTAGCCTTTGCTAACCTCACACAAATGGTAACTATTAATGCCTTTAAATATTTCAGAAAATATTGCTCAGCCGCCACGGTAACCTATACAGTGCGGAGCACACAGAAGCCTCGATCCGAAAGCTCAAAACCACGTCCCTCGGCTCTTCAAAAGCTTTGCCACAAAAACAGATTTAAAGATAGGCGCAGTCTGTTTACGAGACTGAGTAATTGTGAGACGAGCCCTTGTGCTTCGGTTTGAATGTCATGCCGCAGTTGTGTGTGGGGGAGGGAGGGGCGCTTCACAATCTATTTCTGGCTATGTTTATGAAGTTGTGGGTCGGGATTAACTCATTAACCACCAACGTGTCATCTAAGCAGGAGATCCCATTACGGACACACACTGCGCAGTACTCCCTTGCTGCAGCCAGCCATAGATAAGCATTTACACACCCCTGGGACGGAACCCAATCAATTCAAAAGAGAACTCAATATTGGTCGCTGGAAAACTGAAGTTTAGTTTTAGTGAAGGATCGGGTAATTTTGTTTTGCTGAGTTATTCACTAAAGCCATTAAATTCAGGGTATATCCTCCTCAAAAAGAGCATCACCAAAGGTATTCCTGTATGACCCAGCAACATCCAGAAAAACAGAGAGAAAACGCAGTAACCTCCCGTATAACCGACCTCAGCGGACAACAAGGGTTGGCAAATGCATGAAAGTTAGGATAAGCCGGTAAAGATTTAAAATAATTATTTGACGGGATCTGTCGTATGGGATCTATCGCCAAGGTTGTGTTATTGGTACTCTGACGTAGGACATGGTGTCTGAAATGCGTCAGTATGTTTTGGTTCAATAAACAAAACCCATTTTTAACCATTAAAATGGATGTATAGCCCCCCCATCTTCAGCCAAAATGACATTCTAGGTTAATTTATTTTGACTACTAAGATACCAAATCTTCCATGAGCAGTACACTGATAAAGTTATCTTATTTGAAAATGTCTTGCAACGCCACATAAGTTCTAGTAAGTTTACTTTTGTGAACACATTAGAAACATTGCAATGCAAAATTAGGACGAGAAAAACGACTATTTAAAGAAATTGAGACATGAACTTATACCATTCAGTCCCAATTCAAACACAGAACAGATTAAGTGTGTGGTAAGGCATTTAACATCTGCCATGCATGCCATCCATGTCTCCCAAAGATTTATGGCTGGTGTGTTTTATGTTTGCTCTTCTGTGAGTGGCGGTATGGCTGGAATGCAAAGATCACCGATACAAGATACTAATACGACAATGGTGCAGTAAACAGCATTGTAATGTCCACTCTCCCTGCTTCAGATTATACCATTGTCTTTGGTAGCAGCTGTATGAACTATTTTAAGAGCGGACAGAAAATGTCAGCCAAATATCTGGCCTCTGATCATTTCAATCATGGCAGCTGCAGGCAAATCCTCAGCTGTTCTCTATGATAAATAACCCAGCTATCATAATGGATTGCACGTCGTTAAGGCTTTGTTGGGAGAGAAAAATACATTTAAATTTAATTAGAATTAATTGCAATTAATGCAGAACCATGTATGATTAGGTTGAATGTCCGGTCACTGGTCTGTAGTCATTGGTCGGTACCCAAACAATACAGACACAAATATATTGGATAATACACATAATGATATGATATGTTCTTAATATCATATTAAAGGGCAACACATCCAAGGTCATGGGTAATACCTCACAGTAATTATAGAACATGTAAGCTTCATGTGTGTTTTTGACTTTGTGTTGAACATAAACCCCAGAAAAAAAAAGTTCAATTGGACGTTCTGAATGCTGTCACCAAATTAGGAAGCCTTGTTACAGGAACGCTCGGTACGTCCAATTAAAAACATTTCCTTGCAATCAAACTCCCAGTAGTGCCAGTGGTGTGTGGTGTGCTACACCTCCGGTCTCACCGTTCCGTTCCTCTGACCTCAGGCTCTTCTTGGCCACCTCCGCCAGCGCCCCGATTCCCAGCCCCACGGCCAGACCTGCAAGACACACACACTGGCAGGGTCACAGGAGTGGGTCGCCAGGTGACCCACGAGAAATAGAACTTCCAGCGCACACTTTCCATTGACAGTCACAGTTAAAACCGTTAAACACCGTGCCTCTCACATGCACTGCGCTTTTTTATTGGACAGCACAGTGTAGAGAGACATGAAAAATGGGCAGCGAGAGAGAAGGAGAGACATGCAACAAAGGTCGCGCGGTCGGATTAGCGCGGCCGACTTCGCGGCTCGCAATGAGCATGTGGATAGCGCTCTTCAGGCTACGCCACCGAGACACCCCTACATGCAGCGGTTTTGACATGTTAAAACATCATACTTCCACATCTGACCATGTGTTAGGTGACTTTTTAATAAAGGGCCGGCCAGGTGCGGATCAATTTACTGTGCGGGTCAAGTTGACTCTGACCCGCACCTGACCCGCTCATTAAAACCCATTTAATGAGCATTCGCCCGATTACACAGGTTGGGGCCTGAGAATGTGTGGGACCACTGCTCTGGCAAACACTCCTTCAGAGCCACAGAGTGTATGGACCTGTCGTCGTGATTCTATCCTCTGTGCCTACAATCCATTAAGTGCACTTTGTGGCAGCATGAAGAGAATCCCTTAAGAAGCCCACTAGTGTGCCTCCTCGCTGACCGCACAGCACAAAGGAAATAGACCTGAATAATGGATTAGGATGACGGAACTCAAAGCTCGATGACAGCAGCTTTGAATGGGCCAGGGACGCCAAAGGATGAACAGCTAACCTCAACGCTAAGCTTCAAAAAGTGAACGGAAATTAACCCTGAACTAAAGTACCTGTGACACAACAAAACCGTGAGGTTTATGGCAGAAAGACAGAAAACATTTTGGAAAAAAGATAATACCCGTCACTCCTGCAGTAGGCCGTTATGCAACGAGCGGGGTTACATAACTGCCTGGTTTGAGAGAGATTAATAAATGCGATGCGGACGAGCGAAAAAAACATGTCTCTCTTTCGGTCCTGTGAAACTGCTCGCCGTAGCCAAGGGAGAATCAAGGTATACGGGACATGAGAACCTGAGAGGGGGTGTCTGATGCCAAAACACGGACGTGTATAAAACGAAGACCATCGGACTACATCGTCTCCTCCTCGAGCAGAAGCCCCACAGGATTCTAGGTCACTCCTTGCCAATGATTAACACGCCCGATCCCGTTTGTGTGTTCACTCCAGCGCCTACATTAGCCAATGAAAATGGACCCTGTGTAGCCTTTTACCTGATGGAAAACAAACAGTGAAAACAGCTCTCAAGCTCTTGACACGAAAGAGAGCGCGTGAGGAGCCAGGTAAGGCTTGCAGGAAATGGTTTACAACACAGCCCGTGCATTAGATTTCTGTTTACGGTTTAGACAGTACCACTTCGTTGGTCAGAGCTTTCCATCCGAGGTAATTATGACCCTTGACCTCTGACTTGGCTGAATGGCACTATTAGTAATTGTATTGTTAGTTAACCTGTTCCGATTCAGTCCAAGTACAGCATCTGCCATAGTCTTTAATAGTAATCTGCTATTATTATTATATTATTATATAATCTGCTAGTATTGCCATAGTCTTCTAGTAATCTGCATTTTTATATAAATATACTGCTCAGTAATGATGTCCAAAATAGCCTATATAAAACAAATGAAATTAAAGAAGCCCACAAATGCAGAATATTTGAGAAAGTTTACCATGAGCCAGAAAAATTAAGATGTACTGTAATGCAGACATTAGATTTATTACATCAATTTCCACTTTTTGCTAGATATATTCTGCAAGATTAGGGTGAACTTCATTTGAATTCAGGAAATAAACTGAAACTCAATTCCGGAAATTGACTGAATATTCTGCCAATAATGTTCTATGAATATTATTCAACTAAAATCAATTGGTTCCTTGCTTAATTCAGCTGAATTTAAATTAACCCCCGACTCTGACTTCCTGTGATGTCACTGGCCATGCCTAGTGCTGGTTGGCTTCCTAGCGCCTCCGCTGATTTTTGCACAAGAACCGAACGTTTACATAACACTCACGCTGGGTGACTCCGTGTGGCCTTCCGACCTCCTTGTCAGCTGTCAGCGAACTCAACACAACCAAGTTAGGACAAAGCGGGGACGCCGTTGCTTCTCGCCGCCCGCTTGTCCCGATATCGCGTTACAAAAACAGAGAGCGACGGCGTCCAAATCGACAGGCCTGGATAATCGCACAAACTCTCAGGAACGTGACAGAGGGGGGGTTGCTTAGGAACAGATGAGCTGTCAAACTATTTCTCCTCTGCTGTTTAGTAACACCGGGCGACTATATTTGCATGACATGCCTGCGGTTGGCATCCAGGGCGTTTTATCGACCTAGCTTTTGGTTTTAGGGTCAGATAAATGGCACAACAGCCTGTTCGTACTAAACGAGCACCAGGATACCTTTCCTTAATGAGAGGAGGTAGAGGATGAACCAGCAGCCCAGCAATAGCAATAGAGCAGGGGTGGCCAAACCTGGTCCTGGACAGCCGCAGGGTCTACTGGTTTTTGGTTTCACCTTAAATACGACAACTACTTAGACCAAAGGAACCAGGTGAGCTGAGTTAACTGTGTAATCGACTGCTTTAATTGATCAATTAAGTGGCGAGTAACAACAAAAACCAGCCGACCCTGCGGCTCTCCACGACCAGGGTTGGCCACCCCTGCAATAAGGGAACAGTCTAACAGAGAATAGTTTCGTTTGTTCGTTCCTTGCTAACCGACCTCCCACCAATGGGTAACACCCACCGTGTAAAAGAGTGTGGACACCAGGCCTGACAGTAAGCGCAGGTGTGGCAGTCAGGTGGGGGGGGGGGTGCGTAGGAGGGGGGTGTGGCTAGATGTTCTGACAACCCGTCTGAAAACAGAGTGGCCTGTCAACAGTCCCCCCACTGAACACAAACCCATTTCCCATGAAGCACGGGCGTTTGGGGGGTGGTTGGCTCAGTGCTGACCTTGGCACTATGTAATGTATACAGGCTGCTACGGCCTGTAAGTTTCCACATCAAACAGGTGCTCCAGCGTGTCCTTTCGGCGCTACAGATCTGATAACCTCCCCAACGGCAACAAACTTTACAGCCGCCACGTCCATATCCTGCGCACTGGCCGCCAGGGTCAGCCTGTCCCAGTCCAGGTTACTGGGCAGAAACGCATCTGGTTATCGCGTTTCCGTGGTAAAACCAGCAGCCTGTTCCTTTTGTTCCGTCCTTTCCTAAACTATCCCCGAGAGGGCTCGCCGGGCGACGTCACGGGACTGCGACAACGCTTGCAATTACATGCATGGCAGGAGCGTCTGTGTGTCGTCTTCCCTCAAAACGGGTCGGCACGCCCGTTTAGAACTGGATAACATGAAACCAAACAGAAGGACATGTAGAACCACACAGCTGCCACGATTACCCACGATGCCATAAGTACTGTACATGATTTGATAACACTGAATCACAGTGCGTAACACTGACCTAAAGTGACCTGGTTATAGAGCGTGAGCCAAGAAGAGGGCCTTTCAGCCAGGGAATACACTACACAGTCATGGGCTGGTTAAGCACTCCGGCATAATCCACAATGTTTGAGGCCTGTACTATAAATGGGTCAAAGTGCAGATTAACCTAAAGACCTAAATCGGCTACGGCCATCTTCTGCAGGTGCTAGAGGAATAATGACCTTTCACCAACTGGCCAAGACAGCCACTTTGTGGATAATGAGGGACTGAAGCATGCTGGGAAAAAGATGGAAAGAAAAAAAAGCTTCTTGAACCCTTCCAGGAAGCAGCCACATCTGAGCAACAGAAGCTGGTTTACGTTTCCATGACAGAGAAAAATATGTTTAAAAGGCACCTCTTGAAATGAACAATTTAAATATTGACCTCTGTTTTTTTTTGTTTTTTTTGGCTGCCGGCTTGGTTTGGCTGTTTCACGACAAGTTTTAGTTGTTTAAGCGTGAAGGTCATCTTCGCTGTCAAATCTTATTTGTATTCAGTGGCGTATGTGGGTTGAGTTCATTTTCATGAAGGTGAGAGCAAGTAAATCAAAGATCACAAACAGAGCCAACAATCGAAAGCACTTGCAGTGTTTTGGTCATGTTAAGTTAAGTTCAAATCTTCCATTGTTCCTTTGTCATTTATTTGAAAGAGACATAATTACACCAAAACACCATACTGCGTATAGAGAGAAGAGCCAAAATGGCTGAGTCAACCTGCCATCTGATATGTTTCCTTTTTAATGATTTCTTCGTGACACATGGGCTGTTTTTACAGCATTTGTCACTGCACACAAAGCCAACGCAAATTTAAACTTTCGTCAAATGAGGAAATAATGTTTGGCACTGTGGCATTAAACATGGCGCTGTTTTATGCACTTCCTGTTCAAACAAGTGAGCATAATAACACACTAACGGCCCAGCTCGTAAAAATGACAGATCTCTATAAATAAACAATGAAGCAAGCCTTACCTCCAAAATTTGCAAGCCTCCCTAACCTTGTGACGGGCACTTTTCTCTCTCGTGCTCTTTCGCTAAGCTGAAAAATAGAAATCACAGCAGAACAGAGGACAGAGTTGGTGTCAGTAGAATTTCCCTCCTCAACCATTAGTCCTGTAACTTGGTTACGCTGACAGCTCCATGTAAAAATGTCCTTCAAATTCAAGTTAAGGTAGAATTCTACACAAGAAGCTACAATCGAACAAAACATAGGCTGTTTGTCTGTATGTAAAAAAAAAAAAATCTAAAAAAATCACTGGCTTGACAGGAATGTGTTGTCTTGCTTTTGACTGACTCTACAGGTTGCTTGCTACGGACTGACATTTGACCCTATTCTGAGCTTTGAGCATGTTATTTCCAGCACAAAGTGGAACGGTGTTCTGAATCACTGGCCTGCTTTGCATGATGTACATGCACTGCATGCCTTCTCTAGCGTGATGTCCTACTGAACATCTACACAACAAAAGCTCAATATTTTTGTCACAGAGCTAACTGTGCTACACAATATGTATTGTCCATATTGTGTTGCAAAGAGTCATTTTATTTTTGAGGTGTGAGTGCAAGGTCTGAGATTTGGTCACATTTTCTTAAACGCGTTTATGACGAGGGAACGGTACGGTACCATTTGCTTGTGCGGTTTGGAATCGGTCCTCTTGGCCTCCCTGGCTTTCTCAATGTCCTCCGCCGTGAGTCCGCTCACTGAAGAGTGGTCCTGATGATACGATCGGATCTGTCCCGAAAACTGCTTGCTGGGGTCCTTGTAGCCCTCAAAGAGCTTGCTGCCAGATTTCCCTGAGACTTGACCGTTCGTCCTGACCTCCCCGTCTACTTCCTGTTCGTACTTGTAGCCACTGTCCCTCAAGGACTCGTCGGGTCTACTTTCCTCTGCGCTAGAGAAATCGTACTCGGAGTCCACGTCCGCTCCGAAATCAGAGATGTTCTGCTGTTGGGTGCCAAACTCCTGGAAACGAAGAGATTTAAGAACAGGGCAGGAGGTGATAAACAGGCTTTCTTTCTGTTTGTTAGATTCGTAGGCCCCATGTGAGGCCTGGGAAGCCGACGGCATTTGCCGGTGTTCTCAGGCAGAACACCAGCCAGACGGTAAGCAAACCCCTACAGATTGATTACAGTTCAAATGCTAATGGCGAAGGATTCTGGGTAGGCTCATGGGACTGACCAGAATCACTGTTTCAGAGACAATGGAAGAAACCTCATGTAGAGAAGCTGGAATCTGATGCTGAAGCCATTTTGCAGCACAAATGCCAGACTTTATAGAAGAGCGTTAACCTGTGCATCACCTCACCAGGCTGATGACCTCAATAAGCCCTAACCAGAGGACCATTGAACCTTTTGGGGTTTTTGCGGTGTTTTCAAATATGCACCTACAATGTAAACAGAGCAGTGAATGCCCTCCTACCTTGAAATTGCTAAGCATAGAGGAACATCTAATTACTACTTTTTGCAGATGGAACAGTGGAAGGGAAAAGAGAGATATAAACAGTGTTTCTGCATTTGGATTCTGGGCTCACCCTGGGCTTTAAGTTTTATCTGTATCCTACGCATTCATATTATTGTATCCACTATCAGAAATTTACAGCAAGCAATTGTTTTCATGACACAAAAAGAGACTTTTGGGAGGACTAGTAAAACACTGACAGCAGTGCTGGTGTTGTAACGGTTTCTTGAGGATCGCCCTTACATTACACAGCAGTTTGGTTATGTGCAAATCTTGGAAAACAGCAAGCTAAAAATTCACACCTCGACATCAATATAGAATCTGAGCGGTGCCGTTAAGGGAAGTGCGCCCGGACTCACCTGCATCTTCTGCATGGCGGCACTGAGGCCCTGCTCGGCGGTCATCTGCGCACTGTGGACCACGGCTTGGGCTCCGCCCCCTCGCAGCATGCTGGCCTGCGTCTCTATGATGGCCTGGCTCAGCTTGGCCAGTCCCCTCATCACCAACATCATGTCGCCAGCCATGGCGGCCCTCGATCACTCCTGCAGGGGGCAGCCAAGGGCGGGAGCGGTCACTGTCTGCGAACTGGACACAGGGCCTCGCGCAAAACTCATCTCACCCGCTGCGACATTTTAAGGGCATTTCTATACTGAACTCCTTCTAAATATACTGAATCAAAACGGCAAGGATTTGAACTGACTGTAGGTCATGAAAATTATTTAATTAGTGGCAGTATAGTTGGTTATGGAACTTGACCAGTGGCTCCGAAGTTGCAGGTTTACATCCAATGGAAATCCAATGGTTGCGGTAGTGATTGCAGCTCAATTTTATTGTGCATAATTGATTAAAGCCCTATTTAATAAATAAAAAATTACAGGCACATATAATTAGTTTCACGTACAACCAACAGTCAGTGTCATTTATCAAATGCTTTTCATAATACATTTAATGCCATTACAAGCTGGCCACAACAGCATGGAAAATCCCAGCTTCTAATCATGATGGCAATAAGGAAATGCTATTGTTGGAACCAGTTTATTTGCACATTGATATTATCTGACAGTTTCTGCGCAAAAGCCAAGATGATGTTATTCGCTAAAACGACAATGTGTGTTGGGGAAACACCAATAATTGATTGGGGGATCTTGCTATGAATTGCAATGAAATGCAATGACTCCAAGTATTGTATGAACTGAAAGGACAACACCATTGGTCCACAGAAAAGGTCAAACAACCCTATTGGTCGATGGATATGCGCCTCTGTAGCCATTCAGATTTGCAGCCAGCTCTCACTATCAGCAGATCAACAATCTTCCGCAGCCGAGGAGGGAGAACAACACAGCTGTTATCGAGTCACATTCCAGTAAACACTCTTTCAAAGGTTAAATCTGTTTCCATGCTGAGAGGGAGGACTAAACACTGCATTTAACCAATTAGAGTCAGCCTGCAGGTATTAGCCTAGCGCTAGTAAATCGGTCAAAACACTCGGCCAGAACACGCGTTTCCCAATGCATCTCTGATACAAATGGATTTGTTCAGAGGAAATTCCTGTCAACAAGGCTTCGATTCTTCACTCTCTTTAAGTTTGCTCACTTAATAAGACCATAATGCTATGTGAAGGAAATGACTGAATTTACTAAAGATGCAATAAGCACAGACCCAATCTTTTGTCAAATACACAACTTTTAGCTCAAGTGTAAATATTTGATCAAAAGTCATTTTATTTTTTATACTGACAATAAATTCAATATTTGTGGCAGAAATTAATGAGTCTTAAACAGAGGATTCCAAATACAACTGCATTTCATGACTAGCTTTACGACTCAATAAATGGCTATTTATTACAGGACACAGTGTTGGACTGCAGGATACAGATGTCAAAGGTTCCTCCTCCTCGCACATATTTTTGAAATGTGGACCATCAGAGAGGGAAAAGATATGCAGGCCTTTCTCAACCACCAGTTTGACTACATTTCACTTCCCAAAACAAAGAGGCCATTCATCGCCACAAGAGAAACGACTGGGCTTTGTCCGAGCGATAAAGAAACGATTGTTTCTGTTAGGTGACAGCCTGCTCATCCCAAGAGTAATCTTTAGACTTGGCCGCCTTCCTGAGGTGACTGCCAAGAAGTTTATTCGCTGAACTGAGGGGAGAAAAGTCCCTTTCCTGAAACCACCAATGAGTACCAAACATGGACACACGTACATTACATTCCAGAACTGAACAAAGCTATACTATCCGATGAATGATAGCCAAATGAAAAAACTCTTTCTCAATCGTCTTTCAAAACTATTTGCACTTCCCTCAGTCGAACCGATTCATGCCCCACGAAGGCTGCCCACATAACGTACCGTGCTACTTTCTGCACAGAGCAAATCTTTGACCACATCACATGCAGAAAAGCAGCAAATAAACCAGAAGTGCAGTTTTTAACCCTTTGAAGAGCAGGTTTTTTTGGGAATGTTGTCAGTGTTCTAGAACACCATTGTTACGTCGCCATTAGAGTGTTCAGTTAAGAACATTCTAATAGCATATTTGTGATCTTACATATTTGTGATCCTCTCTCTTCTCTCTGAGCGCTCTGCTCTGATTCTACAAACGTTCTTTCGTCTTCAGACTGCGAATTTCGATGACATTCTCACACTCTCATTCTCATTCACACTGAGCTCACACACATGAGAGTCCCAGGCGCGTTCTCCCTTGATGGACTGTGTGCCCCCCGCCACCCCCCCCCCCCCCGCTGCTTGGCTCTCGTTTGGGAAAGGGCCTCTGCCTCTGCTTTTCTGCATGCATCACACAAGCGCAGTTGGTCGGGATGCGCTTCCCCGTCCCGAGACGGTCAAACATGTTGCAGGTGCCGCTGTGGGAATGCGCTGTGGCTTGGGGGGGGGGGGGGTTGAGGGGAGGCAGGTCCACTTTACGGCGATGTACGTGAGGCTCGCATGTGCATTCCGAGGCGAGTCACATCATCCTCCCAGATAAAGGATCTTTGACCTTGACTTTCGCTTTTTGGATCGGCGGAGAACGTATAACGTTAGCATACATACAAGGGGTTCCCCAAACGCCAGCTGTAGGCTATACGGCCGACCACACACCTCTTGTTTGGCTGGCTACTTTTAGACATATATTTGCCAATTAATTTCATAAAAATGATGTCATCGGAAACAATTTGTCTCTCTGCTGCCAATATCCCTAGCTGGCTACTTTTCTTCACCTGGCTGGCTACTCAAAAAATTTGGGGAACCCCAACATATTGTCAATGATGACTGTTTTCTCCCCCTGCTCACACAATGATGGAGAGATAATAGGAGCCTCTCAGTGACTCCGTTCTGCTCTCTGGAACTGAATATTGGCTTTTTTTTTGTCTAGGGGAAGAGGTCAGACTGGAGAAAAGCAGAAATGGAAACTGCCTGTGTGCGCTGTAAATAAACACAGGCACACAGTGCTCCAGTACTCTGCAAAACCAAGCAAATATTACACACTAGTTTCTTCTCAAAAGAGCGCATGGAAACTGAGAAATTCTATGAAAAGAAAAGCATTATAAATACATCTGCACCTGCACCAATGATTGATATTTGATTTGAATAACATGACTGACGTGTTAGAAGGGTTTTAAGAGTCCACAAACAAACATAAATGTATCCTGCAGCCGCAGGCCAAGTGCAAAAACGCCTATGTGAATACAAAAGGTGGAACAACAAGATATTGACTGTGTAACACAGTTGTAATTCACTGTGAATTATAGCGGGGAATTCTGCACCCGTTCGTTAAGGTTTCCAGTTTCATGCGCTGCATCTCTAACCTATGATAGTAACCTGAGATAGGATTTGCTGTGCTTCCAAAATGTCTACACCCCATTCATTCAAATTCACTGCCTGCTGTCTACAGACTATTTTCCCCACCCCTCCACATGCACAAATGGGATCTACCCCAGTGCTTCAAAAAGGAGTCAGGGTAGTTCTACCAGAAAATAAATCATGAGGAATTGTTCCTTCGGCCGTGCTAAGCTTTTATAGAATCCCAAGTTTAAATTGTAGATGAGACCCTGGAGCGTAGGCTAAAACTAATGCCATGTTCCTAGAGGACACACAGCCTACATCTTAAATCACAGCCGTCAGGTAAACTTCTGATCGTGTTTTGTTTTTTTCCCCCTTCGGAAAACAACCCGCGATGCCCTTCAAGTGGGTGTGTCAACGTATGCTTTTAGAGTCGGTGTAACTAAGGTGTGGAGTTTTCGCTTCATATCTTTGTGTAGGTTGGAGATAGCATGCCTCAACAAGCCTCCAGCTATAACACTTGGTGTTTGTTTCAGGTTGACAGCCTCTGCCATGCTGTCTGACGAGGACAGGCTAAACAGCTTAGCCTTTAGCGGGAGAGCATGGACTCGCCAAAGTCTATGGGCTTCAGTGCATGTGTGAAGAGTGCAGGTGTTTATGCAAGTTATGTACACTTGTGAACATGCGTTTATCTGGTCTAATACTGAGACACTTAACTGACAAGATCTGAAGTTGTTATACTATGAACGGCGGGGAGGTTGCTAGGTTGCTAAAAATGGTGAAAAAAACGTGTCGCAACTTCCGTGTTTTAAGAGAGGAACAATAAACTAAGCCGTTAAATGTGGAAACATTAAAAAAAACACAAACAACAGCCTAACTGCTCTCAAGAAAAGTTCTGTTGGCTCTTTTTCCACATTGACCTCTGTGTGTAGGCTAAGTGATTGCGGCTGTTGACTCAAGTGTGTGCAACCTATTCCATGGTGCTATATAAAAAATTAAAAATTAAAATTAAAAAAACAGTTTGCTACTGTCAAGCAAAGTGTGCCATTTTAAAAAAATGTGCAATGTCTATTCGCATGGTGTGAATACCCCCTATGTTGTCACAACCTCTAATCACAATTATAAAAGTGGAAAAGAAATGTCACCTGTACCTACACTACAGTGACAGCGGCATCACCTCCAGTGTTCTGAGAGCATGACATTATAAATAGGCAATATATTTGTGGAATATTAAATTTCACAAAAGCAAGGATAGGCTGCCTTCCTAGTTCCTATATGTCTCTTAATATTATTAACCTACCACTATTAAAAATCCCTATTCAGCTTTGAACATCTGTTTAGTTATTACGATGACTTTCGTAAAAAAAAAAAAGGAAATGTCAAGGATCCCCAAGCGGTCAAGTTAACACGTAAGGTCTCCATGAAATGACCAATCAGAGCCTACATCGCAGGGACACCCCCTCCCCCCTGTTTATACACGCCAATGCTAGGTGTTTTCTAAAGTGAACAAGTGTGAGATATGTAGAACCTGCTTCCACCCACTAAATCCATTTGTCTGCGAGGAATCTGTACAAATCAGGCCAGTAAACCTGTCTTGCATTCTTTAAATTTATTTTGTAAAGCAATTTGTGCTGTGCTGCCAGAAATATTAATTGCAAATACAGTTATTATTATTATACAAGCCCTAAATGATGAATGATTGAAAGTTTACATGCACATTTTCTGATATCTGAGAGCCATATGACTCTTATTTATTTAGCATCCAAAAGCACCCATTACAAATTTAGGGTAGTCTCTAGCCTGGATTGAAATCATTAACTTCAAAGTAGCATTTTTAAAAAATCGACATTATAGATTTATTATACCTCAGCCACGGCTAGAAATCTTACACTGTAAACCAGGTCACTGCCTTCTTATATTAATGAAAAAACCTCAAGTTAAAGTTTACTGGCATCATACCACATCTTATTTATAACAGTGAGCTTATTTAGTTTCCTGGCTGGATCCAGGTAACATGTGTCAGCTATATTGTTTAACACATTGCAAGTCACAGTATTTACAAAGATTTGTTTTAAGTACCTTTCCCAAGAGTACAACATAAGTGTCCCATCTGGAGACAGAACCTGCAACAGTCTGGTTACAAGTTCCTTAACTCTACTGCCATACATTATGAACAGGCCCAATTTAAATTAGAGAACTGAAATTTCTACATTTTCAAAAGTTTCATGAATACAAATCCAAAATAAACAGAAATATTTCTGTTCTAATTTATAAACCCAAAGAAACTAAAAGACGTTACAGAAACAGGCTTATTACCTCTTCACGTTGCTTAATCAGACCCAAACACACAGGTTACAGGACATACCTGTTCTTTTCTATGCTCTTCGCGATTAACACATGCACCATGGAAAATCAGGCTGCCGTTTGGCATTTTCTAACGGCTATATATGCTTATAGTCATGTTTGGTGTGCAATCGGAATCCTTCATTGAAACCCTTGGATTTTTCTTTTAGTGCCACAGGCAGCTGTCAGTGTCACTGTGCCAAGTGACGTGCTGTTATGGGCTACTGTGACCCCCTTCAGCACTTTGTCCTTCAGACACACAGAGCAACAATAATACTCTGCAGCGATGGAAGACTTAACTTACAACTGATACAGCTGTAATTGAGTTTATGTACAGCAGAGCGAATGAGACGTTTCTGTCTGATAAGGTCGTCTGAAAATCATGCCTGAAATTACTTCGTTACCTGCTTTAAACGAATCAGAGGAAAACGTCAGGATCATCAAAGTAACGTAGGCACCAAGCAACGTCTTCCGTCTTGTCAAATATCGCACGTGTTACCACAACAGAGCATGGTTATAAATTAAACAACTCGTAACGTTACTCTGTTTAACTGCAAAACAACAAGCTAGCTAGATAGCTAAACTGCCAACACACTGCTATAAGTTACCTAGCTAAAACACGCGATATCTACGCCCGTCGCTGCTGGGGTGAATATAATTTTCCAGTATTTTATGCTAATTTAGCTGTAAAGACTTCAACAGGCCAGTAATGTCGGCTGTATCCATCAGAAAATTAGTTAGACAGTTGGCGTTTGCAAGCTAACGTTCGCAAACAATTTAAGAGCCATGCATCAGCCACGTCGAAATATATGGAAAAGCGCCAATACCTCTCGAACATTTTGTGCAGAATTAAATAAGAACATTGAATGCAAACGTTATAGCCTCTTCCAGCAACAATCTCGCTATCGATTGAAGAATCGATTAGCAAAACTCTTTTAGAAACCGTTAACGTTAGCAGGCCACATAAAACTGGTCAGATAAGAATCGCGAGCTTCCACGACACAATAACTGTAGCGTTAGCTATCTGACATGTGCAAGCTTGCTGAATCTAGACACGCCAGCTATGCGATTAATTCCCAACCGATGAGATAATTCAGCAAAGGTGTAACGTTATTCACCCTGATTTTATTTCGGGACAATACGGATTGCATGACGTCAACAAACACTTACCACCAAATTTTTCTACAGACTGTTGAGTCGTGCACGCTTTCCTCGTGTCCCTGCAATGGTGTGTTCCATACCATGAGGTCAATGTGTTTACCAACTCAAGAACCTGTTTGTCTGAGACGGCTAAGACCGCCTCCGCGCACTTCTCATTGGTCTTCCACGAATACTCTGCGTTCTGTTTTGGGGAGGTGTTGGCGGATGTCTGTCTTACTAGCTATTGGTCGCAGAACTGTCATTATATTGCAACAAAACATCTCTGCAAACGATAGCCAATGAAAAGTCAGGCATGCGAATTTAAAAAACCAATCAGTAGGCAGTACAGTACTGCTGTGGTTAGAAAGAGCCTCAATTTAGAACAAGGGGTGTGTTTAGATGTTCAGGCCTATTGATTTTACCAAGTGGAGCGCTAGGTTTCTTTTCTTTCTTCGCTTACTAGTGTTTTCTTTGCGTGTCACCCTAAAGACGATTGTAGACGTCTTGCTGTATATGGTACTGTATAAAAGCATTGCCGTTTTTCTGACGAGTGTAATGCATGTCCCACAGTCCCAGGGTTGTCTTGAAATGTCCGATGTGCAAAGCCAAGGGCGAATGAGCAAGATAGCATTTTAGGTTGGTCTGTGTGATATGCAAGTAGCCTAGTTGCCAGTTGCGAACACACAAATTATCATGATGGCAACCGATTATTGAATATTTCCCATTCTCAGTGTATCAACAGGCACACATTGTGCGGTGTCAAGCTTTCAAACGCACTTCATGTAGAAACAATTTAAATAAATATCGGGTGTAATGCTAACAAAACCAAATAGGTGCATACCGCCACCTACTGTATGGACCGAATATGCTGCAGTGTCACCCTTGCGTGTCTTTTGAACTCTGTATCATGGGGCCTCAGGATTGATTACAGGTTATAAATCCTTTACTCATCACTGTCTACTGTATGACAAACTGGGATGGCCTTCTTGTTTATCTACATATTAAAAAATCTGTACATTTCAATTTACAAAGCTGTAGGCTACTTTGTATTCTACCACCTTGTCTTTGTACCTGAACATTTTTAACATTTTTAAAAAAAGTATTTTTGTTAATTTTTTTTAAACATTTTTTTAAAATTTTTACTTTTTTTTTAAATAAACACTGACTTGGGTCATAAGGTGGATCGACATCCTGGCTCTGGTATCCTGGAAACCTGCAAAAAATACTGCCTTGAGAGCTTCATTTCACTGAAATGTCATTCTACAATTTAGGAAGTGGTACTGGAAGTGTCTAATTATGTTTTAGCTATTGGTACTTTTGTTTTTATTTAATTGATGTCTATTATTGTGTAACTTTTTTTACTTGTATTATTGTGTTGTCTTTTTTTGCCAAATCTCCCTTGTACCTTGTAAAAAAACTTATTATAAGATGTTCAGTGGGGTTGGGTTGGAAATTTTCACTGGGGATTCCACAATTCCCTTCATTGGAAGAAACATTAACAGAAAGGTACTTTTTATTTAATTGATGTGTATTATTGTGACGTATTCTTGGCTAAGTCTCTCTTGTAAAAAACATATTGTTCCCAATTAACACCAATTTTCACTGTGGATTCCATCACTCCCTTCATTGAAAGAAACATGAACAGAAAGCAGGAAAATTGATGTTTCAATAATCCTACTTCACCTGTGGTCTTAAATTGTGTTAAAACAAAATGAAAAAATGCCAGAACACAGTACCCCACTTTTAGAATCAGACATATTTTCAATCACAATGTGAATACTGGTGAGATTAGCTATTTTATTTTAACAGATGTAAAAACAATTTACACCGTAAAGATAAACTCTGCTGTTTGGGAGAAGCAGCAGAGTGATGGTTTAAGGCTTGTTTGATACGTCAGACCTTTGATGACTTACAGCCATTTAGCCAACCATGTGTTCCATACTATTCCAGTGTAATCTACAGCTAAATCTAGTCCCACCCCCCAATTCCCATAGAGATCCATTCAAATGCAGAGACGTTATAGTATCGCTTGTAAGAGTACCAGAAAATAAGATATCAAGAGTCTTTTGATGTTGTTGGGTCACAGACATCAGGAAGTCATGGCATGCAAAGAACATGTGACCAAATATAAAAAATGGGTAACACTTTACAATAAGGGAACACAACTCAGGCCTTAACTAATGCATGACTCATCATGATTTCATCATGATTTAATGCATGAATTAATGCATGATCTATCATGAACTCTGTGTGGCTCAATAATAATAAATGATCAAGGCATTATTAGTTCATGTGATTACTTTACACATAATGTATCATCAATTAATGAACATTAACTCACAGTTAAGTCATACATGAAGTAACATGTCATCAAAGTAGCTGCAAACCAGTTAGGTAGACAAAATGGTATGGTAGGTATGACTCACTCAACATATGACTCTGATTAGAGAACGTGTACAATAATGATGAATAGCCTACAATTACATGCATGCTAGGACTGTGAAAATAGGAAAAGTGAAGAGTTGAAAAATAAAAATAGGAAGTAAATGATAAATGTAAGAGTAAAATAAATTATTTTAAAATTTATTTTATCGACTGATTGGAGGCTAAGGAAATGATTAAAAGCGTTTTTATTTTTTACAATCCAGACTTTTGTCGCCTTTAGGATTCCATATACAAGGACCACAACCGTAAGGGATATATGAGGCCTACTGTCATTTGTAATTTTGCTTGCTGGCTTGCCAATGTCCAGCAGTTATATTTATTTAGGCTAGTTCAGTGGCACAAGTATTAGAACACACAAGGATTTGCATATTGCTGCTAACTATAACATTAGCTAGTTAGGCAAATGTTAAATTGTATAATTCCCTTAGAAATGTCCTTTTTGATGTAAAATTTTTATGTATCTAAAGTTAGCCTGTCATGTGAGCTCAGGACTGGATTTTGCGAGGAGCTTGTACAGTAGCCTAACTTAGTTATCCTTCAGTAGCCACCAGAAATATATAGTATGTGTGTGTGTGTGTGTTAAAATGATAGATGTGATCTTTTGCCTCCTATCTGTGCGTGCATATTCAATGTGCAAGAAAAATCATTAACTTTATTTCGGTGGACAAAAAAAATATTGAACTGAATAGATTACATTTAACTACTTAACATGATGTCGTAATAAACCTACATGTAGTTCAACCTTTTCATACTGATTTCTGTAGGCTATCCATCAGCTAGTCATCATCGCATGTTCAAGAAGACCAACCAGAGTCATCTCCGATGAATAAAACAACAACTACCTTTGTATCGTGTCAAGTATAATCACGCATTGATTATTATTCTTACATGTACTGTGGATATAACTGGGTTTAACATAGACTGTTAACCCTTTAGTTTGGTAGAAAATGGCAGGGGTTTCTAAATTATAGCCCAAGTGGAAATTGAGAGGTGCAGTGCACTGGAAGCCATATTGGTTGCTGTAATTTTAGCAATAGAAGCAAGCAGTTAAGTTCAATATCATAGAGTTCAGTGCTTTGCCCACGTTTTTTTGGGTGTCTATCTCTCTGAGTGCCATTCTAGTTTTGATTTGTAAATGATTTTCTTTTACCAGTAGGGTCGTGGGAGATACGGCAGGACATGGAGAAGGCGAAAATGGGTTTTTTGGAATTTTGGGGTATCAGAGGAAACTGCCAGTTCTGAGACTGGTGACGACTGCTCCCATTCATCAGAAAACATGTTCGTCCGGGGACCACAATAATAAGTGATCAGTGGCGTTGCCACTGCTGGATACACCCATTTCACTGTTAACCACAGCAGGAGCTTTATTGATCCTAACAGTGGGAGAAATACACAAAATATAGAGAGGGCTAAGGGGATTTATAAAAATCAGATATGGCGACTGAGAGGAAATAGGAGTGAGGTCCTTTTGAATGTCTTAATAAATTGTGTTCCACATGTATAATGAATAAAACATTGATGTTCTATTTGGACGACTTTTGACTGGTTTATTTTAATATTAGGTTTTCAAGGGTGCAGAGATCTTTGAGCTATTTATTAAGTAATAGTGATGTGATGATGGGGTAATCATTACTATTTGAAGAATGTTGTGTGACTTTACTTGAAGGGTCACAATTCATTGAACTCATAATTAAGTAATGATGAACTCATGGTTAACAAATGCTTGCCTCCAATCAATGTACATTAAGTAATCATTTACAAATGAGTATTATGCCATGACTTTATTTTGAGGGACACAAGTCAGCTAAGTACTTAGGAAGTAATGGTGATCGCATGTGTGAAATAATGATGAAATTTAATGATAAATTTAAGGATATGCAACCACATATTAAAAACTATTGCTTTATTCTATATATAAATGGAGGGGTGCCAATAATTGTGGCACATGTGGTTTTGTTAAAAATAATAATTTTTTGATGAGGGATTTTGATTTCTCATAATAAATTAATTTCAATTAAAGGTTGGATTTTTCAAATTTTTTTCAGTGTGACATTAAGTTATTTCACTGAACAGTTAATTTTTTATAACCCTTTTTACTCATCTTTACCAGGGGTGCCAATAATAGTGGAGGGCACTGCACTAGGCTACTGCATTTTTAGCAGCTTGAATCTGTTCCAAAACTATTGTCCTCACATTCTATAGTCTCTTAAGACCGTCCCTTTCACCCTTCAACCTATTTTATCATACAAATATTCACTCTGCCCTGATTCATTCTATCCATTCACACTCCAGCAGTGCCAGTCGTGGAGTAAAAAAGTGAATGTAACATGCATACCTCCTTCCAACTGTTTCATCAACACCTATAACTTCTACCAGCTTTTGGGAATTTCTATCATTTGACCACTGTCCTGCTTGTTGCAAATGTGCTGCATGCTGCTTGTTTTGAAGGCTACTGATTTTATTATTAAGGTCCTGTAATCGGCAACCAGCTCCTCATATGTCGGCCATACCAGCGAAGGCCTGCAGGTGGCGCATGTTGCATATGATTTAGTGAACGTAAATAAACATATTGGGGAAGTCCTTTGCTGTTGATTTGCTGATGTATTACCTTTAGTGATTTAGTTCAAAGTTTAGTTTGTCATTATTATTGCATATTGGTACATTTTATAGCTACTTTCCAGGCATTACATAACATTTTTTCACCAGGATTGCACCACGGATCTTCATATGTAGCCTACATCTGCATTTTAATTTTAAGTTTTCATTGTAGCTTGTTTCTGCTAAATGTGCATGTTTACTAAGCTCTCTTTGCTTGGTTGCCAGGTTTCAAGCATAGCAGATCTCAGTCTTATTGGTTCCCATCCTTCATTGTGTGAAATTATGTTTCTACAAACTAGACAGGCTTCACTCATTCCATTTATACGTTTTATTTTTCTCTCCCCCTCCCTTACTGCAGTCACTAGGCCTCATGATTCTGGAAACAAGTAGACATTACATTTTTATTTTATTTCACTGCCAGGATAGAAAACCTGATAGAATAGAATAACCTTCCCGGGCATGTTTTAACGGATACCATTCCCTAATTCATGAAAATGAATCTGTATTACTAATGTCATCCAACTTTTTTTTTTATTACTCAGAATAAAAAAAACAGATCCCTATGTGCCCCCAAGCCAGCACCTTTCCATGTAGCCTGATAATACACTGAGCTATTGTCTCAAAGTTCACTCCAGGAATCACTCCTTCTGAGAGATTGAAAGGCTATGTGTGGAAGGCAGCTTATTACAGACACACCTAAGATTGATAGGTTTTCCTTTATGGCCTACTGATAGGCAACTATGACACTGGTAATATCCTCCACGGCAATATAATTATTACAACACGTGACAAGAGTATATTTATTTAAAGTAAACCTTACATGCCCATGCAAAACGTCATACTTTGCGACAAACAGTAAATCACGCCTCAGTAAAAGTCTGCCTTCTCTACATGACTCGCACATGAGGTGCCTTGTAATTTCTGACATTTAACTTGAACTAAATTTCAGAGAGAAAATAGGCTATAGGCTACCGTCTTTCACAGAAATGTGTAGATTTCAAGTAATACCTTTAAATGCTCCGTTTAACAAGTAATGATTTGTAATGAACTCATACAGCCAAATTATCTAGTTGTAAAATGTAAAGGCTGATGAGAACTTGAAATGAACACTGATATTAATTATGTTTATCAGTGATAATGTCAAACATAAACACTGATTTAACATGCTGAAAGGCCTGCTTTCAGCCTGCCTGGCATTCGACAATCTGGGCTGGGTCACAGCATGGAAAATTCATTTTCATAGTACCTATCAGGCAGTCAAATGAGAAAGGCCATCATCGTTTGTATTTTCCATCCACGGTTTGGACTGCCAGGTGACATAGCTTAATGCTTCCTGGTGGTTTCACTACACGGCTGCTCTATTTTATGTGTTTTTTTTATGAGCCACTGGAAGTTATCAATCTATGAAATTAACGTCAAAGTAGACTTCTCAACTTGGTGGTGATTAAAATAATAGGTCTATGAGTATTGAGCCAGTTCTGGATGTCCTTTCTGGAATACAAAATTGTATTATCAGTGTTACGTGTTATTAGACATAACTGAACTTCTAAACCTTTAAACGGTATGAGGAAAAGAGGAACTTGAAAGCATCCTTTTCTGCGGTAGGTTTTAGTTTAGAAATAAAACATAACAAAAAGGAATAGAAATAACTATAGCCCATTGCAAACATAGCACTCGCATCACTAAATTACATATGTATAGAAATTAATTTATATTAGTTTAGAAAAAGTGCACATTAAGTTACTTATCACAGCTGAAAGAAATCCGAAAGATACAAACTAATGGTGGCAAATTAAAGCAAATAAGCATTACTATTTCTGAAAACAGTTTAAATAAGTCAACATTTATTGCCACAGCAGGTTGAAAATCAATAGAAGCTAAAATGAAGCCAGAGCTGGCACAATTGATAGGGAAGACAATTAGGCTATATGACTACTAGCCATTCTTTCCTTGAAATCCAGTCGGTCACTGTATATACGGAGCAAAACAGATGTGTTACCAGCAACAAAACTGTATCCATGTGCTGTCGAACAACCTTTTTTTTCTTCTGTTGTTCAACTCAAATAAAATGCGTGCAGTTGTTTTGCAAGTTGTAAAGCACAATGAGCGCGTTCAGCGTTCTTACCACGCTGTAAATTTAAAATAGCCTTTTTTAAATCAAATGACTACTCAAATACCATTATATCAACTTTACACACGAATGAAAAAGCCTAATATATCTTGTAATAACTCCCAAACACCTGTTGCTTGAGAGAAAGGTATATTCTGACAAACCTATAGTAAGATGAGAAAATAATTGCTTAGCATAAATATAGGTGACATGTATTATACATGTTAATACTTAATAGAGTTGTGTCTAAGTTCTGCGGCCACGGATTCATTCTTAAATAATGTGAATAAATTAAATTAATTACAAACAAATTAAGTTAATTTAAGCCTAGTGTATCTCTTAACAACAGATACTATTATTATTCCCTGATGTGTAGCCTACTGTCTTTTAAGACTTGCAATGGAAATGTGTCTTTCCTTCTGTCGTTCTTGAAGCGCTCCCTCCTATCCTGTGCTAGCCTATGCTACAGAGAGAAAAACTGCTTGTTCCGTTGAGTTCAGCCGTAGTCTAACTTCCTTCCTGCTTTTTGTACATTAGACAAACATGCTACGCTAAGGCTAAGTACTGAAGAACTCAACGTGTTCGAATATAGTAAGAATGTAGATGAGCTGACGGAGAACCAAAAACTTAACTTCTACGGGGACTAACTAGGCTACATCTGTTTTGCGGAAATTGAGAGATGGATCGCGCTTTCATACTCCAATGAACAGACGCTGGATCTGAAGCTGCCTTGTTTTGAGATATCTTAGCATTCCTGTCGAGTGTGTTGCTTCGACCAGGACCGATTGTGATGGTAAGAAGGCGCTGCATTTTTCTAACGAGGTAAGATGCGCAACATCACGCCGCGGCTGCCTATGAAAATACAGAGGTTACATACTGAAGAAGTTGCCAAGGGAAAATTTGGGGAAATCTGGGATTACTTGAATCCACGCCTAAACTCAGTAAGAATGCTTTAAATGCCTTTTGAAAGCATACAATTTAACATAGTTGTAGCCTATTAGAAGGTGGTTAACGAACCCAATGAATGTAGCGCATTTCTATGAGAATAGAAGAAAAATATCGATCAGGCATTTATGCACGAGTGCATAAGCCAATGGCAACAAGGGAAATTTACAGCCTGAAGAGCATCTTAAAAATGTATTGAAAAAGTAATACGAAAAACATTAATTTAGCTAACAACAACATGAATAATAATTTTCATTGCTCTGCATGTACGTTAAAATGTATGGTTAGTCAAGCCTGCAGCTTATGGTTTTCTAAAAGTAAAAGTAGACTTCTTATTATAGGCTAGTTAATCAGAATTTAAAGTGAAAGTAATAAGACATTCCTGAAGATTCCCCCCCAAACAGTTATACTTTCAATTGATTATCATGCCATGTTGCTATTTTTGCACCGCATAACTGCTGGATACATTAAGCAGGATACATTATAACGGTCTGTATGGAAAGTAAAACAGAAATGTATTTGTAGGCTACTCCGTCAGTTCATCAAGCATGTGAGCCTATTTGTATGCATTAAGACTGAGAATCCTCCACGTGGCCTATGTAAATAGCAGCCTACTTTAATAACGTAAGGACAATATAATTTTCACATAGGCGTCACTTCAAATTTCATTGTTAAGGACTGTTGCGTTTATATTCACACTCGTAGTTGAACGCAGTTTCAATTCCTTTTCACCGGACGTTTGAATTCCATTCACCTGTATTTCTTTTTAAACGTAAAATGTGCATAAAACACGTTATTGGGAATACTGATGGAGGTTTTTTGGTTTACTTAACGTTTATGTTTAAGTAAAACATGAACATTATTGTTTCTGCATGCTGTTTAGGCTACAGGAGATCTGTTTTATATGTCCAAACCGGTAGACATGACATGGGCCTACGTAGGAAATGTATCTCAATAATTGCTTAGTAAAATAACCATGATTGTATTTTTTAGTTTTGTTAAAATGTTTTGTTAAGATAGTGAGTAGGTCTATTAACAAGCTCTTAAACTTTTTTTTTAATGTTGAGTGATTGGACAATTTCTCCGAAATGTGAACTCCATTACGTTCTGTGCACCATGCACGTGACGCAGATATGTTCACAAATGTTCTGCTTTAAGGGATTATGGGACTTTAGTTTTTGGTTATTTTAGTTATTATTATTATTACAAAAAAATAATTATCTGAGGTAACATATTATGCAGTAGAACCTTTGACTAAGGATTCTAGAATGGCCAGTTATGGGAAATGGAACAGTTTTTATTTTTTTCATGCGCTCAGTGTTAGTGGAAGAAGAGAACTGAACTGAGATCAGTCTTCAATACATATCTTTTGAAACTGTCATGCAGATGCTCACACAAGGAAAACTAAAAACCCAAAATATGAAACTTTAGAGGTATTTTTCTACTTCATGAAATTAACTGCAGTTAAGAGCCAGTCACTTCGATGCGGACAGATAGTTTTCTTTGTGTCAAAGAAGTCCAGGGTAACACGCCACAATTTACATTACCTCAGATATCCAGTGATTGTTGTGTGGACCAAACAATGTTGGGGTTTTGCTTTAGTGCCTTCATGACAGATATGCATTTACTCGAGATAGGACACAGGACACAGATCCCTTTTAAAGTATGTCTCCACTCAAGCCTCGTGGATCCATGAGTCCAAGTATAGGGCACCTTGGATGGCCCATTGAAACGAAAGGACCAGAGTTCATTAGTCACTAACATTGTCTCACCAGCTGATGTCGTGGCTCCAGGTTCATGGGAACGGTTAGGGTTTGGGAGCTCCAATGGCAGAGCGCTGAGGTGTCGTTTACCGACGTCCACTGTCTGAGAAGTGAAGGCGTGTAGCAGGTCAGAACTCAACCCTTCCCTAGGCTCTGGGCCAGGAGCACGTTGGCGACGCCGCAAAACCGCGCTCTACTTCGCACCTCGTCCACGTTACTGTGTCCGCTGGCGGCTAGTGTTTCCCGCCATTCTGTATATCGGATCTCAGACTGATTGGAAGCACCACGATAAAAACTTCTCCTCAATGGAGAAGCATACAAAACATGAAGAAGGTTAACCCTCATGTTATCTTTGGGGTCAGTTTGACATCTCTTAAAAACCAGTTAACCTTATTTTTGTATCTTGACACTATATGGTTTTTCCGAATTTGTTGGGATTAAATCGTCAACATGCAATAAAAACAATGCTATGTTTTCAAAAGTCCGGTACCAAGGTGTTGCGTGGGGTCATTTGTGGGGTTGCTGTATAAAATGTAAGAAAATATACAACCTTTTAAAATTTTTATCTCTGATTCTTTTGTGGGTGATTCTGGTGGCACTTTCCCATACAAGTTTTAAACTTCAAAAACCTTCACTTACCTCAGGCTCTAAAATGAGATGTTTCCGCGCAGAGTTTATATATTTAGGGATAAAAGGCTAGACAATTGGGAAACGTTCATTGTTCATTGCAGGAATACAAAATAAAGAATATCTTTTGTTTCCTGTGGTTTTGCCAACATATCACAAACGCTCCAACTTCCTTTGCATTATAATGGAATTTTTGTACATCAAACCTTTTTCAGGATGGCTGAAGACGTGTAATTTTAATCAAACTCATTCTGCCTTCCTGAAACATAGACATTAAAGGCTATGGTATGTAACACCTATTTTGTACAAACTACAGTGCCGTGAAAAAGTTTTTGCCCCCTTCCTGATTTCCTCTATTCTTGCATATTTCTCACACTGGATGTTTTCAGATCTTTAGACAAAATATAATATTGATTTTAGGGAACCTGAGTAAACAAATGACACATTTGTTTTTTACTTATTTAATTTATTTAATGAACAATAAATCCCAACACCCATTTCCCTTGTGTGAAAAAGTAATTGCCCCCAAGGGTCTGAGGTATCAAACGAGCCTCAAACCATCACTCTGCTGCCAGATATGCAGTAGATATGGATGGATCACTTTAAGGGTTGTTTCTCCTGACAGATTTTCCTATTGAACTCTATGGAAAAATAAGTCAGGAGAAGAAACCCTTAAAGTGATCCATCCATATCTACTGCATATCTGGCAGCAGAGTGATGGTTTGAGGCTCGTTTGATACCTCAGACCCTTGATGACTTACAGCCATTTTACCAACCATGTGTTCCATACTGTTCCAGCGTAATTTATAGCTAAATCTATTCCCACCCCCAATTCCCATAGAGATCCATTCAAATGCAGAGAGGTTATAGTATTGCTTGTAGAAATACCAGAAAATAAGATTTCAAGAGTCTTTTGATATTGTTGGGTCAAAGACATCAGGAAGTCATGGCATGCAAAGGATATGTGACCAAATATTACAAATGATTACTTTATTATACATTGGCTGCAGTTATTGTAAGGGGGCAATTACTTTTTCACACAAGGGAAATGGGTGTTGGGATTTATTGTTCATTAAATAAATTAAATAAGTAAAAAACAAATGTGTCATTTGTTTACTCAGGTTCCCTAAAATCAATATTATATTTTGTCTAAAGATCTGAAAACATCCAGTGTGAGAAATATGCAAGAATAGAGGAAATCAGGAAGGGGGCAAAAACTTTTTCACAGCACTGTATATAACACCATGCTCCACAAAGGCTCCTGTGTTCTCTAGCAGATTGAGCACTGTAAATTGTCCTACATTAGAGTACAACTAAACAAATTCATTGCTTTTTAAATGGCCAACTGTTTGCTGTGCAAAAGAGCCGCTTTGCTTTTGCTAAAATATAAACAGTTTTGAATATAAACAATTTGGATTGTGACTAAAATGGTATAAGCATGTCTTGTATTATTGTTGCGGTTAGGCGCTGTATTTTGTGATACTGGGAAGGTTTTTTTGGTGTTTTACATGGAAATGACAGGCTCTGTGCTGTTATGGGCAGTTACCATACCATCACACATTCACCAAAAAAAGTGTCATGGTTTTTTCCTCTCTTTCTGCGCCAGGTCATAAGAAAACAGTGGAATTTGGAATTTTGAACGTAGATTCTGTCTGCACATTTCATGGTTTAGTTACATAAACAGCCTCGGAGTATCTCCCTGATAGCCCGAGAGAAGGGCAGCAGAGGAATGTTACGTGGAATGTAATATCTGGTACAGAGGCCAAAAATCCCCTTTGCCTCAATGGGAAACGCGTTCTGAGGATTCATCGAGACATGTTTGCACAATTAACAGGATATGTTCTGTGTACCTGAAATAATTCTATATGTGTTTAAGATGTGGGAGAAGCCGTAAGAAACAGGTAATGCCTTGAAACACAAATACTAAAATACTGTTCTGAGCTGACAGCAGTTTCTTTTCTGCCCCCCCCCCCACAGGTTATTTGAGGGAGACGATGAGGGCGCTAAATTAGCTCCTGCCAGATAAGCGATTTTCTGACGTCCACTCGAATCACCTTGCGGTCTTAGGTTTTTCCATCAAGTGCCCCCCCCCCCCCCCCCCCCTCCCCAAACCATGCTGGAGTTCCACTGGAGCAAGCAGGACTAAATGGGAGTCCTTCAGGAGAGAACAAGCCTGATAGTATGGCTGCATATGTCCTGAACAGCTTGATAATGATGAATACCAACAACCTGAAAAGTGACAGCAGTCCTCGGACAGGGAGACCGGTGCTGCCCGTGCCGGATCGGGCCACATTTTGCGGTCGCCTCGTGGGCAGCCCTGGCAGCCTGAGCCCTGGTTCCACCGGGACGTCCTTCGTCTTTCCCAGCGTCCCGGGTTCCGGAAGCCCTCGGGCCCGCTCCCCGAACCGGCATCCGGACTTCCTGGGCGTGAGCGTGGGCAGCCGGGTCCGGCGGCTGAGCGGCGACGGCGAGCCGTCCAGCCCGGGCCCCGGCGGGGACCAGGCGCCGCGGAACATCAAGCGCACGGTGGAGATCCCGCAGATACACCGCGAGCTGCAGAACGTGCAGGTCAACAAGAAAGTGGGCCTCTTCGAGGCGCAGATCTCCGACCTCCGGACCCGGGCGCAAAACTCGGAGGTCCTGCGCAGCCCACGGGCCCCCCGCAGGCCCGCCCAGGAGGCGGTCAAGTGCCTGCCCAACTCCCCTCCCCCGCTGCCAGACTGCCTTCCCTCCATCCCCAAGGAGCTCCAGAACGGGAAGGGATGCTACAGCTGGGAGGAGGGGAGAACGGCGGGGAACTGTAAGCGGGAAAAGAGCGCCGCTGACCTAAATACGCAACGGGACAGGCGTCGCGCGGACAGACCGCCAGGAGCCTACGCCGACGCCGAGAGCCAATCCGGCGGGGCCGTGAGCCGCTCGTCCGAGACCGAGGGGTCAGGAGAGCGGGCCGGGGGGCTCCCCGCACAGGAAAGGGGGGAGCCAGCGGAAACCCAGCCACACGTGGCGGCCGGGGGCGCCAGCAAGGGGACTTGTCACGAGGTGGGGAACATCCCCGCCGTCATTGTCACCGACCACGGGATGGATGGCACTGGGGAGGGGCACGGAGAGCCCTGCCCCGGCTCCGCCAGGGCCCTGAGAAAGCTCTCCTCCTCTTCTGCCTCCTCCACCGGCTTCTCCTCCTCCTGGGAGGAATCGGAGGACGACGTCTCCAGCGACCCCGAGCACCGAGACGGACTGTCCCCAGCCCTGCTGGAGACGCGGCAGAAAGCGGTGAGTCCCCTGTTCCTTTGACAATTCAATAATTCACTTGTTAATGAATTCCTTCCATCACACATTCACGTCACTTAATCTGTGCTCTAGTGGGTTGTGTGGCCCAACACGCACATTAGGGCTTTGGCTTTAATTCTTCCAGGCGCAGGCAGAGTGTAAGTAAAGGTGCATTAATAATGTAGGTACTTTTAATGCTATATATGACTGGTTTTTATTTGTGAGGCGAACTCAAACATTATGCAATGCTGGCCATGAAACATATTTCAGATAAATTTTAGATAAAAGTATTGATAATTTAATCTAAAACAGTACTTATGTTCCAGGCTCCTTGTTGACTTAAACATACTTTTCTGCAGATTATTCAACAATTAAAGTATACTGTTTGCAAATACAGTCTGCAAATACTTTATTGCTCCCTGTTAAACTCTTGCATCAAACAAACACTTGGATTTGGAGTAATTTACTGTGTGCAAATTTGAATGGATTTGAATGTTGGCAGGAAATGACTGTATATTCAACCTGAACAGGAGTGTTATGGGGTAGCAATGGACAGCTACAATTGCAACTCCAAGAACTTGTGTGTAAATTTGACTGGAACTTGAATCAGGCTGAACTGAATTTGAACTTGATGGCAGTTTAAAGTTTAATCTTGTTTTTCAGCGAGTAGCACTTGACAAAAGTAGTTTTAGCCAGTTTTAGTCAGAAGAGAAGCATGTCTCAATTGAGCCTTTCTTGGACAGCCTTCAAAGAAGTCAATAAGATCAAAGCATAAGATTGTCAGGAATATGAGTCAAGATCACTTAACTGACTGATAGGTATGGTCTGTCTGAGTGACTTATCCGTGCAGGATTGACAAGACCAGTAATCCAATCTTTGTAGAGCTCGCCTGTCTAACTCACGAATGACCCTCCATCTACGGTTTTTCTAAATGATTTCAAAAGTGAGGGGATTGCATACTGTCGGTCCCATTTTCCATGGCAGATCAAGAACCAGGCTGCCCTGCTTCATTCAGACTTTCTATCAGTGTTATAGCCTGTGTCTGGCCTCAAGCCCTATTGGTGGCTGGCCTACTTACAAGCTAACCGTGGGTGGAGATGTGCAAGTGTTTAACTAATAATGCTAATGTTGTTTTCATCATTACCGGGGCTGAAAAACCCAGGATGTAAACACAGAAGGGAGGAAAGGGATCTGTGCCATAGCCAGTCACGCCAAGCAAACAGAGGTAGAGAAAGACAACACAGGACGAAACTGCATCCCTGGACTGCAGATGAACCCTTCCTAGACATCACCATCGGCGGCAAACGCTGCAGCGTTCCCTGTAATGTCTTGTGCCGATGAGTCACCCGGCGCTATAGACAAGCGTTTGTGCTCTATTGCCTTAGCCAGCTTTAGCTTCAACTCGAGCTGGGCCTCATTCCAGTGGAATCCTGTTACGGGAGTGACGTCTTGACCAGCGCTTCAATATTCGCTTCTTTGGAACACATCCCAGTTTGGCCTTTGGTGGATGGTAGAAACCACAGTGTTCGCCACTGTCCGGGAGGCGGGGAGAAAAAAAACGCTGGAAAATTGTGGCATGATCGCAGACGCATCTGTGATGTCACAAACGTTGTCAGGGAGGAGCTCTTTGAGGGAGACACTGAATAATGCGCCCTTCATGCCGCTGAGACCACGGCGAGAAAAAAACAACAAATCGCGTAAGCAACTCAGCAGGACCAGATGCCACAATTAGAAATAATTCAGCAAATTTGTCGTGCCAATACCGCTAGCTAGACTCAGGCTAAAGCGGATGGAACTGTTGTATTATTTGTTGAAGAATGCTCTTTTACTCCGCAGCTGATTGGCGTCAGAAAGGCCTTTGTCCCTTCAGCAGGGGCTGTAGCTGGAAGCCCTGGCTCTGTATATTCCCCGGGTGCATTGAGAAGTCTGAAACAGAGGAGTCCTGTAGCTCAGGCACAGTGCAGTCTTTTCCCAATTGACGTAGGTTACAACAGCCAACTCGAGAGAGACAGTAAGCCAGAAGCCATAGGTTTCTGGTACAGGAGTTCTTAGGAAGTCTGCACACAATCTGAAACGGCTTTTCAGCAACAAACAAACAAAAAAATAAATAAATGCTGAAAATAGTGGGTTGGGCCTCTCATCGTAAAGGAAATTACCATGCCATCTAAAATGAGGGGTACAGAACAGTACTGTGTAAATAAAACCATGTATTGTTGAAAGTTTCAAGGGTATTGCAAGTAGACTATGTCAAAAATAAAGTTTAAAAAAAGGGCATACTATAGGTGTAACTGGAATTTCCTACGTTTTCTCAGGGGTATTACAAGTAGGCTATTTAAAAAAGAACACGTAAAAAGGTTTAAAGGGTATATTATAGGTGTAACTGTTTTATTTTCCAAAACTCCTTCCGCCTTAACCAGAGTCTTACAGTTCTTTGGAGGGGAGATATTTTCTGCCAAGGCCAGTGTCAAGCCCACCTCCCCCTTCCGCCCACCCACCTCAACTCAAGGCCTTTTTTAGCCCGTTCATCTCGGCTGCGTAATTTGCCAGTTCAGAGGAATTCTTTCCTAGCCTTTTCACAGTTTCCTTTCCATTCCCTCTTTGGCAGTGCCGGGGTTCTCTCACAAAAACACCCCAGTCACTCAAAACCTACAGGATTACTGAATGTGAACAGGGTCTTGAGTAGTCTATGTGGATTTGTATTTTCAAGCTGTGCAATAATCTGATTTGGAAAACAGTTATTTCTGGGTGGATAAGTCCATGGCCGTGTACGAGAAGGCGCTGTTGTAAGCCCACAGTGCTCGCAGTTGATTTAACTGTCGCGCCTTCTGTCATCTGATGCGGGGCAAGTGACAGACATTTTAATGTAAAATGTAAAAAAGAAAAAGAAAAACCAAGTCGGGTTTATGTCGCAAAAAGACAAGATCGAGGTTGTTGAGAGAGAGAAGACCAGACTGGTCGCATCTGGTGACTTGTTTTATCGTGTGTTTATGCGAGCGAGCAATTCCTTCCGTCTTGAAATGGTCATTTCTTTTTATTTAATGGACCTGTTTTATATGTTTATATCTCTCAGTCTGTCATAAATCGAGTAAATTTTTTTCAGGTGATCTGTATGGTGATGTACACATTTATAGGGGAATCTTTCTCAAAGCAGAATTCCTTAAAGTTGTAGCATACAGCTTTTTCTGTTGTAAAAAGAGAAAGGGAAGGTAATATGTTCATTAAATATAATATATATACCCCCCCCCCCCTCATTCTTGGATGAGGGTATTTACTAAGCAAATTGAGCATGTAAAATTGAAAGCCGCACCTGCAGTTGAAATCTTATGGGCTCCTCATCGAAAATAAAATGTTCCCCTGTCAGCTGCTTTATTAGGAGCACTAAAAATACTTTAGGGGAGATGAGCCTAGTGCTTTGATGTGAATGCCCTGTGCATAATGAACCTCATAGGCTCATCCACGGTCTGACACAATTTCTCACTGATGCGTCACATTTGGGATGAGGTAGACCAGGCTGCCAGTGGTACCAAACCCACACGGTACACCGCACAGACAGCCCTTACTCTATATTCAGTACGGCGATTACCACGGTGGCTTTAAACGTTCTTTCTGGCACGGTTCAACAACAAATTTTGGACTTTCCTGCTCATCACTAAAACTGGTAGCAACATAAAACATAAAACCCAAAACTCGGTTTGCGGTAGTTTTTTTGTTGTAATTAGAACGTGTTAAAATGTGAAAGTTTTAATGCAGAACGGATATAGGGGTTAAGGGAGAATCTCCCACAATCGCTAAGAAGTGTATTGTGTTGTTGTGTTTCTGTGTTGTTGGAGTGTACAGGGTCTTGGAGAGACAGCAGTAGAGGGGGGGTTGGGGGTACACGATGACATGGGGGTACATGTTTCCCCTATGGTCAGTCTGATCCCAACGCATTCTCTGTCACTTAGCTTTTTTTTTTAAGAAGAACGGAAATACCCTCTGTAGGTGTGTTGGATGCTGACCACAGATAACAGAGGTATTGTATGTCCAAAGGGAAACGTGCCCACGACACACTTCCGTGTGAAGTTTTTTGTGGTGAAAAGCCGGCCAGGCATTCAGGTGAATACCCGGCTACATTTGCAACAAAGTTTTTTTCGCGACTTTGTTGACTGGGACAAACTTATAGCTAGCATTTGAAAAACCATTTTGTTTCAAGGAATCATTTGCCTTCCCAAAGTTTTCACTACTTTAAAGGACTGCTTGTAGTAATGGCAAGACTTAGACCTGTGTATGAGATCACTGTGGGGGCACAGCCAATTTGGGACAGATACCCTTGACTCTAGCCAGACAATTCTTTGCATTCATTTTCATTGAGACAGTAGCCCTCTTGTCCTTCTGAAAACTGCAATGCATTGACATTTCTATCTTTTTCAAAGCTAACCGTTAAAGACCAGCGTTCTGACCAGCCGTTTCTGGTTTTTGTTCCGCCTGAGCCTGATCACAAGAGATGGATGATTAAAGGCCACAGCCTGAATATTGCGAATTACGAAACGAGTGAGTGCCCCCAGCACATGGTTACCTGCATTCATCAAACCTGAGTGTTTAAAATGAATCCAGTCATGTAGTTATAGGCTTGGATCAAGGGGAAACTAGGACCGTCTGTGGCACAGCAGGACCAGGGTTGCCTATCCCTGGTTTAGATGATAAGCCAAAATACAAATCAAGAATATTGTTGAAGGGCATAGCAACCAAACTCACGTTGTTTACTCAGAACGTTTATCGATGACCCTTTCTCGCCGATATCTCATTCACTGTGCCGAGAGGAAGCAAAGGTGAGCCCGGTCCACGGAATGCGACCTCCGAAATCTAACGGTGTCTCCTTTTCCTGTGTTAATCAGGTGAGAGAAGTGCCCCTCAGAAAGGTTCTGGGAGAGAGAGAGAGAGAGGGGGGGGGGAGAGAGAGAGAGAGAGAGAGTGAGCATGTTTGCACTGCAGACTTGTTGTAACCTGCCATAAGACTCAATAATAAGTGAAACCCGTGCAGACCTGCTGCAGGCAACACTGTGGTTGGGGCACTTCTTTCTTTTCAAAAGATCACCATGTAAGGCAGTGAAGCTTACAATATTAAACTCCTGCAGTATGCTGTCAAACTGACGATCGCGTTGTGCACACATGAACACTTAGCCAAACAGGTAGTTTTACCTTTCGGCTGCCATTATTGACTAATTGTGTCCTGTTGTTTCTGAGGCTTTAAGAAAATATTCCTTTCCTAAAGCACGGGTCTGCATCCCTGGTCCTGGGGGGTATTCCACAAAGCGGGATTACTAGCTGGATGACTGCACTGAGCAAAACCCAGAACAGCTTTTTTTACTTCAGTCCATATTCCAGATTTGGGAGGGTTCCGGGTTTTAGTGGAGAAATACCCCCTAGAGATCCACAGACTCTTGTGTAGTTTGTTTTTACTCAGCATGTAATTGATCAATGAATGCAGTTTATCATGCAGTTAACTCACCTGATGTGGTTTCTGCGATCTAAATTGGTTGTTGATTTTAAGGTAAAACTAAAATTTTGTGGCAGACCACTTCTCTAAAGCTGCTCTAAACTCAAGTCATTGTCTTTCGTTCATTTCTCCTGCCATATACTTGGGCATCCCTTGCATTTCCTGCCTGGGAATGTTGTGTGGCTTTAGGAGGTTTATCTGGCTGTATGTCCGGTGCTGTGGGCGGTTGTGCATGTTAATTCCAGCCAGGCGGTGACACTGCCATATGGGTAAAAATGATGTGACCAGTTTGACTGATGCGGTCTTCCTTTTGCTATTAGCGCTGACAGGATGTTGTTTAGGGCGAGGGAGCCTTTATCGCAGCGACAGCGTTGGACTCCATTGTTCAGTCACTTGTTTACGGTGCGGCGGGTGCCAGGAAGCTGGACCCAAAAGCTGTTTTGTCCTGAGTCTTGACCCTTGAGCTGTTATACATCTTGAAATCTTTACTCGGGAGCGCCATGCTGCTCCCGACCCAGTGACTAATTAACTATATGGCGTTGTTATTATTTGTCTGTACATACAGTGTAATGTCCATGAATAAATAAAAACTCATCTGACTATATTTACTTTTCCTTCAATCGAGCACTGAATTGCGAATTGCTTGTAAGCACAGACTACGTCTTGTTTTATTTATCGCTGACGTTGTCTATGCAAGACTGGTGAAAAACAGACCAGACTCGATAAACCTCTCATTCTGGAATTGAAGAGAAAAATCTGTCCTGACAGAAAGCCCAGTGACCCCTCTCACAAGCACATTAAAATGCCCCAGCATAACGAACATGTTAAGAATTCACCATAAGTGATATATTTAAGCTGCTGGTTATGGGACATATTTAGGTACAACAGAAACAGTGGAGAACAGTATGTTTTTTTGTGCAATAGAGTACTCAAGTGACTATGTCACACTGGTTTCGGACGTGAAATTCATTTAGAGCATAGACACTAACTAAAACTTACTTTAAAACCATTTCTAGTGATCATGTCTTACCAATTTCCTGGATTGTTCAATATAACACCCGTTGACGAACTATGTCGTTTTTCTGGAGTATATTTTACATTTTTGTATTTTTTTGTGAATATACCATTGTTTAAAAACTCGATGTCAATGAAACATAAACATAGAAACATAATTTCCTCCAGACGAGCAGCGTTGTCTCCAAACGTTGTCATATAACATTAGCCAGCAGTAGCACACAGCTCCGTTTATAAACACTTTTTTTCTAACGTTAGCTAGCTAGCTTGAAGGACTAAAAGCTAGAATTGCTTTATGTGGTTAACCGTAGCGTAGTTTCTGACCTTGTCGGGCGGGCTTCTCAACTTAGCAAGCAAACGTTAGCTCGTCTTCAGCGGCAGTACTCTCATCTGCCAAAAATGTCCAGACATGATGATATCCTATTGGTCGACAACCACACGCGCGTTGCAGTACTGGATATGTAGTTTGTTAAAGTGGACTACAAGTTGAACTACAATCATTAATTCAGAAATTTTTTAATTGGAACATGCGATATATGGTCTATATCCTTATACCACACAGGCTAATCCAGGAATGTTCCGGCTCATTCTATAAATCAGATTTCAAGAAATAGTCGATAGTCTCCGAAGCCCGTTCTATCTGTCATAGGGAATTTACTTCCGAAACCAGACCCCGTCCACGTCTGACATACTCACTTGAGTACTCTATATTCCTATCTTATGTTAGTTTTCACTGAGGTTGGACTTGCCCCATAAATATGTAAATACAAGAAGGTGTATGTAAGATACAAAAAAAAAGAGAATATGTTTGAAAAGTGATTTACAATTCTATGGAATAAGCTTAATTTAGCTGTAGGAATAAGCTGTGCGTGTGTCTTTCTGTCTACTTACTCAGATTTGCTAAAAATAGTATTTATTTAAAAAAATTGTACACTCTCAGAAGAAATGGTTCCAAAAAGCCCCTTTGTGTCTCCATAGAGGAACCTATCTAGTCTGAGGGTTCTTTGTCAGGCAAAGTGGTTCAATCTGGAAGCTTTCACACTTTTCACACCTACCATAGGGTTCCATAAAGAACTAAAAAAGGTTCCCCTAGACAAGCCAAAGAACCTTTTTTTTCTGAGTGTACTTTAGAAACCAGAAAAATGCTTACAGATAACTGACAATTGTAAACAACGTTTTAAACAATGTTTAAAAAAAACAATCTTCTCACAAGTGCATACTGTGTGAACGTGCTTTACCTGTAGCTTCATGCAACCCACGTAGCTGAAGCTTTTACTGTATGGATGGGGGAGTTTGTGTTTGCCAGCCTTGCTCTGGAGGCTAGAACATGCATCTAGAATGGAGGCTGTGGAAACCTGTATTGCTCTGGAGGCTAGAACACTCTCAGACATAAAGGTACAGTAAGGGTACATTTTTGTTCTTGAAGGAACACATTTCCCAAATGTACCCTGAAAGTACAATAATGTTCTATTCGGGTACTAATAAGTACAAATTAATTATGTAGTGCTGGCTAGGGGTACAATTTTATGTACCTATAGGGTACCACCCCAGTGACAAGCGTTTGTACCTTTTTTAGGTAAATTTGGCACCTTTTTCTTCTGAGATTGAACATGCATCTAGAATGGAGGCTGTGGAAACCTGTTTTTCTGTGTAACATAGGTTGTTAAAGGATGTTCACAGGAATCAACCTGCTTGTACCTAGATAGTAGATATGTTTTTGAAAGATGTTTCTCACAACTTTGAACCCAAGCTAACGTGAAAAGCGGTGCCAAAAAAAGGCTTTGAAGGGCTGCGATGATTTGTTGCAGGCGCATACATGCCCAAGCAAGAAATAATGACTTGAGATAACATGAAGTCCTTCCGTGTTAATCATTCATTGAGGAATTCACGTCACGCAAATCGCAGAATTTCATTCTAACGGGCTCGTAACCAAGAATTTACGAAGGCAGGCACCACTGAATGAAAACGCTCCTATGCTTGCCACGTCTAATGGAATTAATCTTTGCGTGCAAACATTGTTAATTGGATTAACAGCCGAATGAACCCCATCACTCTGACATTCAGTTTCCAAAATGGTAACTCATTAATGAGGTAATTAAGCCATTAATTACATTAATTAAACTGGTAACACTTCCCCCTGGGCCTTGACACTAAGCGCCTGACGAGGCGAGTGAAGTACGAGGCATTACCAATTGCTTCTGTCACGGAGAACGAGGAGCTTTTTCTTAATCTTCTCACATGGCGTATTGTGAATCAACAGTTTTATTTCTATGTCTAGTCTCTTTCTCCCCCTACACAACTAGTGAGAGCTGTATTTTCACCCCCAAAAGGTAGCATTCTCTAGCTAGAGAATCTAAAGGCGAAGTGCAATGGAAAATGTAACACCCCTGTGGTAGACTGTTGCCAGGAGACCAGATGACGTCAAAGCGGGGCCTGGTTCAAACAGCTGGGGTTCTGTGTTTGAGAGAGAGGTGCTGGTGGAGGGAGTCATTTCGTATGCATGAGACAGGAAGTGCACTTTAAATTTTTTTTAAATTTTCGCTGAGGCAGACCCATTGCAGTGCAGAAACACAGATAGCGCAGCGCTGAGGGAAACTACCGGTGAACTCTTAATCTGTTTTTGTTTACTACGGCTCTCGATGGAACAGAATTTGCATTTTTCAAGCTGCATGCTGTTTTCCACTTTTAACTTGTGACTTTCTCAGTGTTTACTTTATATATCCCCGCTAAAGTATACAGTACATATTCTCGTACAATCCATGAATGTGTATATATGCAAAGACCCACACATAGTGCATATTGACACATACATGATTCTCCTGACACCTGTAGAAAGTTTCATATTTGTAATTGGCATTTTTTGTTGTTGTTGTCGTATGGCTGAATATACAGTATTTCCCACAAACCTATCTGCCCTATGTTCCAGTTCAAGGACTACTGATTGTCCTGGCTACAGCACAGGGAAGAAATGCGGAGGCTGCTGTGTACCAATGGCTTTCTTCAAAAAACACCTTATACTGCATAATGCCTCCCACGGTTACATTCTCCCGTCTCTCTCTCTCTCCTGTAGATGCAACCATATCTCTCTCCCTCTCTTTCTTTCTCACCATCTATCCCTCTTTCTATCTTTCACTCTCTCCCCCCTCTATCTCTCTGCCTCCCTCTCTCCCTCCCCCTTTTCTCTCCCTCTCTTGCCCCCCCCCCCCCCCACCTCTTTCTCTACCTCCCCCATGAGTCCTCCCAGGAGAGTAACTCAGTCCCACTCGGCTGTAAGTTTGCCACCCATGAGCCAGTCACAACAAGGGTAGAAATAAAGGAGAGGCAACCTTTTTGTCAGCAGGGTTTTTTTTAGAGAAGTGCAGCAAACAGGGTTACATACCTGCGAGCAGTCCATATTCCTCAAAATCTGCATGGTAGCAGTCTCTCAGTCCTCCTTTCTGAGCTGATTCTGATCCGGATCCTGAATGCCGGTGCCAGGTGTTCCATAATACTCAGGGAGGCCTGCCACACAGGCCGGATTCAGGAAAACATTTAATATTCCGCCTCTGGCAGGAGGAACAAATTTGTCTGGGACTCTTCATTAGCTTGGACATACAGTGCATAAATCAGTGAGATTGAGGTCACCCAACTGGTGTGTGCTTTGCACGTCTAGCTACTTTCCCTAAGTTTATTTTCCTGGAATTTAATTGACTTTTGTCCCCAGGGGACTTGCCAATTGCAGCGCTGTTAATACACTGTCAATACAATCAACTTACACAGGTGTCCAGCGCCATGTGTTTTGAGCAGATACTGTTTCATTTGAGTTTTTGGTGTTTGGCAAGACTCTTTTTAAAGTGTATTTGAGATTGTTCTTGCGACACAGATGAAGGGGTATGCTACTGCCAGATTATCTGAAGTTGCAAAATTTTTATCTGTGGAGCAAACTGTGGAGTAACACAGTTTCTCTGGCAGTTAGTGCCATAAAGCCATTTCTTGTCAAAGGCACCTTTGTTGGCAAGATAGTACAGTGAGAAGGTTTGGCACTGTGCAGCCCTGAGCGAGATAGCCTACTCTAATCGCTGCACAACTTATTTTTTTTGAGGTGAAAGCAGGTTTTTGGTTTCAGTGTTTGAACACCCACTGTTTGAACACCAAACCCCTAAAATGTGAGAGCTAGCTAAAACAGAGCTAGCTAAGGTTAGCAAAGTCAAAAGGAAGCAGACAACATAACGCTACCCCAGACAGTCACATGCAAACTCCACGCAGACATGGCGTCTTATTAGTCAACTGGCGGTGCAAGCCTTGCCCTCATTATCTCCCTGGCTTTACTATGCGTCGCAGATGTGGAAAATACTGCCGCCGCGCGCTGCCGCTCTTCCTGTCTCTGAAGAGGTTCCTCTCAAGGGTTTAAAAACCACTTCCTCCCTTGGCGCTCAGTGGAAACTTTAACAACACCAGTGAGGTTAAGGAGTCGCTTTAAAAGTGCGGCATCCCTTTCCTCCTGCTGAATATAGAAAGCTGCAGTTTTTATCAGAACAATAGCACGGCGCGCTGAGGTTTCGTGCTCTCCCCACGATACGGCGCTGCCTCTTCCGGCCCTAATTTAAGAACCCGTGGGGCTATTGATAGCGGCCACGTACAATGGCGGCCGTCCGGAACATAGGGATTGGGTGCCTCTGTCACTTTGTTGGTCCAGGTCACAGAGCGCGTCTCCCAGCAGCTGTCTGGACGCAGCCGGAGCTGTTGCTCAGCCATAACGGCTATTGTCACGCTGTTTCTTCGTTTTCGGGAAACGTGCAATTAATTGTTTCAAACACATCACAGTACATCCTTTAGATAGCGATCTACAAATGGCTGAAACAATTGGCGGTTTTTCTTTTGTAGCTGGGTCTGGTTTACTGATCTTTTACTGTAAATCTGGTGATGATGGTTTCTAAGGCTCATAATGATTAAAGATTGAGTAAGCCAGAATCAGACCGGTACGCCTATGCCAGTAATTAGTTGCTTTTCTGTGACTGAGTGAGCATGTAACGGAATGGTGGTATTACTGTACAGATCTGATGCATCTTTATGTAGGCCTGGAGTAGGCCCAGAGCTACTGATAACTCCCTACGTTTTTGCTTTTAGCTCAGTGAAAATTTTGCAGGATAGATGGTAGTAAAATTGAAGCAGATGACCATTCATAGAATATGGTTTTAAACTATTTTAAAGCAAAATATTTCAGGTACACTGTAGCAACACAAGTAATGCTGCTCGGTGTGTATGTCACATTCAATATAAAGCTGTCCCAGATGGCGCCACAGATTGAATGTACAGATGGTGACTTTGGAGAGTCGTGAAATCTGTCACGGATCAATCTCTTTCTTATGATGTTAGTTTTACGCCGGATCGTTTTATCCTTTAACCGACTAACACGTGATTGCCATTACTGTAACAGTCTCTGTGGCTGATTTAAAAAGACTGGCAGTTCCAGCTAAAATTAAATGCAGTTAGCTACAGCAGAAAATGAACAGAAGTCTTAATGAAGGTTAATGAAGAATAAGGCCAGGATTCAGTTGTTGTTTGTCCCTTGCTTTGACCTAAAAATAATCTACAGTATACATTTTTCCCCCTTCACAAACACAGCTAGCTGAGTGCAGCAGTCATCAAAATTAAGTTGACAAACTGCATGCGTCATGATGAACATTGCATTGAGTTCTAAGTCAAAGTTAAGGACAGAGTTGTGACCGACTCCAGAGGCCTACCTATGAAGCAATAACTCTGGACACTGCAGACACTTCTCACCGCACAGGTAATTTGACCGAGGCCCCAAATATGCATCCGAATAAAAATGGCAATGCTACCGCAGCGACGAGAGAACGTCTGCTCACGTGACAATATGCGAAGGTTGATTCCCAGGAGTGCACACCAGTTGAGACTGTAGTAGGAAACTATTGCGGTTTTAGACGCCACTGGCGGTACTTAGCAGCGGCAGATATGAATCCAGTCGTCTTAATCTTCTTAACCTCAAGTGCCTGTACGGCTGAGTGTTGCATGCGATCGGGCGAGAAAGCCTTCAATTATCTTCAGAGGCGACATGTGCATGCAGTCACAATGAGTCTGAACGACTGCCAGAGGCACAGATAATCTGGAGCACGGCGCACGCACAGTGATCAGTTTGAGTGCAACGAAGCGATCGAGTACCTTTCAGTTTGAACGTCTGCTACTTTATAACTGTTGCACTTATTCCATTTTGAAGTCGTGTTTTTAAAAAATATGGTTTCTGGAACTCACACGTATGAGAAGTAGAAAGAGAAGAATGTGCAGCGCTCACTTGTACGGTTCGCAAAATATATTCATTTAATCCCTATTATAAACTTTGACTGGCAGTAGGTCTCGCTGCTTATTGCAGTTGTGCTTTTTTATAGAATAATATGTGTTTCATTCTTGAAACAGTGTTCATATGTATGTCGGGGGTGGCCTTTTTTTTTGACAATGTGATGGTGTGGTGTACCATAGTTCTAAAATAAAAGTGAAAGTCTAGAATGCATACTTTCATGGATTTCTTAATGTAATAGTGTAGATTGTCATGCAGACAAGGCTTTAATTGCACAGGATATGGAGCTGAAAGAACGAATTAAGATTAAAAAAGGTAAGATTTTAAGATTAAAAGTCTCTCTTTCCCTTCTCAATCTCCATTTCATAGCACAAGGTCCTATAACCTGATCTTCTCTAGTTTCAAGAAATTGCATGTATCTATAGTTCTGTCTCACATACACACGCATATATTTGAGCAGGCCCTTATTTTACTGTACTGCACTTTTCCTTGTGGTCTCCTCTCATTTCCACCTTGCCTGGGATTTCACCGCAGCGCTCCGGAACGCATCCGAGAACAGAGCGGATTTGCATCCCTCAGGGCCGGGCCGACGGACGCTGCGTTTCTGGAGTTCGGCCCCGTGGGCGATGGGGGGGGTTGTCTCGGAGACTCACTCCCAAAGGCTTTGCCAACATTTGCATTGCTTGATTTTGAGTTTTTTTTCCTTTACTCCCCCCTCCTTTTCCACTTCAGTGTTTGCTTGAAAACAAATGAGCTTACGCCTGTTGTGGTTGCTGGAGAATCCTTTCCATTCACTGTCTTGTGGCCAGTCTTAGCCAGACTAACATCTCGCACCCGGCCCTGCCATGTCCTCTCTGGCTTCTAACATCTGGAGATATGTCTTTCCTGTGCTGTGTCGGTTGACTGAGTCTATCTTGCTCATTCTCAGGGAGCTGCAGGTAAATGGGCCTGGCCTTTGATTGTTTTCGCTATAGGCTGTTCGAGAGATGGGTGTGGTTCTACGCCATGAATGTTATGAGCTTACAGGTACTCATGTAGACCTACCTGAGTAGCAAAAAAAATAACTGCAAGAGTCTAGAGAAACTAAGAGTCTAGAGATTGGTGATAAATCCGTGGAGGTATTTGCATTTCTGGCTAGAGTGACGAATATAAAAGTTTGTCGTTGGTTAGCGTTGGTTAGCGCTAATACCTGTTTGCATCTGTCGCGTTAAAGTCAAGGACGATTGGTCTGTGCGCTGCCAATATGCTATGATGTGCTTGATTATCTCATATTTTTTGCGCTGCCCTGACCTCCTTTCCCTGTCAGTTATCGTCTCCGTCTGCTGTGTGCTCTTAAAACCTAAGTATGGCTGCAAGCATTGCCAGCTCTCTGTCAGTAATCTTTCAATAAGAGCTGTCTCACACGCTCCTCGCTCAGCGTCCTTGTAACTTTAGCGTGTTTCTCCTTCGCTCACCTGTGTTTAGATATCCCGCTCCGCACAGGTTTGCTTCATCCCGCTGCCCTTCTGTTAAACCTGTCTCTGTTGCCCATTGTCTGTCTGTTTCTGAGACTAATTCATTTTTAAGCGCTCGAGACTCATTTTTGAGACGTCAGGCCACGGCAGTTTGTCCAGGCCGATTCTGTTTCGCGTCAAAGCTGACGCCATGAGACAAACCAGGACCCCGGCCACCGAGTCTTTAAGGAAAGAGATGAGTGATTTACTTTTAAGCTGTAAAATCGGAGCGCAAACATACTTTTTCAACAGGTACAGACGGCAAGTCTTCTAGGAGGCAGGGAAACATTCGGACCCATATGCAAAAGGTCTGTAAAAATCCTATAAAAATCACATATGCCATATACAAAAATAGTTCCTTAACATACATGGTACTCCCTATAAGAGAAACATTGAGAGATTGTATACAAATATATAATATAATAATAATCAACAAACATAATTTTTTATAAGACTTTGCGAGTATGATCATATATGATTTTTACAGACCTTTTACATATGGGAAATGTGCTGACTGAAGGTTCTGAATATGAGGAACTTGCTTTGTATTAGAAATCGGTGGGTCAAACTGACAAAGATCATTTTTGTTACTTCTCACAAAGGAGGGCCTTAGTGAACAGTTTATGGAGTCTGTTAGTCATCGATTCAAAATTTAATCACAGGAGAAATGTTTCACTGCCTTCTGTAAGTGGCTGGATCCAAGAATGAATTACCCCACATGACTCAAGTGCAAATCTGCCAGGATTTTCCTAAGCAAATCAGTGGATTTTTTTTTATTGCTCTTTATTTGACTTAAGGACAGTCCAGAAGATCTGTGGTGTACCTTTTGCCTTTATGTAAATAATACATTGATTTGTCTTTGGAAAATGCAACTGACTTTTCCACTAGCATGTGAACATTAACTGGTGAACATTGAGTTGAATACTACATATACAAGTTTTGGTAGATTTTTTTTTTAAAAGGACTCAAAAGGTTTATCAGGCCAAATATTTTCATACGAGGTTTTCCGATTGTGGAATAATCAAATTAAAAATTTCTTAGAAAGTCAAGATACTACTTTTGAAGTTTTTTTAAATGTTATTACGAACTGAATAATGAGTATATGAATATATGTATATCATATTTATTCATATGGTTTCATTCAGAGTGCAAAACTGCATAAGAAAACCCTTGTAGACTTAGGTGTAGCCTACTCATTGATGTCAACACAAAGGCATTCAGGAAATAATATAACAGTTTAATTAAAATAACATCTTATGAATACTTGACTGGCTGGGTCTTGGTCAGTCTTAAAGCTGTGTGGATTTGGTAGTAAGTGTGGTATAGACTATTTTAAAGGGCAAGTACTTTCATAGCTGAAATAGTACAGTTCAGTGAATGGCGAACCAGCTTCTCACAGATTTGTATGTTAAAATTATTATTATTTAATCCCTCACACATTTATACCAATTTGAGACAAATTTAAATGAAGGAAATTCATAACTTTAAATTTAAATGAAGGAAAACCACAACTGTGAGCCATTACTGGTCCTTGGTGAAGCTCTATTGCCACAACCCCAGTGATATCAGACAAATGTAATGGAAACTGTGTGAATTACAGATGAAATGTCAGCAGCAGAGTTTAACCCTGAAAAAGAACAAACTCTTGAGTCACCGGGGGCTCCACACCGCTCCGTACCCCCCCTCCTGCTTCGTACTGTCCTCCCCCCTCCCGCCCCGTATCATCCTACCCTCTCCCGCCCCGTATCATCCTACCCCCTCCCGCCCCGTATCATCCTACCCCCTCCCGCCCCGTATCATCCTACCCCCTCCCGCCCCATATCATCTTACCCCCTCCCGCCCCGTATCATCCTACCCCCTTCCGCCCTGTATCATCCTACCCCCCCGCCCCGTATCATCCTACCCCCTCCCGCCCCATATCATCTTACCCCCTCCCGCCCCGTATCATACTACCCCCTTCCGCCCGTATCATCGTACCCCCTCCCGTCCCGTATCATCCTACCCCATCCCACCCCGTACCATCCTACCCTCTCCCGCCCCGTATAATCCTACCCCCTCCCACCCCGTATCATCCTACCCTCTCCCGCCCCGTATCATCCTAACCCCTCCTGCCCCGTATCATCCTACCCCCTCTTGCCCCATGTCATCCTACCCCCTCCCACCCCGTATCATCCTACCCTCTCCCACCCCATATCATTTTTAACGACCGTGGAGCTGGCGGTTGGGAAGGAGAACCACACTGCAAAAAATGTCTTAACAAGTGTCTTAGTCTTTAGATTAAAATCTTATTCTTTCCTCTAAAGTGGAAAATATTGGCTTGTTTTAAGTTATTTTTTGCTTGACAAGTGAAATTATCTCACTTCACTGGCAATCTTTTTGTCTTATTTAACAAAAAAAGTAACAGAAATAAGATTCTAAAGTCTAAATGTACAATTACAATGCTTGTTAAGATTTGGTTTTTGCAGTGCACGCAGAAACAAATAAACAGAAATGAAGGTGGTCGGCTCTTAACTGATGCCCGGACCTCGGCCGTCCCTGAGAGGCCGGGGGAAGCTCCGCGCACGGTTCACTGAGTTTCCACCACGTGTCTGCACGGGTTAGCCAGGCCGCGTGCTCGCGGGTGCCGGCGGGGTGAGGGGGAACGCGAGCAGCCTTCCAAGCCGCAAAGCAACTTAGTGTGAAGGTTTCCCCCGCCCGCCAGGTCCCTGCCATTCACCTCCACCACGCCAATGCCATGGCTTTTCCCACCAGAGCAGAGCAAAGGAGCAGACAGGAGAAAAGGCACAGCGATATTAGTCATTAGTGCCTTTTTTTGTGCCGCTTAAGATCAAGTTCTTAACTGCAACTATGGGGTTTTTATTTTTAATTTTCTTAATTGTGTTAATCTGCTATGCACATCCAAGTATGTGAGGATAGCCATCTACAGTAGCTCACATGTTTTCCACCAGCAAATGACTAAAACAATCACTGTTAATGGAAGACTATTGTTTTCATTATCATGAGGTTTTCTGGAAGAAAAATAAATAAACCTCTAAACCTCACTCTCACCCTTCCCCCTTCCCCATCTCTCTCTCTTCCTTCACCCCCCCCCCCCCCCGCCCCTTCTATCTTTATATATACGTATATAAATACATTAGCCCATATAAATATTTTAGCCCATTAAGATGCCCTATCATGACATATCAATGAGATCACATGGCAGGGGAGTCTGCTATATATTATGCTTGAGCCAAGAGGTTGGCCGAAAATTCCTTTGAGAGACCAAGAGCTTAAGGCCAGTAATTCTGCTCTGATGAAGGACGTGGTTCACAGTTGGCATTCCGATGTTTATCGCAGGCTTTGGGTTCAAGAGCTGGCCACTGGCTTTGTGTCACATTGAGAAAGGCTTCCCCTGTTTGGGGAACACTGAGGTAACTAAGGGAAACCCCTCGTCCATCTCAGCGACCAGAAACAAAGAATGCGCACTCTGTGCCAGCGTGGAAAAATAAAGAGGGCCTACTCAGGGAAAACAGAATAACACTGTACAGCTCTAAAGGGAGGGAGCAGGAATAGAAGCACAAATTGTGTTAAGTGAGTCGCGCTGTCACTAGGCGAGATCGATCCCAACTACTCAAATGAAAACAACAATAAAAAAAGCCAGTGTCGGTTACAACAACAACAAAAAAAGTAGAGTATACTGCGGCAATCAAAACAAACATGAGGCCGGAAATGCTCTTTTCAGTTTCATTGTGTTCCCGCTGATTTATTTTGTATCCTTAGGGGTTGTTTACTTGCGAAAGTGCGGTTTAGAGAGGTGGTACATTTCTCCTGACAGAAGTGGCAAGTGAAAATATTTGCTGTGTGCTACTGTTGGTGCTTTATATCGTTTGAACGGGCAACAGGAGAAAGATAATGCTTTCTGTAAGTAATTGAGCTCATTCGTCTAAAACATTGATCTCGTAAAGATAAATTGACACGATGTGAAAAATGCAGTAATCCTGGACATCGTTTCTTTTATATTAGAATTCACCTCAGTAAAAATGAACACAGCCAGAGCCAAGAAGCTACCCCTGCTCTAATGATCTATAGGGATGAACTCAAAGATGAAAGAAGAACACCAATATAGCACATTGCTAACAAGTGCAATATCTTATTCTATCTACACTGCAAAAACCAAATATTACCAAGAATTTTTATCTTATATTTATACTTTAGAATCATATTTCTGTTGCGTTTTTGCTAAATGAGACAAAAAGATTGCCAGTGGGGTGAGATAGTTTTACTCATTTCAAGATTTGCCAGTGGGGTAAGATAATTTCACTTGTCAAGCAAAAAGTAACTTAAAACAAGCTAATATTTTTCAGTTTAGAGAAAAAAAAACACTTGTTAAGACAGACATTTTTGCAGTGTACTCTTAAATGTGACAAAGAGTCACAGAAAAGCTGTGAAGATTCCACCCTCTTAGCATTCAGTCCTCCTGAGTCAGAGGCATGTGCTAACCTGACTCATTTGCAATCTTTGCCATCTGGGGGCATTTCTGCATTATTGACTGCTTGGAATGTACAGTATGTGTGTGTGTGTCTGTGTGTGTAATCTGGTACGCATCACAAAATACGAACGACTTCACTGATTATACTAATGTTACATCTGTAAGTGATAGAGGGAAAGGATTTATGGGTAGGTAGCTGGTAGAAATGCAATCCTTTTGTGTAAAGCCCAGGGTTTTTATTTATGTGTTCTGTCATATGAAACATTGAGGGATTGACCTCATTATACAAGCAGGTTTTTACAAGTGCAGATGCATTCTTTGACAAAATGTGTGCCTCAACATAAAATATAGAAAACTTAACCACAGAACATTACATTAGCATTTTCTTATCAACACACACACACACACGCATGCACACACACATACATCATAATACATAGTCGTGAATATTGAAGAAAGTCAGTTACGCCAAGAGCAATGTACAGAAAGGGCACAGAAAGCAACAGGGTTGACTGCGAGTTTGTGCTGAAGCACTTTTGTGTGTTGTGTGCTCGAGTTTTGTCACAGCCGGGCAGTCGGGGAATACTCTTGCACTATGCAAATAAGTCTGGTTAGCGTAGAAGCCTCACCACAGAGTAACACAGTGTCAGTAGCACAGCGGAAGCACATGCCCAGTTGTGACTGGGCTGGTATAATCTCCCTCAGAAAGCAAAGAGAGGGTTTCTTTGCTTACAAATGCTTCATTTATCTGGTTTCGGCACACTAAGAAGAGCTATAGATCGACTTGAACCAGTAGAGCGTGCCAAATATGTTCCGCTGCGTCTCTTAAACTCCATCTGGCCTATCCATAACCCATCTACAGTCCCGTTTTAATTTTAAGGTACTGGACATATCACTAGCTTTTACACACTGTTCCACTTGAGACCAGTTATAAGTGTTATAACAGATCCTAGCTTATGATGCATAACAGACGGAAGGTGCAGTAAAAAGAGCAGTATTTAAAACCAATTCTGACAGTAAGAACTACAGTATTTATTAAATATTTTATGTACTATTAATATTAACCACTGCTGTATGCGATAAAGTGGTACCGTCAGTCTGACGCTAAAGACAGTGTGAGGTCCGGATGTGAACATCAGCGATCGGCTCTATTCCAAACATTCATTACCGTTTGTTTTCTTTTAATTTAGTTTTTTTTTTTTTTTGGTAAAAAACTGCAGCACTCTGTACTCACAATCAGTGTATGCTTAGTGAATAAACAGAGGATATCGTATCAGGGAATATAAATATGCTCATGGCTTTATTCCGGTTTCTCCTGCTGCAGCACAAGTCATGGAAGAAGATCAAGAACGTGGTGCACTGGTCCCCGTTTGTGATGTCCTTCAAGAAGAAATACCCATGGATCCAGCTGGCAGGACACGCAGGTACTGTAGCTTCCCAGGAGCCTCCTGGAGCCGCTGGAGAAAATAAACTGGATAAAAATGTCTGTGTCTCAATTGTCTTCTCAAGACGAGCTTAGTGATGTTCAGCAGTATCGTCAAAATCCCGAAATATCAATGAGGGGAGTGTTACCCCGTATTAGGTGGGGTGTTTGCAGGGGTGTAGCACACAATTCTGGGCCCTGTGCAAATGCAGTTTCTGTGGGCCCCCTTCCCAAAGCAGACTTTTAATTTCAGGGCTTCTGAAGGCCCCTCCTCTGCCTTGAGACCCTGGGTAGTCAGTTCCACTATCCTCTCCCACTACGGGTAGGTATTTGAACAAGGTTTCACACCACGAGGGGGACAGTACTGTCAAAAAACACACACAGAGGGATAAGATACTGGTGGTGGTAGTTCTAAATAAGACATTACATTGAGTCGCCAGGTGACTAAAAACAGCGAAAAAGCCCTTATTGATAAAGGGGACGGCCTGCAGTGTGAGGTAAAAGAGAGGGAGCAGGAAGTAGAGAGGTCCTGAGGGGTGTGCTTCCTGTCGACACAGGCAGCTTCAAGGCGGGGGCTAACGGGCGCATCCTGAAGAAACACTGCGAGTGCGAGCAGCGGTGCCTGGACTGGCTGATGAAGGACGTGCTCAAGCCCTACGTGCCGGCCTACCACGGCGACGTGGAGAAGGACGGCGAGAAGTACAACCAGATGGACGACCTCCTGGCCGAGTTCGACCTGCCCTGCGTCATGGACTGCAAGATGGGTGTCAGGTCAGCACTTCTGCGCCGCTTTGTGCGTTCTGCATGTCGAGCTCTTCCCAAATGCCTAACCCTGGCCTTCCAACCCCCCCGTATTCCCAGTATTTCCAGTATGGACGCGAAGACGAGCGCTTCTGTCTGAAAGCCACTGGCAGCGTGGAAAATGTTGGGAAACCCGTGTCAATCCTACTGGTTAATTATTACAGTGCCGTTTAGCAGTCCAATGTGTTAGGCCTGCAATAATGTGGCTCAGAGTTTGCATTGGAGTGGTGCCAGCTCAGAGTCGCTGTTTGCTTTACAATGCTCAAGTGTTTTACCCTAGTCATTTTGGCCATTGACGGCTTGCTGTCTCATTAATAAAAGTGTCCTACAAAACTGGCTGATTAGCTGCAGAATACGAAACGGCACACAGTAGATAACGCGCTGCTCTGTTGCGCGGAGACCTTGACGCACTGGGTCGCCAGCTCATCGCTCACGAGTCACGACCCTGATGTTGTTTTCCTCATCGCAAAGCCCAGCTATGTTTGTACATTTTGGACCTCTGTGGAACATCGCCGCACTGATGTACAAATATAGAGGTAAACCAGATGGCCAGGATATTAGGAAAGTCTAAACTGGCCTGTCAAAACAAAACAATGCGGTACAAACCATTTCTGGTTGTTTTTTTTTCTTCAGCATTTTCGAGTAATCACTCAGGGGGTTCTGGGGCCTCAAGAAAGCAAAATGCATTCTCGGAAACTGGGATTGATGAAAGAAAGCCCTCTTTCAGAAAAAAAACAATAAAACAGCCTTTTCTTCTTTTTTATATAGCCATGTTTTGTTGACACATTAGTGCAAAAAGAACCCAAAATGTACCTTGATTGTCGATAAGAGGATTTGCATTGAATACACCATGAAAACAAAATGCCCTTTATTTTTGATGTACCATCACTTCAAATGAGATGGGTATATGTAATTACAGTGGGGTCACATATGCGTGATTACCAGAATGGAGAATGGACAACCTAGGGGCTGGTCACATGTCTGTGAACTGGCTCCACAATAGTATGTCTATGTGGCTCAGGTGGACAGGCATGCGTGAGTAAGAGCCATGGCTCAGGTGGACAGGTATGCGTGAGTAAGAGCCACGGCTCAGCAATATGTGTGGAAGAGAGTTTCAGACTATCCCCTGTGCCGGCTCTTCTTGTTCTGCCTCTGTTCAGCTGCTCAAACCCCAGGAGAAGCGTTTGGGACACTGTGACACCCTTCACGTGCCCCCCTCATGCAGGACGTACCTGGAGGAGGAGCTGACGAAGGCGCGGAAGAAGCCGAGTCTCAGGGAGGACATGTACAAGAAGATGACTGAGGTGGACCCCGCGGCGCCCACCGCAGAGGAGCACGCCCAACGGGCCGTCACCAAGCCCCGCTACATGCAGTGGAGGGAGACCATCAGCTCCACCTCCACCCTGGGCTTCCGTATCGAGGGCATCAAGGTGAGCGCAGAGACAGCGTGCACACACACACACAAACACACACACACTTAATGCTCCACCCTAGGCTTCCGCATCGAGGGCATCAAGGTGAGCGCAGAGACAGCGCGCACACACACACACACACACACACACACACACACACACACACACACACTAATGCTCCACCCTGGGCTTCCGCATCGAGGGCATCAAGGTGAGCGCAGAGACAGCGCGCACACACACACACACACACACACTTAATGCTCCACCCTGGGCTTCCGCATCGAGGGCATCAAGATGAGCGCTGAGACAGCGCACACACACACACACACACTAATGCTCCACTCTGGGCTTCCGCATCGAGGGCATCAAGGTGAGCGCAGAGACAGTGCGCACACACACACACACACTAATGTTTGCATGCACACACACACCAATGCTCACAAGCACGCACACACACACACACACACACAAATGCTTGCATGGACACACATCACACACACACACACACACACACACACACAAATGCTCGCATGCACACACACACACACTAACATAGGCAAACTCAACCATGCACATACAGACACACACACTAATGTTCTCATGCACACACACATAAGCACAAGCACAGTGTATGACACATACACACATACAACGGTTCATATACGTGCACACCTGCACACACATATACTCTGCACTCTGGGGGATTGTGCAAGTGGACAGACCTCAGAATCAAGAAGAAGAACTTTAATCTAAGGAAGAAATCTGGCAGCTTTGAAAATGAGAACTGGTAAGGAAGGATCAGATGAAAAGCTGCCCCCGACACTTAAATAGTGTGAACACACAGAGACACCCACACGTGCACGTGCACTCAGGCTGTTAGTCCCCTGTGCACACAGCATATTGGATCATTCTCCACACCAGCCTGAGGAGACACATAATGCAGTTATAATCACCTGTGCAATATTACATTTTACTTTGATTCAATTTGCAGTTTGCAGTTTTTGTGCTTTTTCTGGTTTAGGTCTTAGTCAGTGGTGCAGTGTTACTCCTCGGGCCTCCTTTCCGCGTTGTCTAACTGAGCGGCCTTTGTGGAGACCGCTGGAGGCAGCTGTGGACGAGGAGCGTACCATAATGAGAAATCTCTAAATTGTGCGTTATAATGTCATTTTTTTCCGCGTGAAATTAGCAAACGGCCCTGCGTGGTGAAAGCTTCATCGCTCTGGGCGACGGGGCTTACTTACAGTAATTGCATTTCAGGCCGGTTGTCAGGGGCGACGGAAGAGCGAGTCTCCTCCTCTCCGGCGCCCGGGCGTCGTTGAGTGTTTTTGTCATGCGAGAGGCCTGGTCATGGCACCTCCATTGAAGGTGACATCAGGTTCTGACATCCAGCGACTCCCACGACACGCTATCAGCTTACCCGAGGGCCAGCAGCGAAGCCGCCCACCATTGTGCAAGCAGGCGATTACATAATCCAATTGGGAAACAGTTGAAAAGATACTCGTTAAACACATCCTCAATTAAATTATGGCCGGGCTATTTTTGCACCCTAAGTCAAAGAGCGGAGACTACCCAAGCCCTTATTTGGTTCGTTAGCGGTGTCAAAGTATGTCTTCGTTAATGACGTCTTGTGTCTTGGATGGCCGCATACATAGGAAGGATTTGAGCAGCACTTTTCTGTTTTTGTGGGGCCCGGCATGCCCATAGAAGGCGGTGTTCATGCTGTCGGTTGCCATGGCACCAGAGGTTGCCCTCGGCGATCGTAGTTTTGAAATGCCTACCCAGGCTCAGAGACCACACAGCTGCTGTTGCGCCTGTTGACTTCAGCTTAATGTCTATAGTTCTGTCTGCAGATTTTGAGATTATAGATAATAACCATGGAAGCAAGGTGATGCCCTCCCCACCACCCAGACTTAAGAAAACTGTGTGTGTGTGTGTGTGTGTGTGTGTGTGATGGTGGGGGTTTGTACTGTTTGTAATGTAATGTCATCAAGATAACTTTTTAATAATTCAGTTGGTCTGAGAGTTTCTGTCAGGTCAAACCAAGCTCTCAGATAACGAGGAAGACCCACAAGGGGGGTCGCCTGTTCGGTTCCACCTTTATCAACCTCCTGAAATCTCACACGCCTCCCTGTCTTCCCTCCCCATTCAGAAGGAAGACGGGACGGTGAACAGGGACTTTAAGAAAACCAGGAGCCGGGAGCAAGTGACCGAGGCGTTCCGTGACTTCGTCAAGGGAAACGAGAACATTCTGGTAGGTTCACAGGGCCCCTGCTTGTGACGCATATCTCTTTTGAACTGCTGCCAAGAGCCAGGGGGAGCTCCCAAGGACTTCCCACTCTATTAATAGAGCTGACCCAGCCAGGAGTTTAGCCACTTTGGGTTTCCTCGCTCTTGGAGGCCACGAAACAGCGTCGTGAAGCCGCACACTCAAATAACACTTTGTTTCTAGCTTGTTGACTACATCATTTTGCTCAAAGACATGCACATTGAGGCCTGAATTGTTATTACACGGGCCCTTCTCTTTCCAGTGCACATACCTACCAACTGGAAGAGCTGGACATTTAAATAAATTTGAGTGAAGTTACACAGCACCCACAACACATTTTCACTATTTTTTTCAAATTTTGTTTAAGGATAAAGCTCTATATTCTACAAACATATTAATTGTAAGGGGGTTAAATAGTTAAATGTAGGTGACTAAGGTTAACTGCAATACAATTCCACAGATTCATACATTTAGTCATGAGATAGATGATGAGGATATTGTATTTGACCCTTTTCTAACCTGTGAGTGTCTTGGAAAATGAAAGGAGACTGTGAATTGATTTAAGATGAAAGATTTTTATGCAAATTAATTAGGGAACTCATATTTGATGTGCATAATGAGTATATTACTCCTTTTCTCACTGAAACAAATTCAGAATTGGTCGTGAGGAGATGCTATTTGAGATAATTTATGGATCAAGGACAATGCAGCTGACCTTGGCTCCTCAGAGTTGAGTGTTTATCGGCTTGATGAAATGTGGCCATCAAACTTCTCCTTGGAGCTCTGCAGTTGCGCTTTGTGAAAATGCATTTTTGTCATATTTAAGAGGGAACAGTGCTTATGTGGCATTAAGAAGTGAAGAAAAATAAATACACTTTTGCAACAGGAATTTTCTAATTAATTTAATGAATCGTGTTCCGTCAGCTTTGAAACTGAGAGGCAATGAACAGTCACAGGTGAACATTTATACCTCTCCAGTTATGACAAATGTGCACAAACCAAAAACAACCCCATACAGACACCCACACATATATACAAGTACAGCCCTGTTCTAAATAAATGGAAATGCTAATGCTTTCAGAACTGTCATACGGGCAGTTGGCTGTTACAGGAACAGGAATGCTAAGACCTTTACGCATCGTCCTGTACCCATGCGTCATGTCATTTATTGTTCATGCTGTACGCAGTGCAATTATAAACCCTGGCTGCCGGTACGCTTGTAGGCTTGGTAAGTGTTCTCAGATTTCCTGGACTAACAAAAAATAACTCCTCTTCCGCTTCTTGTTTTTGCTTCAGAATAGTTATCTCAACAGACTAAAGGACATCAGGGATACTCTGGAAATATCTCCCTTTTTCAAGACGCATGAGGTAATTCTCTTTCTCTTCCTCCCCAGATGTACGCTATTTTAAGTGCTAACGTGTACTGAACCATGAGCGCTTAAAAAGCCGACCCAGCCCTGCAAATGCACCCAGCCAAAGTATCGCACATCAGCAGCAATAGCCAAATCAAAAAAACAAACGGACATTACGACCTACCCAGAAGGACGCTGAGTATTTTCTTTATGGTTTAAAACAGCACATTATTCCAAACGCTGCTGTGGAACGGATTAGCTTTTTGGCAGAAAAACGTTCGGATTCCTGAAGCCCTAGAAAATGTTGGTGCAGCTTAAGAATAACGAGGAAAGGCTGACTGCAATATAATAATATGTGCTACTCTACTAGAGGGGGGGTGAAGCTAAAGACAGTTAGCATAAACATAATTCTGGGAAGATTTTTCGGCTTCCAGTGAAGCCTGAGAGTTTGCAGCTGTCGGGGTCATGGGTCACTTAGACCTTCCCTCCGCTCTCAATGAAGGTTTGGCGTGTACTTTGGCCCATCCCATTGGCCACGGCCCAAATCAGGTCATCAAGCAACGCGCATAAAGAAGGGAGTCTAAAAAAGGCAGTTTTTTGGCCCCTTGAGACAGGATTTCCCAGATTAAGTCTGTATAAGGTTCCCTCAGAGGAAACACTGCTTTTGGGTGCATGCCAGTGTATAGAGCTGGCCTTGAGAGAGAGAGAGAGAGAGAGAGAGAGAGAGAGAGAGAGAGAGAGAGAGAGAGAGAGAGAGAGAGAGAGAGAGAGAGAGAGATGAATGGGAACAGGTCATGGTCTCGAAGATCAATCAGTTAACATTCCTGTTTTGCACAATGCTAGTATTTACAGTACTCTGTGATCTTTAGTAATGAGGCCACGATGCAACTCATGGTCACTATCTTTTAAAATCCCATACAGTGTATAAAAGAAATTCTGAAAAAGCACAGCTCACAAAGCTTAGTTTCCTTTTGGACAGCTTCACTTAGAACTGCTGATATTTATTTTAGAAACAACCCAGTGATTCATCCATATCTACTGCATATCTGGCAGCAGAGTGATGGTTTGAGGCTTGTTTGATACCTCAGACCCTTAGTGACTTACAGCTATTTAGCCAACCATGGGTTCCATACTATTCCCGTATAATTTACAGCTTAATCTAGTCCCACCCCCCAATTCCCATAGAGATCCATTCAAATGTAGAGAGGTTATAGTATCGCTTGTAAGAGTACCTGAAAATAAGATATCAAGAGTTTTTTGATATCCCTGTATACCCAGTCATGTTATGATCAAAATTATATTATACTAAATTCATTAAATATTAATGAGCATCAAAAGCAATAACAGTTCCTCATCTGCCTTTACTGGTTTGAGATGTCCAATGTCATTAAGCAGTCTAACAGCTGTAGGGACAAAGCTGTTTCAGGCTCTTTTTGCTCTAAGTGGCAAGGACCTTAATCTTCGACCTGATGGAAGAGTCTCAAAGAGAGAGTTCAGGGGATGTGATGGAAGGGCCATGATCCTCTTTTCTTTTTTCTTCATACAGATGTTTCAGCGGTTTTTGTTGGTTGCCTATGATTTTAGTAGCCTGTACTGTCACCCTCTCCAGCTTCAGTTGCCTGATTTCACTTAATGAGCAAAACAAAGCTGTTAGGCTAAAGGTCAGCACTGACTCAAGGAAGCAGGTGTAATATGCTTGTAGTACTGACTGGCTCACGTCCAAATTCCTGAGTTTCTGGAGGAAATACACTTTGACTGACACTTAGCATGCACTCGATGACAGTTTGCCTCAAAGGTCATTGTTTATTGTCAAGGATGGTACCCAAATATCTGTACTCCTCCACTTTTTCAACTGTTGTGGCTCCGATGGTAAGGGGCCTCAGCGGGGACGGCTCACGCCAGAAGTCGTTGGCGATTTTTTTAGTCTTCTCCAAAAGTCCAAGAAATTGACTTCACACCGCTGTTGGAACTGGCTGACAGCAGATTGAAGCTTGTCATCGGAGTTGGATGAGTCCACAATTACTGTATCATCTGAGTACTTTATGAGCGTGATCTCAGGACAGTTGCTTTGGCAGTCATTGGTGTAGAATGTGAATAACACTGGAGAAACTACAGAGTGGTGAGCCAGTAGAGATGGTCTTGGTGGTGCTGCAGTGGCCTTTATATCTAACCCACTGGGGTCTGTCAGTTAAGAAGGACATTGCCCAGAGGGTAGGATGAGGGTTGAGGTTCATCTTCAGCAGCCTTTTAGCCATTAGGTGTGGTTTGATTGTGTTGAACGCACTAGAGAAGTCTACAAACATGGTGGACTTTGGTGTGTCCAGATGCGATTGGACCAGGTGAAGCAGTATCAGGAGAGCATCATCAACTCCTCTGTTCTGTTGGTAGGCAAACTGTAGAGGGTCTACTATGCTCTGCACACTCTGTTGGACCTGTGAGAGCACCATGCGTTCAAAACACTTAATTATAACAGGTGTTAATGTGACAGGTCTAAAGTCATTGGGTGCAGATGGGTTGGCCTTCTTTGGCACAGGGGCGATAATCGATGACTTCCATAGTGCTGGAACTATGTGCTCCTCGAGTGAGCGGTTGAACAGGTCACAGAAAACCTGCGCCGGTTGATTATGACAGGATTGCAGAACATGATTGCTCATGTTGTCTGGACCGATGGCTTTGTTCAACTTCACCCTTTTTAGCACCTTGCTAACATCCTCCACCTCTACATTGATGTTGTTGCTCTCCTCAGTTAGAAACAATACTTCTGATGTTACATCATCCCTTTCTGCTTTAAAGTCATGCAAGTCAAATCTACTGTAAAATATGTTTAGGGATTCAGCAAACTGACTGCAGTGTTTTTTAGACTGAGGGCCCGGGACGTTCTGCTTAGTAGAAATCCCTGAGAGGATCTCTATTCCTTTCCAGGCATCTCTCAGCTGCCTCCCTTGAAATAGATTTTCCACCTTCTCCTTATAGGCTCTTTTTGCATCCTTAATATACTGTATATATAGGAAACAGGAACAGAAATTGCATTGCCAGGATGTTATCTGACTGTTAATACCTAGGATGTGTTTGAATCAGAGCCGTATCTACTGCGCCCTGTCTACTGCGCCCTGTCCACAGCGCACAATGCACTGTGTCCGAATCCGAGCCCTATCTACTGCGCCCTGTCTCCTGCGTACAGTGCACTGTGTCTGAATCAGAGCCCTATCTACTGTGCCCTGTCTCCTGTGCCCCCACCCTTGCGCTGCCATGTCAAGTGTTGTTTTTGTTTTATTTGAAGTAAAACGTCAGCGAAGCGGCCCCTCATTTTTTTTAAACGAAGCTTATTAGTTTGAAAGTTAGGGTTTAAAAATAAAAGCAATAGAAAAAGATCACATTATCATATTTATGCGACCAAAATGTCCGTGTACTTCTTTAAAAGTGTGCTCCCAAATGTACTCAGCGAAACCCTGGAAATAAGTGTGTCATCCGGGTGTTTCAGGTATACTGCAGTTTGAAAAATTTCCACCTACTCAACGGCTTTCTCGTCCTATCTACTCACCAAGGCTACTCAATAGTGTGGAAGAGTGCTGATTCGGACACGGCCCTAGTTCCGGTCTTGGTTGTCTTCAGTCGTCTTTTGTATTTGTCTTTTTCTCATGGAACACAATTGTTTTTAACCTGTCATTGGGCCTCTCTACCCTCCTGCTCAGGTGATTGGCAGCTCTCTCCTCTTCGTGCACGACAAGAGAGAGCAGGCCATGGTATGGATGATTGACTTTGGGAAGACCACACCTCTCCCTGAGGGGCAGGTGCTGTGCCATCGGACCACCTGGGCTGAGGGGAACCGGGAGGACGGCTACCTCTGGGGCCTGGACCACCTCGTAGACATTCTAACTGGCATGGTGGAGTCAGACTCCCACTAGCCCCTCCCCCACACAGCCGGGAGACTGACACTACAGGGACTCCTCTGGTTTCCGCAGAAAGCCACCGTCTGTCCCTTGCTAAAAAAAAAATTATAATAACTGCATCCACATGAGTGAAACAAGAGCATGATAGGTGTGTGTGTGTGTGTGTGTGTGTACCCGTGTGTGTGTGTGCGCGCGCACTTGTGTGTTCCTGTAGATGCTGTACATATTTGGAACATTCTCAGAGAAGAGAGACATTTGGTTAGGTTTAAAGGGCTCTCCCTCCTCACAAAGTCATATTTTCATATGTTAAAAACAATTTTTTATTCTATATTTAAAACAGTGAAAGACAGCTTAAAGTACCATCCCGTTGATTTTCTAACATTTGCCCCTTTTCTATTCCTAGATCACTTTTAAAATACATTTTTAACACGTCATGTTGGTTAATAACCCGAGTGGTTTGTTCATGAAATAATGACTCAGAGCATTCAGGAATTCATGATTTTGTCTAACCATTAAAAATAACATTTGTGATGTCTTTATGGGTATTCTCCCCTATTTTGGTGTTAGGTAGCATCCTATCTAATTTTCAAAGTAGACACATTATTTGCCCGGTGTTGGTAGTGAAGGATATTCATGCTGATTGGACTAAACAGATATGGGAAATAAATTATGCTGAAGTGAACACTGAATATGCAGTTGAACTGACTTTGGATTGGATTTGTTTTTCTTAGTAAACACAACCCCTATAAAGGCTATTCAAACAGGAAATACTGTATATGAGGCTGACATTATTTCCTCCTACTATATTAAACCATTTAAAGTGAACTGAAAACGGTATTTCCCATAGAAAAAGGACACTGTTGATATTTTGGGGTGGGGCAAAACGCTTGACGTTCACATACAGAAATAGACGCTTCACCATGCCAGAATCTGAGGTCTTTAGACTGAAGTGCCTTGAAGCACCAGGCCACCCGTAACAGCACGCTGGAGAAGCTGTTCTTCACTGAACTGTCATTGCTTCTTCCCATTGCCTGACGGACAGCCTTCTCCCCCTTAGTAGTGTAGGATCCTAAAACATGCGACTCACTGCGTTAACCGTTTTCTTTTACATGCGTTTAATGTGCGCCCCCCCACTCCTCACAGACGGCCTGTTATAGTTTAGTATAGCCTGTCAGAATCCACACAGTGCTGTATTCCACTCTAAATCACGTGCAAGCCCTCAGGTTGTGTAAAGGATTTATGGTTTAACACCTTTGCATTCTGTGACTAGATGAGTGTTGGGCACGGGGCATTGGGGTTTGCTGTTTACAAAGCAAATATGAACGCTCATATGACGATTGCTTCGATTGAGATAATATTGATAATATTATCAGGGTATGTTCATTCAGACCCGGCCTGCCCACAGGGTTTTTTCATTCATTTTAAGATGGAATCCAGACAGAATCACATTCAATACAACATCTACAAAACAAATATTATGACTTACGCCATATGAAAATAGGGAGGAGAGAACATCATATATCTACTATATACTGCATGGTGAATACTGATGAGGTTACACTTGAGTCTTGCCAAGGTAGTCCATTTAGTATTTCTAGCGCCAATCGCGCTGTGAATTTGACTGATTCCGTGGTAGCTAACCTTTACGGGAGGAACCGAGAGGAGCCTGCGTTTGTACGAGTAGCTTGCGAAAGGTCCAAAGAAACTGCTCACTTCCCTCGATCTGCACGCTGTACATCTCCCCATCGTCACACTTCTCAAAAACAGGACTGTACTGACAGGGAAACATGGTTGATTGACAGGCAGGGGGTTCGAGACTGAGCACCCGCCTCAAAGGCGCTTTGATAGCTATAACCTCCCTCAAGGAGCCAAACAGTATGAAGTCTGGATGCGGCAAGATCTGAGTGTACACACACACACACACACACACACACACACACACTCACTGCAGGATATGTTACAGTTGCCTTGTATATTTTTGTCAGTCAAATTTATTTTCCGTTCTCTGCGTTAGTCAACAAAAGTATTCCAAATTCTGGAACATGTACACTGGACAATTTGCGTCATTACACAATAGGGATTGCAGTTTTGTGTATGAAATGTAGGAGAATGACATTGTTATACATGAAATACTTTGCCATGCCAGTTGTGCAGCTGAAAATTACGATCAGATTACTGTAACTGGTAGTACTAACTGATAGTAGTCTGCCCCCTGCAGGTAGTGTTTGGAATCAAATTAAACTAATTGATAAATTATCTTTCCTCCTCGACAGTGAGCCTCATCACCATGCTCGCTTTGCGAGCTTAAAGGGGCAGTTCACCCAAAAATACAATTTTTATATGTTTCTGCATAACAGGAGTGCTATCTACCCATCCAGGTAGTTTCACTGACAACTCGCTAGTTTTGCAGATATCCGCTGCAACTCACCTTGACATCACCCCGATATAACGGACCTCAATGGGTCCAAAATGTGTGGCGGTCAAAGCCACACAGACCTTGATGTGCAGTTTTTTCTAAAACTACTTTCTACCGAAGTACATTAACTGTATATACATGCTAAGTCTTAAGCAAAGCACACCAGTATGCTGGGGGTTATGTCAACACAGTGCGCCATAGAATATTCGTGTGCTTTGGTTGATACTTTGGGCGGATATACACAGTTGGCGTACTTCAGTAGAAAGTAGTTTTCGAAAAAACCGTGTACAACAAGGTCTATGGATGTACGTGAGTTAACGTCATTATATTCGGAAATAATTTTTTATGTACATTTGTGGCGCTTTGAGCACCACCAACTTTGGACCCATTGAGGTCCGTTCTATCAGGGTGATATCACGGTGAGCTGCAGTGGATATCTACAAAACTAGTGAGTTCTCAATGGAACTACCTGGATGGACAGCTAGCACTCCGGGTATGTAGAAACATATCAAAATTACATTTTTCGCATTTAAAAAAGACATACTATTTTTGTGCGAAGAAATATTAGAATTTTCCGTATATAAAAAGAGAGTCATAAAATTCCAGGCCCTTGCTTCTCATGTTATGCATAAAATTGAAATAGTATTGTATGTGCACATATGCACTCGTGTGCCCATGACGTACACACACACACACATAAATCACAGATAACATAATCAATTCTCTACAGGCTCGAGTGCCTATAGGCACTTTTAGTTCATATTGACTTAAACACCAGATTAAAATTAGGTATTTTGGTGCGGATAATGTGTTTTTGACTCCTTTTAGTATTCTAATGGGAGTGAGGACCTTGGTTTAATCTTCGTTTTATAGGCTGCCCTTCTTTTATTAGAAAAACGAATTCAGGTCAATGTGCTGGATTAGCCAGAAAACGTCATGTTCTCAACAAACGCGGATGTGGCCCTCTAGTGGCAGCTGTGGAAACATAAAGGTGTATAATTGACGGTGCCTTAAGCGAAAATGGAAGCCAGAATGTGGAGTCTTAGTGCAAGAATTCATTGAGTAAGAATCGCCTATATTGTCATAGACGTAGCCATATTTATTACTGTGTGATGTTTGCACAAGAACACTAAATATAGCTGCATGTTTTTTAGAGTTCTGTCATCGGCCAAACGCTGATGGTTGTAATTCTGATCATTGTAAAAGTTAATCATTCTCTGCTGCACCACAGGCGCAGGTAACAGGCGCTGTTTTATTAAAATGTAAATATGTCTCGTAGTTGCGCAAGCAGTGTAGTGTTCTCTACAAATTGAGGGCGCTTTTTGAAAGGCCTGGTTTAAGTTAAGCTAATAGTCTGGTTTGTTCATAGACAGCTTTTCAGCCTCAGTGAAACAAATGTGGAGCCGTTGTAATATTCTGAGAGAAATACTGTACCCAAGCCCATTAGCTAACTGTACTCAGATTGTGTCATTCATAAACCTTTTTGTATGCATATCACATCGTGTCAAACATGCTGCAAACTATGCTTTGCTTTAGAATGTTACAGTAAATATGGACTTTGGACTAAAATGTGATCTTTTTCTATTGCTTTTATTTTTAAACCTTAACTTTCAAACTAAGAGATTTGAATATATTAGACAAGTGCTTCCTTGCCACTGGAAGTAGTGTAAAGACACAACATCTACTGTGCCTTCCATTAAAGTTGATACCACAGCCAGGTTTCAATGAGTGTTTTAATTCGACTACATGCAAAGCGCATTCACCGACATTCCAAGAAGCTATCATGCATGCTTGACCTGTTTTGCACAATTAAATTGCATGTCAGACTTACGTTTTTATTCTGTCTGGCAAGGCTAAAAATCTCGCTGTGCTTTCTCCCTTTACAGGATGAAATTTAATTGAAGTAAATTAAAATTAAGATGTCTGGGCTTTCCTCAGTGGCAGTATTTGGAGATGGCAGTGGATGGGGATTCTGTCATCTCTGCTCTGAGCCTTCATAAGAGCGGGCTCCTCTGTTCAATCCCCCCCTTTCTACATGCGTCTATCAGGCCAAATCTGGATCTGTGGAAGAATGATTATCATTCCGGTTTGTGGATAGCATGGCTGACAGGTAGAATGTCACTCACAATGCAAGAAATCCTTGAAACACGTCAGATGACCCCACAGTTTTCGATAAGAACTTTGACGTGTGGTTGAATATAGAGAACATGCTGTATATGCCCCGTTGCTCTGTATCAGTGTGCGCTGTTCCATTCAGCCAATATTCAGCTGTTATATTCAATCAAGGTGAAAACCAGGAAAATGTTGATTTTATGAGATGATTACCACAAAAAAGTAGAGATAGATAGTGAAATAGGCTCATCACATGACTGTCAAACGTTAGAGACGCTGAACCCAGTTAATGTCCCCTGACACTTGATATCTCATTGATTGATACCACAAACTAACACATAGACTGTTTTGAAAAAGCACCTGGCATACATTGGCGTATAATATAAACCTCAACATAGCCGGTTTGATACCATGTTTTAGACTGCGGAAGTTCATAGTACCATCGTTTATTTGGTAGATTGGCATTTTATTGCGTTTCTATTTGAATCTGGAATTTTGGTTGCAGATCAGGTTACAAGGCCATATTCACAGGAAACTTTTGCCACCTAGTGGGTTATAAGTGACATAGGCCGAACGATCATAGACGGTCGGCAGGCCTACGGACAGATAGGTTGTGTGACTGGTTAAGCTTTACGTTCAGAGACAAAACTCATCACGACCCGTCTTTGTGTAATAAAGCATACATAAAATAAGCGGGGCATAACCCACAAGCCACAGTGACTTACATTATTTCTCTCACATATGTCCTATCCTCACTGTGTTTCTGGCTTGTGGCGCTCGCTGGAAAATTTGCAAGGATATTTTCTCGCGAATGCTCCGCTTCCTTATTTAGTAATGCTTGGCCTGAGTCCTGGCTGGCAGCCCGATATATCATGGCCTGGGGACCGGGGAGTCTGGAGAGGTACCATTGCGTTTGCCCATCCACAAATCTCTGCTCCGATGGCTTACCGGGTTAGAACACAAAACCCGACATGCAGCTGGCGCTCTAAAGCGACGCGCTGCGGTCGCATCGCCCGGGCGGACGGACGGACAATGCGGGTTTACCCCGCCTTGCAGGAGTTGAATCGACCGCGTGTTCGCCGGTTCCAATTTACGATCGCCATCAGAAGTTATTTATGGCAGTTCATGCAGAAGCATGGGCTCCTCGCGAACACCGTTATATTTTAAAAGTGCTGGCTCAGAGCTCTCATCTGCTCTCGCGTCCATAGGGATGGTATCGCCTCTCCATCTTGGTGACACCCGGCACGATTTATGGAGCCCATCAGACCGCTGGTGAATGTTCCGAGTGGGTGTTTCCTATATTTAGAGGATGATGAAGGATTGGGATAAGGGGATTTCCCACGACGTTTATCTGTTGCTATGAAGGGAGAATTAATGGTCCCTCGGTGTATGGGCATCTCGGCCCATGTGCAGTCCGTCAGCTGTCAGTCAAGTTATCTTTTTTATTTTTATTTTTGTAAGGGGGGGGAGAGGTCTTGTTTAATACTGTATTCAAATGAAAAAATTAAATATTTCAGTTTTCATTCATCTATTAACAATTTTCTTTAATCTTATACTTTCAGGGCCGCATTCTATTTGCAATAATAAAAAGCAACCTAAGCATCCCCTGTATTTTGGCGTGGTTTTTAATTCATTTAAGTCATCGATCGCAAATTGATTGTCCACACACCTTGTTCCCTATAGGCCTAAACCAGCTGTCCTCCAGGTCTTAAGAGTTTGATAGTAAACACAAGTGGACCCTGGGCCATAGTCTCCTAAATTTCACTCAAGCATCAAAATATTATCCGAAAAGGCCCGGTGTGGCTGCGGGTTTTATTTTAGCCAAGTATACGACACCCGGTTGATTCCACTAATTAACCGACCATAGTCCTAATTCAATGAAGACCTTGACAAACAGAATCGGGCATCTTAGTACTGGGCTAGAACAAACACCTACACCCACACTGGACCTTTTCGGATAAGATTGGACACCCATCGAGTGCGTCCCAATACTCAAAAAATGCATCCTCCTTTCTTCCACTACCACCTACTCTCCTCCGTGCCCCGGAAACCGATCTTTGTTTTAATCTAATGTGGCTGATTACATATTAATGGTTACGTAATAATTCATATTTTGAAGCAAACCGCAACGTCAGGTACATCGTATTCTGTGCATGCAGTTACTTGTACTTGAAGCATACAGGCTGTTTTGCACACTTCCGGGTAGGAGACGAGTGGAGGAAAGGAGGCGAGGAGTGAAGAATATTGGGACACACCCCCCGGTGTAGAGGGATGGGTTCGCAGACGAGCCGCTCAAACTGCGACGTCGCAGGGGATGCGCAGCAGCTGGTAATGGAACACTGCAGCCGGCGCATTCCAGCAGTGACCCAGAGACAGGCCGCAGCCTGGGAATAGAGCGGCAGAGGAATGCTGTCCGCAAGTTAACCGAACCAGCCGCAGTAAAAAAATAAATAAAAAAAAACACCACAGGAACTGAAAAACAGAGTAACTGACATTAAATAAAAGCGGAGTCAAAATAAAAGCGCAAAACATAAATAACATAAATTAATTAATTTGTAAGGATTGAGGTTTTTAAGCAGGCACTTTGCTGGACACAGGACATGCATTTACACTGCATCGTGGCCATTTTTACTTCCAATAAAAAGTGAAATAAAATGTCTTTCTCTGGGGTTTTTTGAGTTCTTATTTTTACAACAAATGTACAGCCTTCTGGTGTGGCTTATTTGAATATTGAGAATAACAGATTTGTAATTGAGAAAAACCAAATTAGGAACATTACCATGGAGATAATTAGCAGCCCCCAAGCCCCTGAAAATGATTCTGCTGGCTCAGAAATGGATGGTCATTTTATAAAATGATAAAAAATATTTTGTTGATCACTTTCCTACTGAACTGTGGATAACAGTACCAGATGCTAAGTTGCATCAATGATCCATAATAGCTGCAGCTCAGAGAGCCCCCCCGTTGGCTTTTCAAGTTACAATTACATAAAAGGGGCTTTGCACTCACAGCTAAAGCCAAAGAATCACAGCTGCCCAACGCAACAAATGTGTCTCTCCAAGCCCACACTAAAGTGTGCAATGAATCATTAAAATGTAAAAAAAAAAAAAAAAACTGGGAAAAATAAATGGTACAGCAAGCCCCAACATGTAACACAAAAGGTTGGGGTTGTGGCCTTTTTTTGTGATATTTTAGTAACGAAGGGAATGACACGTGGTAATTCTGTGAAAAAGCGCTTCGCACCCATGAGAACATTTCCACACATCCTACTCTGTGCATCCACTGAGGGCTCTGCTTCCGTCAGCTCAGACCTGCAGCACTAGTGGCTGAAGTGAGAACAAGCCCCTGATTGGGCACAGTGGAAACCGACAAACCCCCCATCATTCCGAGATGAGTGACATCACAGATGGCTGGGTGCCGAGCAACACTGGTGATGAAGGGGTTCCGCACTGTTCTTTCTACCTGAAGGAAATGCCATAAGCCATGTTACTGTGCAGGTATTCAGGAGTATTTGCAGTGCTCTCAAAACCATTTTTACAATAATGTTCACAATGCAATCACTTTTCCAGTGGGGGAAAGCGGGTTCAAAATGGGGGGGGGGATTACTTTGTTAGCTGGATAATCCAGAAAAAAATCCAGAGCAGTGTTTTTTACTTCAGTGTTCCAGATTTGGGAGGTTTCCGGGTTTTATTCAGTGTAGTTATCCAGCTAACTAAGCAATCCTACTTCGCAGTATACCCCCTGATCCCGGAAAGTTGCAGGGCTTGCTGTTTTTGTTTTTATCTTAAAATCAGCCAGCGCATCAGGCAGTTAATAAAAAACCCAAGACACGGTGATGTGGGTTAATTATGTAATGAACTGCTATACACCAGGTGATGTGGGTTAATTATGTAATGAACTGCTATACACCAGGTGATGTGGGTTAATTATGTAATGAACTGCTGCTATACACCAGGTGATGTGGGTTAATTATGTAATGAACTGCTATACACCAGGTGATGTGGGTTAATTATGTAATGAACTGCTATACACCAGGTGATGTGGGTTAATTATGTAATGAACTGCTATACACCAGGTGATGTGGGTTAATTATGTAATGAACTGCTGCTATACACCAGGTGATGTGGGTTAATTATGTAATGAACTGCTGTACACCAGGTGATGTGGGTTAATTATGTAATGAACTGCTGCTGTACACCAGGTGATGTGGGTTAATTATGTAATGAACTGCTGTACACCAGGTGATGTGGGTTAATTATGTAATGAACTTCTGTACACCAGGTGATGTGGGTTAATTATGTAATGAACTGCTATACACCGGGTGATGTGGGTTAATTATGTAATGAACTGCTATACACCAGGTGATGTGGGTTAATTATGTAATGAACTGCTGCTATACACCAGGTGATGTGGGTTAATTATGTAATGAACTGCTATACACCAGGTGATGTGGGTTAATTATGTAATGAACTGCTGCTATACACCAGGTGATGTGGGTTAATTATGTAATGAACTGCTATACACCAGGTGATGTGGGTTAATTATGTAATGAACTGCTGCTATACACCAGGTGATGTGGGTTAATTATATAATGAACTGCTGCTATACACCAGGTGATGTGGGTTAATTATGTAATGAACTGCTGTACACCAGGTGATGTGGGTTAATTATGTAATGAACTGCTGCTATACACCAGGTGATGTGGGTTAATTATGTAATGAACTGCTGTACACCAGGTGATGTGGGTTAATTATGTAATGAACTGCTGCTATACACCAGGTGATGTGGGTTAATTATGTAATGAACTGCTGTACACCAGGTGATGTGGGTTAATTATGTAATGAACTGCTGTACACCAGGTGATGTGGGTTAATTATGTAATGAACTGCTGCTATACACCAGGTGATGTGGGTTAATTATGTAATGAACTGCTGTACACCAGGTGATGTGGGTTAATTATGTAATTAACTGCTGCTATACACCAGGTGATGTGGGTTAATTATGTAATGAACTGCTGCTATACACCAGGTGATGTGGGTTAATTATGTAATGAACTGCTGCTATACACCAGGTGATGTGGGTTAATTATGTAATGAACTGCTGCTATACACCAGGTGATGTGGGCTAATTATGTAATGAACTGCTATACACCAGGTGATGTGGGTTAATTATGTAATGAACTGCTATACACCAGGTGATGTGGGTTAATTATGTAATTAACTGCTGCTATACACCAGGTGATGTGGGTTAATTATGTAATGAACTGCTGCTATACACCAGGTGATGTGGGTTAATTATGTAATGAACTGCTGCTATACACCAGGTGATGTGGGCTAATTATGTAATGAACTGCTGTACACCAGGTGATGTGGGTTAATTATGTAATGAACTGCTACTATACACCAGGTGATGTGGGTTAATTATGTAATTAACTGCTGCTATACACCAGGTGATGTGGGTTAATTATGTAATGAACTGCTGCTATACACCAGGTGATGTGGGTTAATTATGTAATGAACTGCTGCTGTACACCAGGTGATGTGGGTTAATTATGTAATGAACTGCTGCTATACACCAGGTGATGTGGGTTAATTATGTAATGAACTGCTGCTATACACCAGGTGATGTGGGTTAATTATGTAATGAACTGCTGCTATACACCAGGTGATGTGGGCTAATTATGTAATGAACTGCTATACACCAGGTGATGTGGGTTAATTATGTAATGAACTGCTATACACCAGGTGATGTGGGTTAATTATGTAATTAACTGCTGCTATACACCAGGTGATGTGGGTTAATTATGTAATGAACTGCTGCTATACACCAGGTGATGTGGGTTAATTATGTAATGAACTGCTGCTATACACCAGGTGATGTGGGTTAATTATGTAATGAACTGCTGCTATACACCAGGTGATGTGGGTTAATTATGTAATGAACTGCTGCTATACACCAGGTGATGTGGGTTAATTATGTAATGAACTGCTGCTATACACCAGGTGATGTGGGTTAATTATGTAATGAACTGCTGTACACCAGGTGATGTGGGTTAATTATGTAATGAACTGCTGCTATACACCAGGTGATGTGGGTTAATTATGTAATGAACTGCTGCTATACACCAGGTGATGTGGGTTAATTATGTAATGAACTGCTAGACACCAGGTGATGTGGGTTAATTATGTAATTAACTGCTATACGCCAGGTGATGTGGGTTAATTATGTAATTAACTGCTATACACCAGGTGATGTGGGTTAATTATGTAATTAACTGCTATACACCAGGTGATGTGGGTTAATTATGTAATGAACTGCTATACACCAGGTGATGTGGGTTAATTATGTAATGAACTGCTATACACCAGGTGATGTGGGTTAATTATGTAATTAACTGCTGCTATACACCAGGTGATGTGGGTTAATTATGTAATTAACTGCTGCTATACACCAGGTGATGTGGGTTAATTATGTAATGAACTGCTGCTATACACCAGGTGATGTGGGTTAATTATGTAATTAACTGCTGTACACCAGGTGATGTGGGTTAATTATGTAATGAACTGCTGCTATACACCAGGTGATGTGGGTTAATTATGTAATGAACTGCTGCTATACACCAGGTGATGTGGGTTAATTATGTAATGAACTGCTAGACACCAGGTGATGTGGGTTAATTATGTAATTAACTGCTATACACCAGGTGATGTGGGTTAATTATGTAATTAACTGCTATACACCAGGTGATGTGGGTTAATTATGTAATTAACTGCTATACACCAGGTGATGTGGGTTAATTATGTAATTAACTGCTATACACCAGGTGATGTGGGTTAATTATGTAATGAACTGCTATATATAAATAAATTAAGTGCAGAGAAAGATGGAAAACCACTAGAGCTGGGATCTGGCCCCCGAGGCCAGTCGTGCTGCTGGATTTAATTCCTCCAGATTTAGGAATAATTTAAACCTGGGACACCAGTTGAGGTAAATCTCTGGCCAATCAGTGGCATTAAATCAATTAACTATCAGGTAGAAAAGAAAATCAGCAGTAGTAATGGCCTCACATGAGAAATCTGAGTATCCCTACACTAGGCCCTATAGCAGGAGTGCTCAAGCTTATACAGGCCGGTGTGGGTGCAGGCTTTTGTTCCGACCAAGCAGTAACGCACCTGATTCTACTAATCAACCACAAGAGTATTTGCTAAGGACCTTAATTAGTAGAATCAGGTGTGTAACTGCCTGGTTTGAAGAAAAACCACACCGGCCCTTACTGGATAAGATTGAGAACCCCCGCCGGCCTTATGGACAAGGGTTGCAGACCCCTACCATACAGCATAAAGCATTATAGCCCAATAAACAAGCTATGAAAACACAGAACCAGGAAGCTTCCTTGTAACCCTTTGAAGAGTAGATTTTTTGGAATGTGTTTTTCAAAATTCTAAGTCAGTGTTCTAGAACTCCATTGCTTCCAATTACCAGTATTGATTGTTACATCAGCATTAGAATGTTCAGTTACGAACATTCTAATCACATACTCTTTTGTGCTCTTGCACCAGACTGTGGGATGGTACCCCGTTCTCCTTGTGTCATGGAGGAGCCAATCTCAGACTGACAAGAGACCCCAGACATGAATAACGCCTTTATCTGCTGAAGTTCAAAGAAGACATTGTTCACTTCAAACAGCCAAACAAGGCAAGAAAAGCTGAAGGACGATTATTGTGACAGAAAAACAACAGACATTTCACAGACAAGAGGCAAAGTTTACTTCAGAAATCTCAAAAACGGGTACATTTCACATTACAGCAACTTAGACACCAAAACAATTAACAACTTTAGATGACAAGGTTTTAATACATTACTGATAACATTCAGTCCAAAATGTTGCCAGTGTGTGAGTTATAGCACATATTATAGGAGTCATTCTGTGTCATCTAATTTACCTATTTTATAATGTGAGAAAATTAATAGGTCACTTTCAAATATAATGTGACAAAATATCTACTCTGTGACTGATTAACATGAACAGCCTGATATCCAACATGTCTGACTGATAAATTTGGAGTACTGCAGTATAGAGTAGCAATGCAACATGACACAGTTATAAGAGATTCAAATCATTATCAGTGTTTCCTCTAATTTTAAACCGTCCATAGGCACCATTTTGGGCTCCCCAATTGGGATAAAAACTTAAAACATGACATAAATATGTGTAAAAAAATAAAAATAGATACAGCAGCAATACCATAATAACAAAAACAAAGACCACTTGACAGCATTTTTACACATCGTCACACAATCTTTTTTCATTGACTTGAGGCCTCCCTGCGATTTTGGGAAGAAATATAACTATTAGGATGTATTATAATACCATACTACAGTGGTCCCCAACCCTGTTCCTGGTGAGCCACCGTCCTGTAGGTTTTCATTTTAACCCTAAAATAGCACACCTGCTTCCATTAATTAGCACCTCAACGAGATCTCTAGCTGTTGAATGATGCGTTTCCTTGTTAGGGATGGAGCGAAAACCCCCAGGATGGTAGATCTCCAGGAACAGGGTTGGGGACCACTGCTACGCTATATCCAGGACAGCAAAACGATAATCGCGTCTGCAGGGTTTTTGGGGTCACGGAGTACGTTCGGTGCGAAAGGTGAGGATGCTAATGACGCGTATCTGAAGGAAACCCTGAAAAACGGGGTACATGTCCTGTGTGTCCACCCCAAAGGACGCAGCGAGTTTTCTGTAACCCGCAGCAGCGCCTGGCCTGACTAGTGGAGAAGGCAGCTCTGGCACTGAAGCCCATGACGGGGGTTGAAGCCTACCTGACCAGCACTGTGCCGCACCACAAACGGAGCCTCCCGGTGACAGCCGGGAACGAGGAGGCTTTGTCTCCCTTTCGCCTCACGCGCCCGACGTAAAATAACGGCCGTCCCGCATCGGCCTGAGTCAGAACCCTTATGGTCTCCCCACCCGTGGTGTATTTGTTCAAGCGATGCTGGACCAGCTGGACTGAGAGCACCAGAAATATCTCAACAATAGATGTGCTTATGAGGACCAAACGCCCAGTGCATTGTCTGCACCGGGGAAACAGCTTTCGTTCTATAGTACCGGGCGTGGCACCTGCTGTCATTGTTCGTATGGGCGGGCTGAAACACACGAGTGCTGTTTACAGAAGACTGTTTATTCAGAAAAGCATTTCCATGCTATGGCCAACACACATTTCTGTTTTTCTTTTTTGTATTGAGGCTAAATCTGGCAGCTGAAAGATGTGCAACAGCTTCCGAAAGTCAAGTTCTAATAGATATTTTAATTTCCCTTCCTTGTCTGTTGGGCAGATGGCTTTGTTTAAAAGTCTTCTGCTAGGAAGCAGCCTATGTTTGTTCATTCCGAATATTCAAATCCAAGTAACTCTTTAATCTCTGGAGCTCTCCAGCACGACCATCACTGACTGGTACCGAAGTACAGCATAATGTTTAAAATAAACAGCTGTGAGATGGCATTCAAATTTTAATATTTGTGCACATACACTGTATATGTAAATATACATCTGTGGATACTGTCCCTGGTTCAAACTGAGGGGTACACAAGTGAGAAATGTTCTGTGATAAACTAACATCTGTGCTTTAAAAAATAAAAATCACGATTCATCAGTCCTCTTCTAGCCGGTGGGCCTGATTTACTAAGACCTTTAGCGCGTGCCAAACCTTTTAGCAAATGCAAAACTAATAATACAACCAATGATTGGTGCAAAAGAAATGCCTTGACTAATCATTGGTCACGTTATTGGTTTTGCGGGTGTTAAACGGTTTTGCACACACTAAAGATCTTAATAAATCTGCCCCTATGGGTTTTCCCCCCCTCTTGTCTAATAAACAAAAGTCCAATTTAAAAGGATCCAACTTATTTTGTGCCCATTGTATTCTTTTCTCATTGTGACTTCAATAAAGCAAAAATCACTCTCATACCAATTACTTTTATTTCATCTCATGTGTACACATTGACTTTGTCAAAATGGACAGTATCTATGGCAACTGGCCTAGAGCAAATCAATAAACAGTACATTGAGGTTTATGATAATGATGTTTCACAAAAAACAAACCAATAAATAATGATACAAAAGTCACAGAAGATAATCAGCTTGTGTGGTTCTTTGTGTGGCAGTCTTTACAGATCATAGACAGAGCTCAATGAGTAGAAATTGAATAGCCGTGCAGAATATATAAAACAAGTTCATCTCCACATAAAATAAGGCCCGACAGAGTATTAAACGCTCCAGGGAGCAGAACACAGACACGGTGCCGTACCAATAAAAATCCAACTAGTCAAAACTTCAAAACCCATCTGTACAGCAAAAAACAAAAAAACAAAACAAAATCAGAATAAAACTACTTTTCAATATTTGCTACCAATTAAAAAAATCTGTTAACACTGATTTTACCCCTGGCAGGATGGAACTGTCGTTAGCACACGGAATGCACGGTCGTTTTATCTTTCCCACTGATCTTTTTTCAAACTATTATTATTATTTAGAGTATGTGCAGAAATGTTGTCCCCTCTTTTCCGAATGATCTTCATACTTACTCTGAGCCGTGAAGTAGAAGGCAACCGGAGGGTGGGGGCGGGGTTGGGAGGTGGTGTGGGGGCGGAGTCTGTGGAATAGGAGCCCGCCCCCCGGGAGGGATGGTGAAGGCGTCTCTGTGCTTCCGTCCTCACTGGGGGGAGGAACCGGGCGGGGTTGAGCGGGGCGGGGCGAGTGCCGGGAGACTAGGATACTACTGTACATTCTTGCTTTCATATCTGCTGCACCCCCTTCACAGTTGCTGGGGTATGCCTTGATCCCTGTAGCCTGCAAACAGAAGGGAAGGGCCAGAGGCGTGAGGTCACCACCTCAATGCGCTTGTGTGTCCGTCTAATTGAGCTCGGGCCAATAAGCTTTCACCGCATGCATGAGGCATTTGAGTGTGATGAGGCATAAGCTTTGGTTCTTTGGCAATGTCCCTCGACCTCCTCGGTATCTGCACTTCTCACAGATGGGCTTTAGCTTTAAGCAAATTGCAGGCTTATAAAGTTTTCTTGGAAATAATATATAAATATATATATATATATATATATATATATAAATATAGGCTATTTATCCATGTAATGAATAGATTAGTAAGTGATTTGACTAGGAACCGAACCATTAATCACTGTACAAAAATGTACAGGTCATTTTGTCGGGCTGCATCATGCTTGTGTGAGTGTGTGTGTGTGTGTGTGTGTGTTAATAGTACATACATAGTTCCTATATTCACCCACCTCCGTTTTTTGTGATCGCAGTGAGTAATAGAGTCAATTCTTCACTATGCACTGGAAAGCATGCTTTACACAAGTTCTGGGTGCGAAATAATGCTGTGTTCAAAATACACATTCTTAATAGTGCTGTAACTGTACTATACTGTGCATGTACTATACCGTGATAGTGCACATACTATACATCTCGGACCAGTCGAAGGTATCCTTCCAAAAAGGGCAATTAGTTCCACTCTGGTTCAACAAGCTTTAAATGTCATTGGTACTATGCCATATGCATTCTTACATTAACAGACATACAGAACGTGTGACTGGGATGCACAGTTGCCATGCATTAAATATACCTTGTGTGTATTTCATATAGGCGACATGGTACACACATGCACATGCATGTGCGCACGTGACTGGATAGACAGATAGAGACAGGCGATATGTAGACGAGTGGATCGCGTCACCACAGGGTGATTAATGTGGAAAAAACAAAAGGAAGAAAATGAAAGACAAACAGATGGGAAGCGGTGGGCGGTGCATTAGTGGATCCGAACTGAAAGCAGCGGTGAGATGGGCGCCGGAGCAAGGCGTGCAGATCAAAGGACAGACCAGGAGAGAACCGCGCTAATCACACCTACCTTCGGAAACTGTGTCCATTGAAGAGACGTTGCAAAAAAAACAGAAGAGATTTGACAATTAACACAAGAACTGAGACTCGTGGAACACTAAGCAGAGGAATCGTGCCCTAGTCGACGCCCGCCCACCCGTGACTTTTATCGTTTTGCGCATTGGAAGATTAGAGCTGGCAAACTTCAAAAGGTGATAAATCTAATAGTTCAAAAGGTCTCCATTCATCTAAAAAAATAATAATAATAAAGAAAAAACAGAAGCGCTAAGACCAACTGCACAGATCACGTATGACTCATTTTTATTTGATGCCATCAATAAATATTATCTCCGGCACAAAAAAAAAAAAGAACAATTTCGTTATGTTCACAAAGACATCACTCACCCCGTGGTCCCATAATCTCCTTGAAAAACAATGGGATTATTGAAGTCAGCTGTTAAATTATGTAAAGGTTAAGATGCTGCTTATATATGAAGATAAATGAGCTTCGCTAATATTTCTTAGATTGCACTTTCCTCTGCATACTTTGGAATGATTAATAGCAATGACAAGTGTTATATCTCTCATATAGTGTTAAATATACGTATATATATATATATAGACATAATGCACACACACCCTAGCATTAAAAAGAAGATAAAATCAGAGAGCTGAATGAGGGTGAATATGACATTGAGGGTCTCATGCCCACAATCTGCCCTCTCCACTCTGTATGACTCCTACTATCCAAAGATACTTGAGCTAATGTCAGATTAAATGAACATCTGTTGTCCAATTCAGTACTGTTGCATCTCAGTGTCGAGCCAGTAAAATGATTTGACATTGAGTCTGAACATAGTTTAGGATGACAGATGCCAGAATATGACATATGACAGGCCTGTAAACAACTTCATTAAACCTAAAACATGTTCCCAAATACCCCATTCCCCAGTCTCTTTACTGAGACCAGAGAGGCGGAGTTTCTACAGTATTTATGAGTTACATAACTTATAATGTTAGATACCTGGAGCCAATCTGGCTGCCAGAGTTTCCCAGTTTTGGATGCCATCTGTGACATAGTTGAATCATTACACTTATTATGCCAACGGAGAGTTTAAAGTGAAGTGCTTATAAAGCAAAGGGAAGCACAGAATTGTCTTGTATCTAGAAAACAACTTTGGTATTCATATGCATTTTGTTGCAAATAAATAAATAATTAATACATTATAACATTACATTACACATTATTAATTACATATTTACAGAATTTTTTAGCGACTTACTTACCTTATTTACACATTTATTATTATTATTATATATATATATACTGAAGCATGAACTGAAGGTTACCAAGCAAAGTCAAGGGTACAACGGCTGTGTCCTACCGACCCGGGGAACGCGACTGCGAGTACCAGTCCAGTTCCTTACTTCCTTAACCAAGATTGATATGATATAATACGAATTTAATGACGTGTCTAAACTAAAATCAAATTCCACATTCATGATTTTTTTAAAATTTTTTTTACAATCCAGTCCACAACTTAGTCTTAACTTATGTAACACATGTTAATTTTACCTTTAGTGATGTTAAAGTTATGTCACATTTTCCAGGTCTGCTTAAAGTACTTATGAATTCTATTTAAATACTTTTGAACTATTTTAGCAACTTTAAAACTGCTATGGAAAGACATAAGAAAATTAAATAGAAGCAGAAGCTCTACATTTCCCATAGCACCCTGGGGACTACATTTCCCATAACACCCTGGTCAAACCCAGCCTCTTGTTGCCCTTTGTATTCTACCCTGAAGCCAATTTTGAATCCACTTTAGCAAAACAAATTGAATTAGCTTTGATTTCACTTTGATGCAAATTCACTGACACGGTAACCTGTCAATTCCTTTTTGAAAACCCAAATGCTGCTTAAATACCACAATGGCAGTTGGAATGAACACATTTTGCAGCATTTTTGAAAAGGAGACAAAGCAGGATCTCCCGCTGGACACAAAACGTGTTAGCTATCTCTTATATACAACATTGCATTTCAGCCTATTTCCTACAGCAGGGATATCCTACCCTTCAATGATCTACTTTTAACACAGAAACTCTCTTTTACAGGGCTGTCAGAATGTTACCAGCAGAGGTGGAAAGTCCAGGGGTCAGAAAGTAAAAGTCCAGCCATGAGTTTCCTCCACCCATGAACATGATTTCACCTATTAGTTCAACCTTCTGGCTGAAGAATTGAGCCAATTAGCAAATCCAGGTGATTGGAATAAAATACTGGGGCGGACTTTTACTCCCTGAACCTGGATTTTACACCTCTGGTTACCAGCAGATACTTTAGAGAGAGCAGTGAGCCGCCAATAGGGGAGGCAGAACGCTTCAGAATACTCGTTCTGAAATGTGCTTTTTTCCGCAATTATTCTGAATCTGCTTTTCCCCCCCAGATTCACAAGCTTGCTCATTTAATAAGGGTCACCAAGCTGTGGCTGCATCCTCCCATATTTAATTAAGTGTAATGTGGTAACATGAACTTTGCACATGTCACATAAAAAAAATAGTTGTACCGAAGAGATTTGGTCATACTATAGTATGTCACCTTAATTATTATAAAGAATTCACAGATCAGCTCCTCCCTTGATACCAACAGTTTATTTTTTTAAAGATTTTCTGTGAAGGCAGGATCTCTACAGTAAACTCCAAGCAAAGCACCCTTTAATTAAACCACCATTCCAACTCTCCTGTACAAATTCAACAAACTGAAGCAACTGATGTCTGATACAGTGCCCTCTACTATTATTGACACCCCTAGTAAAGATGAGTAAAAAGGGTTATAAAAAATTCACCGTTTGGTGAATTAGCTTAATGTCACACTGAAAAAATGAGAACTTTTAATTGAAGTAAATTTATTATGAGGAAAAAAAAATCCCTCATCAAGAAATTATTATTTTTAACAAAACCATGTGTGCCACAATTATTGGCAACCCTGCATTTATATATAGAATAAAGTAATCATTTTTTATATTTGGTCGCATATATTTTGCATACCATGACTTCCTGATGTCTGTGACCCAAGAACATCCAAAGACTCTTGATATCTTACTTTCTGGTACTCTTACAAGCGATACTATAACGTCTCTGCATTTGAATGGATCTCTATGGGAATTGGGGGGTGGGACTAGATTTAGCTGTGAATTATGCTGGAACAATATGGAATACATGGTTGGCTAAATGGCTGTAAGTCATCAAGGGTCTGAGGTATCAAACGAGCCTCAAACCATCATTCTGCTGCCAGATATGCAAATCTTCCTATTGAACTCTATGGAAAAATCAGGAAGTCATGGCATGCAACGGATATGCGACCAAATATAAAAAATTATTACTTTATTCTATATATAAATGCAGGGGTGCCAATAATTGTGGCACACATGGTTTTGTTAAAAAATAATTATTTCTTGATGAGGAATTTTATTTTCTCATAATAAATTTACTTCAATTAAAGGTTGGATTTTTCTAATTTTTTTATAACCCTTTTTACTCATCTTTACCAGGGGTGCCAATAATAGTGGAGGGCAGTATATATCCTCACAGTTTAAACCACACAAAGGAAAGCTAAATACCAAATGCACAAATGTACTAATACAAACCAAATATGTCACCACACACTAAGCAGTCATCCATAGTCAAAAAAATCTAACAATATCTTTTATGAATATTATTATTATATAAATAATATTTATCACAATTTTTCTTAGGTGACTCAGCACAGCCGACTAACAGGTTGACCTGCACGTGCTTTGTGGTGACAGAGAGCAGTGAAAAATGTCGAAATTAGGATTGGATGAGTTTTGCGTATGGGACGTTCACCTTGCAATAATGCAACATTTATACCTTACTGTAGTATACTACTCAATTACAACCCATACTACATCATGAGACATTTCATTGTTTGAATGTATACTTAAATGTTTGCTTACATTATTATTTAAGAAACCCATTAAACCAGCGCTACTCAGCTACAGCCAGTATTTCTACAAAACACACGCTACACCACCTGATTTCACTAATTATTTTACCTCCTTGGTTCTGGACATAAGCTCATCAAGTAAAATCAGGCGGTGTAGTGCATGGGTGGTGCTAATGCCTGCAGACACTGTGACCTGCAGGACCTGGAGTCGAGTAGCGCTACATTAAATAAATTTGTTTTAATAGCATGAGTATTTTTCTCCCAAAAAAGAAAATGTTCAACTGTATTTGGGAATTAGTCTGTGCATGTTAAGAACCCAACAGAATTGTATTAATATGCCAGGGAAGCCATTACATGCAGTCACTAAGAGGGATGAAACAGTACAAATCATTACTTACTTGCCAAAATAACCATGTCCATCCCCCAGAATATACTCATGATCCACCCCACCATAACAATGGCGGTGAGGATCTGAATGAAGGCGGCCGCAATGTTGAGCCAGAACACGCAGCACACGTGCCGGTCCGGCAAGTCCGTCCGTGCCCCGCACAGCACTGTGAAGGCCGAGACGAAGGTACCTGTGTGGAGAGGGTGACAAATGGAGCAATCACAGCCAATGACGCAAGCAAAGGGATAAATCTGTTCAGTTTGTACACAGTAATAAATACTCTTCTGCTCTTCTTATTCTCTGTCGCTCTACACTTACAGATATACAGTATGCATGCTGTATGCAATTATCAATGCATTTTGCATCCATGCATGTATGTGTGTACGCATGTTATATACATGTATATAATTGGCTCAAACACAACCTCTGATTGGCTCAAACACAAGCTGATCGAATGGCCATTCAGCCCATATAACTGACACTTTCCTCTGATTATTCTTTTCTCATTGGACAAACCAAAGCAAGCAAAGCATTTCTCCTACATGGTTCCATCTAGCTGTATAAATATGTAATCTGTGATATGTACACAGTGTACGCTGCCTGGGACAGAGGAGTCCGTTAGTCTAACAGATTAGGCGCACACACAAACACACACACACACACACACACACACACCACTTGTACAGTAATAGAATGGCTTACGAAAGTAAACCTGCAGAGACAGAGGACCGCGGCCAAACGCACAAGAGTTTGAAAACGGCAACTGTAAGAAAAGAAAAACGGCGCCATTTTACGTTCAACTGACTCCACTATTCGTAGAGAAAGGCGCCTCAGCTCTGGAGTTTTAATGGCCTGCATGCCGGAGGCCCCTTGATACTGACCGCCTCAGAAACAGTTCTTCATAAGTCCAGAAGAAGAATGGCTACCACACGACATGAAAAGCAGAATAGGACACGAATTGCACTGACGCGCAGCTCCTTGAGCACACAGCCAAAGTTCACGTCGTCCGCCTGTGGGAGTTGGATTCAAGTTTCCAACCGTTTTCACGACTCAAAATGCGTCTCCACAACGCCTGAAAGAATTGGGCCAAAGTTCTCATTATTCACCTTCCACAGTGAAATTAATCTAGCCCTTTAGAGAAGCCATTTTGGCTCTTTACTGCCAGCTTGGGATGTAGGCCTATACCATGGATCTACATGTTGGACTGCATCAAAAAAAAACTTAACTCCTGCTTAAAGGTGCACTATGCAGGATGTTCAACCTTGCTGTGGTCCTGTGTTTGCAATAAAAGAAGCCTCCAGCTCAGCCACACCCACTCAAGGTACCCAACGTTGGCCATCTAGTTAGCATAGCTAGCTGGATAGCTAGAGCCAACGTTACTTACAGGTCCAACAGAAAACTCACCAACTCAGTGTTGCTTTTTATCCCCTTGCTTAACTTCAGCTGTCAAGGCAAATCCTAGGTCGACTGCTTCCTGAACGCACCCTGTCGGCTTGTTGTTTGGCGTCGCTGTACTAACACTTCTTCATCTCTGCCATTGCAGTAGCTAGTTAGCTACAAACGCTCTGCAGAAACCCACCCCACAGGTTCTGTAGCCACACCCACCCCTCCCCACACAGAAAAGAGCGTCACGCCCAGATACATCCCAAAACCATCTTAGAATAATAAATACAGACAGAGAAGCATGTATTCTGCAAATGTGCACAAAGACACAGACTGCCAGTGCATCATAGCCTTGACAGAGCATGGTTATTTTATAATATTTCCAAGGTAAAAATCCTGCAAAGTGCACCTGTAGGATTCATTATTGGAAAATACAAAAGGCATGACTAATCTGCTTCAGTGAACAGTCCACCCAGATTGTCAGTAATATATCACAGTTACGTTCCAAAAACAGTAAAACAAAATACATTTTAAAAGTTAACAATGTTTATTTTCGTTTTCTGATTTATCCATGAAAACATACTAATAAATCAGAACATTAAAAAATGAGCAATAGTTTTTCCACATTGACAAAAATCAGACAGTCTCTACAATGTCAGGTAATTTGGCCAAGAATAGCCATTCCTTAGATGGCAGATACACTTGACAGCATTCAACGGGCAGCTAAAAAAAGTCTTTGTGTTTATTGGTCGAAAGCCAGCCTGTTTTCCTGTTGGGCTGACTAATTCAGCATTGCCTAAAGCAACACAATTTCACATGACAAAAAGCCCATCAACAACATCGTCTAAAACAAAATCAAAACAGTCCAAAAATACTGTCAGGGGCCAGAGGGTCACGCACACATGCCTCAGCACATCCTGGGTGGGAGGACGTCAGCCAAAAAGTATAAATCTTATCTTTCTGTAGTTACGACTCCAAAACCACAGTCATATATGGATAACAAATGTTAGGGTTATGAGGTGGGAGGTTCAGCTGGTCTTTGCAATAAGCTTTCTAGCTTATTGATTTCAGAAGCTCATTAAATTGTTTTGATGCAGTCGAGAGATTAAACACGACAAGTGGCCATCGTTCTAGACGGCCAGAGTTCCCGCTGTATGTAATAAAGCACCGTCCCTTTTCATTACTCAACTGCACTCATTAAACCCCTACCCAAGGGTTTCTTTTGGTATCTCCTTCGGTGAGCAGCCTGTTCTGTCTCCGTGTTTATTTGGTAACGTCTCACCTACTGCTACCGTAATTATGAGGCTTTAAATCAACCGTCAACCAATTTTCTCTGGGCAGGCATCCCTCCCCAGAGGTGCCCCGCTCTGAAGCTCAGCAGACCCCTGGAGAAACATGAACCATCCGCAAGCCGCAAGATAAAACCAGTGAATTAAACAGAACGAGGCTACGCTGCCATACATCAACAGCGATACCTTTGGCCTCTGTGTTTACGCCGAGACTGGCCCTGCCTTGTTTGTGGCATATCTCAAGCATGGCCACTTTTGATGGGGCTAAAACCATAAAGGGGTGCAAATGAGTTTAGCTCGTGGGGGGGTGGGGGCCTACAGGAACACTGAACCTCTCTGGTAGAGAAAGGCGATCTGATACCACCCATGGCCCAAACGTAGTCCTCCTGTGGCAGTGGCAGGCCTGTTTTTCAACCGCGTGTCATGTCACAAGGGGACCTCTCCTCGCAGCTCTTGGCAAACTGGCCCGATCAGGTGTGGACAGCAACGTTACAGGCCGTTCGAGTGACAGACGGATGGAACGAAAAGCCTCTCTGCTCCGTGGGAGGGCGGGGGCGGACCGTCTCCGAACGACCCCGCTCGCGCCCGCGTGATTTACTTGCGGGTCACAGGTCAGGTGTTAATAGGGCTGTAATTAGAGCGTGCCGCGCGGCGGCTGTCCTCGGCGAACCTTGTCGCGGCGATGGCGCGCGGCGTGACAGGAAGCTGTCAACAAGCCTCGCAGCTGCCTCTCCGCCCCGGTCCAAGTGGTTCCCCGGGCAGATGTCTCCGCGGCATCTGGGAGCCCGCGGAGATTTTCCGCCGTGCGCCGATTCGTTACGGCCGCCATCGGCACCGCACGTCCAATAAAGGACGCCGCGCTCCACTAACCAGCAGCCCGCTGATAATTACACGCTCTGCCAGGGTGAGCGACAACGGGGTCGGCGAACGTCAACGTCCTCATGCATTACGCTCAGGATGACTGTAATTTACTGAAGCGTTCACACTCCATGTCCCCTGAAAAAAGGAGGAGGTTAATTATAACGTTCTATTCTCTTTTTTTGAGAATGGAAAGCGTACTCTGGCTGGAGTGCTTGGTGGCAGTGTGCGCACCGCGCGCGGACACTGAAACGCCTCATTACACATGTGCTTGGAAACACTTCCTAGCAAATGAGCGGGTTCTACACTTGAGATTTAAGAGAAAATGCACATACTGCATATTAGTCTTCCACTCAGGAAAATGTAACCTAAATGTAATTGTAAATGAAAAAACAATGGCGAAAAAGATACATACATGGTAGAAAAAATAAAAGTCGGGGCAAGACTATTTACAGGGATTTATAGGTTTCCACATGGCTACTGAATTATTTGGACTTTTTGGTGTGGCAAATGGTGTTCTTATGCTTCAGATCTCAGCGTGAGGCAATGCTTTCAAGCACTCCATTGCTTCAAATGGCAGGTTGTTCGAATGTCATGTCGATATAAAGCACTTGAAGCTCAACCCTGGATTTCCAGCAACTATTTTAACAGCCAATTTACCAAACCTCGCTGTAATGGACCCATGGGGCATCTGGAGTTTTGCTATGAAACGATTAGAGTGGAAACACTGATCCTGAGACACCAGCTGTGCACACGTGCCGAGTCTTTGGGTGCGGTACAGCCATACTAGCCCCTGTCAACAGTCCTAATTCAGTACGGCCTGACCCAATTATCATAGATAGCCCAGACACAAACCTATGACATCACAGCTGTCCTGGACCCAGAACTCTTTTCAACCAATCATTGGACAAACTGCAGAATTCTCAACCAAGATCACCTACCCTCACAACACAGCTTTTGGCATTTTACAGCATGTTTTATACCTTTGGTTGTGAGTTCCTTTCAGACAGGAGTATGAGCCCCTGAACTGCCCATACAGAAATAACGAACCGGATCCAAACCGCAGAAAACGAAACCTTTTCAGGGACGGTAAACTTTGCCAAGACCAAAATAGAAGGCCACTGCCGACTGAACTTCTCAGTCTCGAAACATATCCCCAGCTCACCACTTGAGATGGGGCGCAGAGCTTCAACATTACCCTGCTCCCTCATCTCCTGTGTCACTGGCAAGAGTCTCTGCTGTAGATACACACAACATCAATCACAGAGCCTCTCTCTCCCGAGCAGGGAGGAGTACCGCTCTTATATGCTTGCGCTTCTTCACCGAGGGCTAACGCTAACACGCGTATGCTGGCCGCAACCGTGAATGCCATTTGTTTATTACAAAACACAGATGTCAAAAAAACCTCTAATCAAATGAAAATCCTCATAACATCTCCGCGTGCTTCTCGTTCCCAAAACAATAATGTCTCTGCCTGACAGATTGATCTCAGAGAGAGACACCGGAGAGCAGCTGGAGGCCTTGACGTTGGACAGGCGTTGTTGAACGCCGGCTCTCTGCTTTGGGAAAAGAAAAAAAAAAAAAGGAATGAGAGCCTGGCAGTCAACTGTAAATTGAACCGTTTTACCATGTATAGTCAACTTAAATCTGTGATATTAAAAAAGGCCAAATGCACAAGGTTGAAAATCGCTAGCAGCTCTTAGACAGATGCTTCTTAGGGAGGAACACCAAGATGGTATAACAGCTGAAAGAAGCACGCACGCACTCAAAACAGATGTGTTAACAACAACAACACATAACGTTTCATTTTCTAACACACCTCTGTGTCTAGTTAGGGTTTTAAGGACAACACATTGTGTGTTACCTCTCAACAGTCTAGTGTCTCTAAAAGTCTCTAAAAAAAGTAGCTTTGACACAGTGTGTTGAAAGTAACACTAAACTAGTAACACAAAAAGTGTGTTGGATATTAACATGTCCTTTTGTAGGGTGCAGCTTCTGTACTCTTTTATGGACATTCCAAGCAAACACATTTGTTTGGAAGCTTAAAATGTCACTATTGTGCCCATGTCTGGTTGTTGTTTGTCGATAGGACTGAATGTTACTACATTATTTTTTAGAAACGCCATGCCCAGTCTTTACACAGTCATGGACCTGCAGACAGCAAGCGGTGCAAGATTAACCGAGATTATGGATTTACATGCAGATTGAATGTCCCTTAAATCCACTGTGAAACCTGATACGGTCACCAAAGCATTTGTACAAACAAGCCATCAGTTTTTAAAGCACAGCATTCCCCAGTGGATAAAGATCTTAAAAACCTCCAATTGCTTTCTTAAACGTATGGCGAGTCCTTGAAATTAATAATAATTTAAACTTTCCCTTTCTCCCTCAAATTAGGTCAGAAAAAAAAGGAAAGAGGGACACATTTACAGGACATAAATAAGATCGGAAGGCTTTATCCGGGGTCAAGTAGCCACATAAAATGAAATAAATCTGACCTTGGAGAAGCACAGATCTGTGACGAGGGCAGATATGGAGAGATTAAACAGAATCTACGGTCAACTGAATGGGATCAAGTGTTGGAATGAGTGGGGAGAGTGACATCTCACAGGAGAAATGGTGAATCACCGTGCCAATTGGAGAAGATGGGATTTGCGTTAAAAGCAGCTCCGGCTCGCCAAGGGTAACAAAGAGATGCGTTTCCCGTGATGCTAGCCACATTGAGAGACAGCCTGTGACCAAGCCCCACACGTCATACACAGCACGTACAGACCCGATTCTGCTAAGTGACATCACAGTGACATCACTGCTAAGTGACATCACAAGCACATCAGTCCAAGGTGTTCCCATTGCTTCCAATTAGAGCAAATACATATTTTTATTTTTTTCTCACTGAAAACAAATTTTTTTTTTTTGAGTATCATTTTGAGCTACATTCACTGAATAAATGAATGCAACCAATGAGAATTTTGCTGAAAAATGATTATGAATATGCTATATTTTTTCCACTGAAAGACATAGAATATTCAGCAGAGTACACATAAATATGCGTTAATGTTCCCCACAGCCCACACTGTGTAAGATTGATTTGTTTTTTATGACAGTCTTTACTTGACACACTACATTTACCTCATATCCAGTAATGGAACCGATACCCTGTCCAAAAACTATGAATATATTTTGCTGTAATATTCTTGCTTCATCTCTTCAAATGCTTCAGACCGATTCTCACTCTAAGCAATGGAACAATTTAATTCAAGGCAGCACATTTTTATTTTTACATTTTGTTTTTATTTTTTAAATAAATTTGCCGCCAAACTCGGGACTGCATATATCCAATTCCCACCCCAGTCTGGAATGTCCAACTGTCTACAACCGCAGCCGCATTCCATGTGCAAACCACCCCACCAACTCGGGAGAACTGGGACATCCATCCATGGTTCCCCAACGAAAAACGTGCCGTCCAACAGCTGCTTCTTCTCACGTGGCACACCGCAAACTAAGCTCGCATAGAGGTGTCGGAGGAAGGACCCGATATGTGCGGCTCCGGCTTACTAGCAGCGTTTCCAGTGGTCTTAGTGGCCAATGGGGATCGCCCAAGAGCGATGAAATGTGGATCCCTATCCGACTGAACCCTCCCATACCGCGACAATTGCGCGTAGATCTATGGAGCTACCGGACCCAGTCGGCACAGACATAGTTCGGATTTCATCCGAAGCCATGAGGCTCGTCCATGGCGTGGCGCCTAAACTGAATGAGCCATCCAGCAGTGCGGCAGCGCATTATGAACACAACTCATTATTTTCCTTGACGGATGCCCTTATCCTGGGTGACATAGCTGAAATTAATCGACCTGTAACCTGCAACCTCTTGTCAAAACGCAGGTGACCTAAGCATCTACACGTTACTGCTTGCTGTAAAGGAAAATTAACTAATTGCTTTGCTGACGGTAATTGAAGTAGAATCGTGCGATTGATGTAGAATCGTGCGATTGATGTAGAATCGTGCGATTGATGTAGAATCGGTCATCACCAGACCCCCTCCATTTAATCACAGCAAACACGGGAGCGGCAGTGATTCAGTCGCGGGTGAGACCGTTTACTCTGTCTCAGTGTTTTTGGACCTTCCAGCGTACGCTTTTACTTCAGCTGTTCAACGTCCAGCAAGCAGCTTTTTTCACGGCTAACCAGCTAGTGCCCGCATTCAATGGTCAGGTTTGACAATGTTTCTGAAAACTCGGAAGTTTACCTGCTGCATGCATGATTTCTGCTTGCTTCCAAGGGTTTAACCAAGAAAAAAAAGTAGGTAGGATGTTGGCAAGCAAATCAAAGCAACAAAGAGGATCGGAGCTTGTTCGTTTCACTTGGCTTAAAACATATGGATTAAATGTCTGGTAGAACGCACATGGCATCAGTTATTGATAAAGTAAACCGAGTTAGTGTTATCTGAGTTAGTGCAATGTAGTACCGCGGCGGACCGTGGAGAAAATTTATTTCAGTCATGTCCTGCCAAGGTCAGTTGGACCCACGGCCCTCCATGCAAGTCCAAGTTTTCATTGGCTAACATCCGTGATACAAACATCGGTGCCTCTGCACAGGCCTTACAGGGCATTACATCACTCCTCGCATAGCGCACATTTCACCACTTGCCGCTTCAACTTGAGCAATTAACACCATTCCCTGTGAGTGCCTGAGCTGTACATGTGCGGCTATCATCAAGTCTGAATCCTTTCAGTGCTGTACAGAGCCCTAGTCTCTAACTGGAAGACACTTCACACATTTAAATGATTTCAGCCTAACGAAGGCTACTGAAGGACCAGAGAACCCATGTTCTTTTTTCCCCTGGCACTTAGCAACCTGAATGTAATGACCGTCTTCAACAAAGCAATTTAGCTCCTTTCCTTTGCTCAAAGTGTTTGATGGAGGGCTGGGGAAATACTGCTGGGATACTACCCTCCATAACTGCAGTTGATTAGCCTCGCAATAAAAGGATTTGTCCTGACTGATTACTAAGAAACCAATCAGACTCACCATTGTGTGGCCTAATAATCCTTTGATGAGAAATAAGGTTTTGATGAGACATTTGGTTCAGGAAAGCTAAAACCATTCATATCCTTATTCAGATCTCCTATTTTACAGATAAAAGAAGACCTATGGACGACAAGAGTACAACAGATTTTCCAAGCAATAGATTGATGCAAGTCAGGCTGATATGATCGTAATTTTCAGGTCCTAAGAGGACGCCATCTTGCTCCACTTGTCATCTTACACAATAAAGGCCTGTCACCTACGTCACAATTTGGCCAGACACGCCCACTTTTTACTCCAACCACCATACTGGAAGACCAAATGCCGGTGTTCCATAACGTTATGCAAACCAAACTAATAGGCTATCACATTTAATTGGGAGGTTGCTTAATTTCCCTTTATTGCCATCATCGGAATTTGCTTTACGCAATGCTTACAGGTAGCTCAGCAATATACAAAATATACAGTGCACAACATAACGAAACAATTTCTCAGTTTGGCGGTGTACAGAGACCGCGGCACTGCATGTATGGAGGAAATTCGTGGATGTGGAGTTTGTGCGTTGGACTGCTTGGTGACACTGGACATCTCGGGACAGCGGGGGCCATTTTTAATCATGGCTGTATTGCACTTTCATTCACTTGATTGATGTAATGATTCTGTTGGATATCTTTGTTTGATATGTTTGTTTGTGTGTTGTGGGTCCCACTGTCTATGTCTTTTTTGTTGTTGCTGGGGCTACAACTGAAGTTCCCTGGCGGGAAATAAAAGTTATTATATTCTATTCTAATAATACCAACATAAACAAATATTACAAGGAGTATCGCGGGGGTATACGTACGAAGTAAGATTAATTACAGAGTAAACCCCGGAACCCTCCCAAATCTGGAACATGCATGGGCTGAAGTAGAAAGAGCTGTTCTGGGTTTTATTGAGTTATCCAGCAAGTACTAACTCAGTAATCCTGCTTTGTAGTATACCACCTTGGTAAGTAAAGTGCTTGTGCAGTTAATATGGGAGCAAAGTGATACATTACATGTTAGGTAGGCTACAGTAGCCTACTTCAGCAATAAAACATTTTAGCTCGATGGATAGAATATAATAACTTTTTTTCCCGATAGGGAACTTCAGTTGTAGACACCATAAAAGGCAAATCAGTTCTACACATAAAGTACATTTACCGTTACTTTAATAATTACTTTCAAATACATTGTTATTTGGTGCTTACTATCGTAACGTTACATTTTATTTTCGCCCTCTTCTGGATTCTCTCATATTGCTCGAACCCTGCCTGGCCAGCACAGGTAGCTAATGTTTACAGTTTATCCAATCTATTTGTGAGACATCGTACAACGTAGCACCCCTAGCAATGTAACAATAGCTCAAATGAACACTGTTTTGATGTTCACAATATGCTTGACGTATCGTATTAGGTTAACATTAATGTTTCGCAGGCGTAGCAGTCGTTCACACAAATGATATAGCTACTAACGTTAGCTAAACCAAGCGATTAATTCACTTTTAACTTTCTAACATTAAGATAATGCACATAAATGTACATTAGGCCAGCTAGTTATGTATATATTAACTGGCTAACTTTATAATTTGTTCATAAAACGTAATTTACCATTAATGATCCGAGCCTATGCTGTAACGATCCGAGCCTGGTTGCTGTCTAAACCCTGCTCACTCCTCACTGCTTTCAACCACCAGTCTCTTCTTTCGGTCGTAAAATTGAGTTTGTTCACCCTGCCTGGTGGTTTAGCTACTATGGTGAGTCCTCAAATTATCATGTAAAAGGACATTTTCGCCTTTTCCCAGTTTTATTCGCACATCAGTACGCAGTGCAGACGTTCGTCATTGTAGGACAGCAATCATAGTAGCGTTAGCACAAAACTCGTTTCATGGAGTAGCGAACACTACGAGTTCAGTGGTAACGTTAAGCGTCCCTGTAACCATTGGTAACGACAGTTCTAGTTCTATGTGACAGGCCTCTATTGCAACAATAAGAAAGGGAAATAATGGCTCCAAACAAGCATTCTGGAATCATCTGCTGCCATGGAAACTGCTCAAGCACAACCGAAAGTAGGGTGAACCACAAAAGACTCACGAAGCAGTCAGAACCGTCAGACAAAGAAATCCGCTACAAATTCACTTTGATCTGTCTGGGGGGTAGGGGGACAAGCTGTACAGCAAATCCCATTTTGCTTTTGTGGGCCCGGTAGTGGTTACCTGGCTTTCCAACAGGAGCAAACTCGATGATCCCTTATGTGCCCGGCCCTACAGCTGACACGCCATGCCTCGTGGCTGAATTTGTCTGCAGAGTGTTAGATCTGTGAACGCAATGCCTCCTGGTCCCACGTTCTATTGGGAGAGCAATAACAACGGCCTTTTCCACTTGCAAAAAGATGTTTTTCAACTACAAACTTGTTGCTTAGTTTGCAAAAGCCCACAAATGCATCGTCTCATGAGGAGTACGACAGTATTTAAAAAACAAAATTAAATGACACAAAGATAAATTTAAAAAGGAAGACTGAAAATGTTTTCATTCCCGATTAGTTTTATGCACTATAAGCAAAAAAAGTGCTTTGGGCACGACACGCTTTTGTTGTTCTCTGCTTGGCGACCAGTGAGTCAATTATTTTTAATGGACAGTTGTTTGAAATATTCACTCACAATTACCTACAAGCCACAAGGTTCTCTTCAAAACCTCTGCAACCACAGCCGCAGCAATAAACCTTGATCTCTGTTGAAACATAAAAAAATAGCACGAACAGAGCCTGTACGTCAAACCACTGCAGCCTTATTAAACAGATAGAGATCATCAATGATGAAAATTAATATGCTGCCTACTCTCAACCTTTATGCCAAGCGTTCATATATGCAAAAACTGATCCGTATAAAAAGAGGTGCTTTAATGAAGCATAGACCTGCGTGTGCTTCTAAGCCACCACCTTCACCCAGTGTCAATCCGTTTCCTCTGGAAAGCGAGAGACAATGGTGCGAACAGGTTTTTTTTCTTGGTAGTAAAAGAGCTACAAAAATTGAGAGCTCTCTAATTAAATTTCACTGCGGCTTTATTTAGGTACATAGCAACACACTTTTTCAATAACTGGTATGGTACCATCTTCAGTGGGACACGATTCCAGGCTGAGTTGTATGAAGCACAGTAGGCCAAGTGTGGTGTGTCTTCCCAACTGGGGGGATTTAAATAAAAACTAAAAAAACGAAAGCTAAGTTTATATAGGCTGCTAATGATATTCTGCACGTTTAATTTTTGATGTGAAATGCAAACATAATCCTAGATGGCAAGAGCTTCCACGTGAGAATAATGATAGAACGCGAAAAGGCAAAAACGCGACAACGCTTTGCGCGAGCCTATGAAAGGAACATCCAGGTTTGCTTTATGAGCTCCCTTGGGAATGTGCTTTTTGGGGCTCATTAGGCAAGTGGGAGGAGGGAGATCAATGCGCCCATGCCTTGTACAATATTACACGCAGAAAAAAAATCACTAATAGAGATAGGCTACTACTGGCTCATGTCGCCATTTGATAACAGTACTCGAGGCAGTCGCGTCTGTGGAGAGTAGATACCCTTTGGGAATTCCCTAGAGAGAACAGTATAACGTTGGCACGTGACAATTAGGAACCAAGGAGGAAGGAGGGGTACAGAATAAATACATATGTAAGAGCGAAAGAAAACCCAGAACTGGTCCAATTACTGCGGCCCAGGGGGCAGGGAGTCGAATTCTAGATCCACAGAGTGACTGATCCAGTCACAGAGCCTACTGTATGACCAAAAATAGAGCAGGTGAAGGTTATTTGTAATGACAAAGGAGACTAATGTGCTGGCTATTTGCTGCTTGTAGAAGGGGTTCAATGTTGTTTGCTGGTGCCAATAAGAAAATATAATTGGTATAATATGGTGCCAAACACAAACACTGCAAAAGAAAACATTGTTCTAAGTATTAATTTAATATCACAGGAAGCCCTGCAGTAGATGCAAAAAAGGCTATCTTTACAACGTGGTTAATGAAAACCAAAGATCAGATCTCTCAGCATAGTTCAAATTCAGATTCAGCATAAATAACATGTCACTCAGGAAAAATCATATATTAAACAAATAAATACTATGCTGAAAAACAAACATCCACGAGAAAACAGGTTGTTTGTAGTCAGCCTAACTCGAACACTCGATCCGCTATATATGCGGATTAGCCTACATGTTCACAGTTGCGGTCCCCAAACGGACGAGCATTTTTTAAAAATCGGAATCACATCAGTGAGAACGTGAAAACACAAAGGGGACAGCTTTGGTAAAGGGAAGAGCTTTGGCAAAGGGAAGGCATCGGGTTCTCATGGATTTAGCCAATGCTCTCCTTCCTTCCCGAGGGAGTAGTAAAGTTAACCATAAGAGCGCTATCGTATTATTATATCTGTCCTATAACGACCGCGAAATAGTTTGGTTAGTTGCGCACACACAGCTTCGTAAAACTGAAAACCACACCCGTTACGTGTAAAGAAAGCATAGCCTACCGCTGCCTTAATGGTCCTTTTGGTAGGCAGTCGCTACCCTTAGAATAGCTCATCACAGTGTTTATATGGGACTCCTGCCAGTGAGATGAGAAAAAAATGTGTTCCATTCACGCAGAAGTAAACATGGCAAGCTGTTAAAAGTATAAAACGCCCGAAATAACAGGCTACATGCACGTCCAAATAGCTTAAACGTAAGAGTTCTCAAGAACTCGACGCAGATTCTATTTTCAATAGTTTAATAAGTAGAGTATGCAAAGAAGGGGCGTCTAACTGTTGGTGTTGGACAGACACATGCGCGCGCAAAAAATTTAGGAAACAGTTCATCGAAAACCAACTCACCTAATCCAGGTACGAATGTGTTGAGAAACAGACAAATTACTGCTACTGGAAAAGGCATGTAAGGGATGGCTGCACGCAAAGGTCCTTTCTTCTCCCGTACTTGGACCACAACTCCGCTGGTCGAGGAAGGCACTCCTTTCTCGTTCATCTCTGTATCTTTGTGGTCCATCTTCACAAAGTGTAAAATAAGACAAGTTTCCCCTTTACGACTTGTTGCGGCGAATCCAGTAACTATAACCGACGACAACTGCCACTCAACAGACACTGTCTAACTGCGCGAATTGGACTACGTGCACGCGCGCCGTCTCTTCCTTTGCTCATATCTACGAGCAGCCAGCGGACTTGATTTAATTTTGCATGATGGGTTTAAAGCGACAGTATCCTGCTTCGATGTTAAAAAAGCTTTATTTTGACCGAAAAACGCGCTGGAGTTTTCACCAAAAATTTAATAATAAAAAAAAGAATGTTATTCATCGTTGAACCAATCTTAGACTGGCCAATTGTGTGATGAACATGGGAAAACTGACTCATTTGAATATTTAATTGCAAGACACGGCAGCAAGTATTTTAAAAGTGGCCCCTAAACAATAAAACTCGTATAAAGTTAAAATATAACGCATGTATCTGTTGTAAGGTTGTACCACATTATCCAGCCTGGTTGGTTTATTTCAAACGTCCAGGTCCAGTCACACAAAACCAACAGAGCTGACATTTTTGTTTACAGAACTATAAAAAACATTGTGCCATGTGTTTTGTTCATCATCAAGGTTCACAATCAAGAACAAATACAATAATCAAACAAGCTAAGTGGTCCCAAACCCTGTTACTGGAGATCTACCATCCTGTAGGTTTTCATTTCAAATCTAATTGGGCACACCTGATTCTACTAGCAGCTCAAATAGATCTCTGTTGAATGAGGTGTGCTTTGTTAGGGTTGGAGTGAAAACCAACAGATCACCAGGAAAAGGATTGGGGACCAGTGGACCACTGATCTATATCAGTTTAGAACAGGGTTGTCAAACTCCAGTCCTGGAGGTTTGTGGTTTCTTTTCAATCATCAGCCAACTAAGGCCTTGAGAACAAGATGTGTGGACTCTTTAGCCCAGGGGTAGGCACAACCCCCCCTAGAGAGAGAGAGGGGTCTTTTTTTTTTTTTTTTTTTTTCAAAACACAGCAACTAATTAGACCAAGAAGAAACCAGTGAGGTGAGTTTACTGTGTAATAAACTGCTCTAATAAACCATTAAGTGGTGTGTAAAAAAAAAAAAAAACAGCAGACCCTGCGGCTCTCTAGGACAGGGTTGCCTACCCCTGCTTTAGCCAATCAAAGGCTTACATCAGGGGTGTCAAACTCCGGTCCTGGAGGGTCGCAGTGTCTGCTGGTTTTTGGTGTGTTTCAGCACAAGTGATTAATTTAAGTCACTGATTGGCTAAGAAGTCCAAACACCTTGTTCTCAAACCTTTAACTGGGTGCTAATTAAAAGGAAACCACAAATACCTGTCGACACTGCGGCCCTCCAGGACTGGAGTTCGACGCCCCTGGCTTACATTAATCACTTCTACTGACACCCCTGATTTAGGAAAATGATCCGAAAAGCAGACTTGCTCTGTAGTCACATTTACAGTAATTTTGCAGAAATTTATTCAGCGGGCATATTCACTCTAGTATGGTTCTATATCTAGTATGGTTCAATATTCACATCGGAAGCCATACTGAAACTTTCTGTACAATAGTTTCCCTCCACACCCTTATATTTATGCGCACACACACGTAAAACGGTAAACTGTTGCTCAGAAAGTAAAAATCCTCCCCAGTATTTGGTTCCAATCCCCTGGATTTGCTAATTAGCACAATTCTTCAGCCAGGAGGTAGAACTAATTATCTTAGGAGGTAAAACTAATTAGAGTTGATGGGTGGAAGAAACACACGGAAGGACTCTTACTTTCTGACCCCTGGATTTCACAGCTCCGCTCAGCGGCATGCAACAATTTGAGGAAATTCTCAGAATAAGAGCAACACCTGCACCGTGCCGCTCCCACTTCCTACAAACGACCTCGCCTCCCCGCGAGCCCCTTGCAGCTGATAAGTTTTGATGAATTCCTGTCTTTTTGACAGTGACTATATTCAGGCATTCATTGCTTGATTAATACACTGCTCAAAAAAATGAAGGGAACACTTAATCATCACAGTATAACACCAAGTCAATGAAACCAAACCGGTCATGCTGGATGATGTTGCAGGCAGCATAACATTCGCCACGGCGTCTCCAGACTCTTTCACGTCTGTCACATATGCTCAGTGCTGGGCTGTGAGCACAGGTCCCACTACAAGATGTCGGGCCCTCATGCCACCCTCATGGAGTCTGTTTCTGACAGTTTGGTCAGAAACATGCACACGAGTAACCCGCTGGAGGTCATTTTGTAGGGCTCTGGCAGTGCTCCTCCTGTTCCTCCTCGCACAAAGGAGCAGATACCGGTCCTGCCGCTGGGTTGTTGCCCTTCTACGGCCCTGTCCAGCTCTTCTTGTGTAATGGCCCGTCTCCCGGTATCTCCTCCACGGTCTTGAGACTGTGCTGGGAGACACAGCAAACCTTGCGACGGCACATGTGGATGTGCCATCCTGGAGGATCTGGATTACCTGTGCAACCTGAATGGGCTGCAGGTACCGCCTCATGCTACTAGTAGTGACAAGGGCACTAGCAAAATGCAAAACTAGAGAAAAATCAGTCAGGAAAGATAAGGAGAGAGAAATGGTCTGTGGCCACCACCTGCAAAACCATTTATTTTTGGGGGGTTGTCTTGCTGTTGCCTCTCCTGTCCATCTGTTGTCACTTTCATTTGCACCAAAGCAGGTGAAATTGATTCACAATCGTTTACGCTTCCTAACTGGACAGATCGATATCCCAGAAGTTGAATTGACTCGGTGTTATACTGTGTTGATTAAGTGTTTCATTAATTTCTTTGAGCAGTGTATTAATATTTATTAATACTGACTGTTCACCTCCATTTAGGTGGGTAAATATGCCAGAGACGTTTCCAATGGCTGTTAAAACATTTTTTTTGAAGTGAAAATATCTTGCCACAATTAGGCCGACCTGAATGCCTGTCAGATAAATAATGAATGTTCATTCTTCCAACTTGATTGTGCTTTATAAGGACATCTAAATACAGATGTATGCATAGTATTTTATAGAGCCATTGTTCTACTCAGTCAAAATAAAGTAATAGTGGAATATGATCTATTGACATATATCCAAGTGTAATACAAAATAGTTTATGTCTGTTTTTAACTATGGTAATTGGTACAGTGATTCGAATTTGAGAATATCCTAATGGGATTTAAAATAAATAGCAAACTACATTGAGTTTATTATTTATAATAATAATAATTATTATTATAAACTGTTGTATGAGAATTCAACAATTGTGTATTGTGCAAAAGTGTGCAATTGCTTGAAAAGCATTGTCACAAACATTTACATTCAAATAATATGAACTGGACATAAGCAGGAGAGATGCTTAAGACAGGCTATGGTGGCACTTATGTACAATATTTATTCTTTCCCAGACACAATATAAACTCACAAAACTGTAGATTCAATTTGTCTCAAAAAAGAGTGGGAATATGGAATTGCCGCTGCTCAATAAATATTCATAGGTCTGACCCCCAAAAGATTAAGTCACTCTTTATCACCACCAGGTCGCTTAGCAACAGTGACTAGGACCTAGTGGAAGTGATTAATGCGCATTAGGTTTTGTGTGTTATATATATTATATATATTTTTTATGCATTATATATATTTTTCCATATCAGATCCGTGGGAGTTCCACAGATTCAATTAGTTGAATGAGTTTATATTTAAAAAGCCATTTTTAAATTCCTAATGTTTTTTCATTTATTTTCTGATCTTTCATTACAGTTGTTCAGCTGGTAGCCTGATATTGGGAAAAACTGATAATTTTTATAAAATTTGAAAGATTAAGAATATGAATGTCAACACAGACATATATGCACATAGAAATATTTGACATGATGCACAATAATTATATCTCATGCAATTAGACACATGGGTATTCTAATGTTAGATCAAATTGTATTTATGACGTTACATTTCTTTAAAAAAAGTATTTCTCTCTCTCTATATTTTGCTAATGTTCAGATTAAAATTTTTATTTCCTACTATTTGCAGTAGTATCGAATGGAATTACAGCAACACGTTTCCTTGGAAACTGATGAACATTTATGTCAGCCCATGGAAAATGTTTGTGCACCCATTTGATATATGTGTGTGTACAGTTATTTAAAAACCAGTGCTTCAGAACACAATTTAAGGATGATGAAAATCTTCCCCTCTTGGCCTCATTCGTCCTCATTTGGATCATTCTCTCCTATAATTTCAGCACAGGGTTTGCGGTTATGATGAAAGTGCAAATTGGAATTTGCAGCAAAATATCTCTCCAGTCTAATGTTTCAGGTTGACTGGGAAAGTCGAAGAAAGATGGTGGCGATTTGTGCCAAGGGCTTTTGCCACTTATGCAAGCAATTTGGTCTAATTTAAACCACTATCCTTTATAGTAGTGTTGTGTAAATTGTTTAATAAAATATGAAATTACACTGAAGCAGCTGTTAAACTGAGGTGCTGATTAAGGAGAGCACAGGTGTTTCATGGCCACTTTATCCATGCTTCATCAACCCCAGTAATGCTCCTGCCTCCGCAAACTGTGAAAACCCTCCGGAATGTTCCTCCTGCTAATCTACCAGACGACATGTTTCTGTGCATCACTTGTACATTCTGCTGAGTGAACCTTCACAGATGGTAAGACCTCTGGTGATTTTAGCATTACTTCACTGGTGGAAGACGGGACCATGTGTCTATTTTCTTCCATTTCTGCTATGCAGCCTATCCAGCAGGTCCATAGGTAACAATGGCGACATGGAATATCATGGTTTATCTTCCAAAGACATAATTCTAGAAGGATGTACATATTCTATATTCTATTCTTCTCCAGCTCTATCTATTCTCTACCATTTCTGTTATGAAGCCTGTCCAGCAGGTCCATAAGTAACAATGGCCACAAGGAACATCATGGTTTATCTTCCAAACACATCATTCTAGAAGGATGTACACTTGGTGTTCTGCAAGTCAATTGTTTGCCATTATTTATATGCTAAAACAATGACGTTTGTGTGCTACTGTTTAAGCTCCGTTTTCCAGCTAGTTTTTTGTTTGCTTTTCAATACCCACTGCCTGTTCTCCTTGTTCCTGGAATACATATTTAATGTATTCAGACATTAAATATCCACGATGAAACACACAGCAACTTGATATGGGCAAGGCCTTAGGAGTAGTAAGAAAAACATGCCAACTGAAATCGTCCAAGAGGGAGGGTTACCTTGCCTCATTGCGTAATCTTGAATCGATAGAGCCTCTTCAGTTTTACTGCAGCAGCTGTGCATGAAGGGTGCTCCTCCAACACGATTACTCCATAGGTTATCTGCCGGACTACAGAGGGGAAATAAGTGGTGACTGGTTAGAACACATTTTGGAGGAGATGCATGAGATGCATGATGGGACAGGTGTGTAATAAGAAGGAAGAATCCCTAAACTGCATTCTGACAACAGCACAGGGTCAGGCCAAAGTTTGAACTTAGAATCCCTGAGGAGCCATGCTGGCCATTACAGCAGTTGTCCGTGCTGGAAATCTATCTTATATGTCTTGAGAAATCTCCTCATGTTATTAATTGGGGTTTCTTTGCAGTAAGATCACACAGTTAAACACAATTAGAGAGATCGTATTTTTTGTGTGAATACTCCAGGGGTTGGTGGTTAAGCACTGGGGGATCAGCCAATGGATGTATGGAGTGATTTTTGACATCTGACCTCTGACCTATGACTGTTACAATGAGGAAGAAGAGGAGCTCGGAAAAGGGCACAGGACATGTACGTATAAAACACTCACTACCAGCTTGGAGCTATAGCACCTGTGTGGGAGAATAGGCAGTTAAGATCTACAGAGATGATGAGGGGAAAGGTCATGCAGAGAGAGAGAGAAAGAGAGAGAGAGTGAAAGAGAAAGAGAAAGAGAGAGAGAAAGAGAGAGAGAGAAGAGAAAGAGAAAGAGAGAGAGAGAGAAAAGATAGAGAGAGAGAAAGAGAGAGAGAAGAGAGAGAGAGAGAGAGAGAGAGAGAGAGAGAGAGCCTGAGATCGAGGAAGCTGTGCTTAGTTTTTACTTTTTCTAGAGCAACTTTTTAAAATTGAAGATAATCATGAAACAGAGCTGCCTTACTGTAGATTAGCTGTGGTAATATGTCTTCCAATATCCATATTACACATACTTTTTTTGTCATTGAAGCTAAGGTATTGGTCTTTCTTTGAGGTGTCACTATTGTCTTACTTAATATTTTTAGAAGATATGCGTATACAGCTGGACATGGTTGCACATAAGCGAGAACGGTGCAGAAACGTGCAGAAACCTGTGAGAGGTGCAGTGTTTGATGTGCTTTGTGACGTTTCCCCTAAATGGGGAAAAGCTGCTGACGGAGGGAGCAGAGCTCCTGTGGGAATCGCGAGCAGCCATTCTAATCTGTGTTTGATCCACGGAGATGAAACCGAAGACTCAGCCCTGGGGGTCACTTTGAGACAGGCATGAGGTGGCGCAGAGACGAGCCTGTGCCTCTCAACTCCGTCTGAAGCCGACTCGATCGGGCCTTTGGTGGAAATTCACACAGGCTGCGCTCAGAATGGGCCCCTATACACTTTATAGTGCGCGGTTTAGGGAATCGGCCATTTTGTAGGATGTCCTGATTTTCAGTGTTCTCAATTGAGAATTCGGAAGCCTTCGAAATAGCCAATCCCCAAATAGTGCACTATAAAGCATATAGGGAGCCATTCGGTACACAGCCACTGTGATGGGGTGAAACTGGACCGAGCCTATAGCGAGCTGGTTTCTTGAAGAAGGCGCTCTGATCAGAAATATAAATGTCATCGTACTTATGGATTTGTGCTGAGTGTCATATTCCTTTGCAATATCCATTTGGCTTCATAACTTTGACTGTAGAAAATGATCCAGGGTTTCATTACTGTGGCTGATGTATTTTTAACACACTTTGAGCTGCTTGTGGCTTGAGCATTGTGGCAAGGGATAGCGGGCAGTACGTGATAGATATGATCTCAGATGAAAGAGAAGCTATGTAAATAAGACCTGCCTTCTCCTCTACCCTGTTAAGTGAACAATCTGGGCAGCCAGTGGTGAGTTGTGGTATGTTCTGACCAGCAGATAAAATCATCTTATATGTAATCAAGTGTGTGCATTTCATTTGTACTTGCATCTGCATAGCACTACGAGACTTGCTTTCTGCTGCGTCCTCACACGTAATTACATATACCCCATTCATTTCCTGTCTAATATAATTCAATTATGAATAATAGTTATTTTTCTCTCTTGATATTTTCCTTGGTTTCACTCAGCATTGAGGCTTCCGCTGGGGAGCAGAGAGGTTGCATGGGTAAGTAATTCAAATCATGGTTCGCAATCTGTTCATTTAATTTGATGACTCAATTGCCACTGTCAAGTATCTTTTAAACATTTAAATCAAAATGTAATATGTAGCTTTCCCTTGTGTGATTATGATCCCGTCAACATGTGTTCGGCATTCTCCGATATTGTGCATTTTATTCATAAACTCACATAATTTTGAACGATGCATACGATTTGTCTCATGCATTTCATGCAAAAAAGATCTTTGTCCGTATGCATTTCCATTGATGCGTGAAAGGATAACAGTATTATTATGAGCCAGTAAAATCAGTCTCCTACAAATAACACAAATGAATATACAGTATAACAGTACACTATTCTAATGCTGCAGCCCATACTGTGTTGGCTGAATAATAACTTTATCAAGGCGCATTCAGAAAGCGGTCTTTAGTTTTTGGCCTCAGGCATGGTGCTAGCCTTTCTGCTATGAGATTTTGGACCGGGCGGAGGTGTGTGTGTGTGTGTGTGTGTGTGTGTGGGGGTTAGTGATTGTGGAGCAGGGGACTATCATGAACGCAACACATGGTTTTCTATCTTCTATTTTTCCTCTTCGTTTGGTGGGATGCCGCCCTAGGCTACTGCCCTTGTCGCCTATAATCTGCCCTGCTGGGCATTGCAATATAAGCAGGACCTAGTAGTTACTGGACATGTACAGACAGGACTTGGTTTTTATATTAAGCATGAGTTATGATTATAGACTTAATTTACTTGTTCTTTTTAATTTCAGTAAAATACTTTGATTAACTTTGATTTCTTAAGGTGATCAATAAAGTGATGACGCTCCTTCAGCTATTTGAAACATAAAAGAAGAAGAAGAAGAAGAAGAACAAGAAGAAGAAGAAGAAGAAAACATGGGAGTTACTGAGTGAAAGGTATATTTTCTGCTGACACCGCAGAGTATGTTTTTACAGTTATAGAGCTGTACTTGACCCTGCGGTATGTGCATGTGAAAAAATATACATGCGAATCAGTGTCGGTAACTGTTGCAGCACAAAGAGAGCAGCCAACGTCTCTATAATGACGTTATGACTGTAATGACGTTTGAATTTCCACTGAGAACTTGCGCATTTCAACCAAATATCACATCTGACTGGTGGGCATTTGAGAATAAATTCAGCTCATGAAATCAGTACCATTTATCAAGTTTTAAAGCATTACAAATCTTTGCTATTAAATTGGACAAGAGTGTTATTGATTTCGAGCAAAACCACATTACCAGTGCAGCTTTATGGCAAAGCTTCATTTTCTGGGAAAAAGAAAGTATTAACTTGTATTATGTGACATACACCCTGCCATTTTGAGGCTGGTTATTTGTTGGTGGGCGATTGTGTAATCAGAATGATTTAGCGTAAAACTGCTTGGTACAAAGCGTTTGTGAGAATGCGGAAGGGGGGTGGGGCGGTGAGTGGTCACAGCAGGAGGTTTCGGACCAGAGGGGGGCGTTTGCCGCCGATCAAACACATTAACCCCCCCCCCCCCCCTTTATTTGGTGCCCCGCAAAAGGATGGCCCCCTCAGTGACTGCATACAGGTGCAGCTCAAAAAATTAGAATATCGTGAAAAAGTTCAATATTTTTTGTCACTCATTTCAGAAAGTGAAACTCATATATTATATAGATTCATTACACATAGAGTGAAATATTTCAAGCCTTTATTTCTTGTAATTTTGATGATTATGGCTTACAGCTAATGGAAACCCAAATTCAGTGTCTCAGAAAATTAGAATATTGTGAAAAAGTTCAATATTGGAAACTCATGGTGTCACACTCTAATCAGCTAATTAACTCAAAACACCTGCAAAGGTTTCCTGAGCCTTTAAATGGTCTCTCAGTCTGGTTCAGTAGGCTACACAATCATGGGGAAGACTTGACAGATGTCCAGAAGACAGTCATTGACACCCTCCACAAGGAGGGTAAGCCACAAAAGGTCATTGCTAAAGAAGCTGGTTGTTCACAGAGTGCTGTATCCAAGCATATTCATAGAAAGTTGAGTGGAAGGAAAAAGTGTGGTAGGAAAAGGTGCACAAGCAACAGGGATAACCACAGCCTTGAGAGGATTGTCAAGCAAAATCCATTCAAGAATTTGGGGGAGCTTCACAAGGAGTGGACTGAGGCTGGAGTCAGTGTATCAAGAGCCACCACGCACAGACGAATCCAGGACATGGGCTACAAATGTTGCATTCCTCGTGTCAAGCCACTCCTGAACCAGAGACAACATCAGAAGCGTCTTACCTGGGCTAAGGAGAAAAAGAACTGGACTGTTGCTCAGTGGTCCAAAGTCCTCTTTTCAGATGAAAGTAAATTTTGCATTTAATTTGGAAATCAAGGTCCCAGAGTCTGGAGGAAGAGTGGAGAGGCACAGAATCCACGTTGTTTGAAGTCCAGTGTGAAGTTTCCACAGTCAGTGATGATTTGGGGTGCCATGTCATCTGCTGGTGTTGGTCCACTGTGTTTTCTGAAGTCCACAGTCAACGCAGCCATCTACCAGGAAATTTTAAAGCACTTCATGCTTCCTTCTGCTGACAAGCTTTATGGAGATGCTGATTTAATTTTCCAGCAGGACTTGGCACCTGCCCACACTGCCAAAATAAAAAAAAACTGGTTCAATGACCATGGGTATTGGTATTACTTGCCAGGGCCAAACCACCACACCTGACACCCACCCCAGAAGAATCTATGGTAGGGAAAAAAAAAAAAGAGGAGAGAGAGAGACCCACCAACAATGCAGACGACCTGAAGGCCGGCCGCAATCACCTGGGCTTCCTCTTACACCTCAGCAGTGCCACAGGCTGATCCATGTCACGCCCGCGCGCATTGATGCAGTAAATTCAAAAAAAAAAAACCCCCCAAGTAGTGAGAGAGCAGAAATTATTAACATTTTTTTCAGGCTGCTGTTTTTTCTTTTTAAATATTTTTTTTTTTGATCTTATGTAATATATTAATTTTTTGAAACACTGAATTTTGGTTTTTCATTAGCTGTAAGCCATAATCATCAAAATTACAAGAAATAAAGGCTTGAAATATTTCACTCTATGTGTAATGAATCTATATAATATATGAGTTTCATTTTCTGACCTGAGTGACAAAAAATATTGAACTTTTTCACGATATTCTAATTTTTTGAGCTGCACCTGTATGTGGCCTATGTCTAGAACCAGCCCTGCGCCACGATACTGAGCACGCTGATGCTGAATGGGCGGGCAGCCCTGGCTGTAGGTGATGTGTAATTGGCTGGAGGACTGGGTGGGCGTGTCCTAACCGCAACCGTCATGTTGAGTTTACGTCTCTGATGCGTTGGCCAAGTAACCTCTTTGAAGGCGGCCAAATTGACGGATGTTGCTGCTCCGAGGCCGGTACGCTATATATAAAATACGAGGCACACCCGGATACAAGGAAAATTAATGATAAAAGAAAACTGGAACGTTTATCACCGTAAACACATCCAGCACCAGGGAGTCAATAAACTTTTCGCTTGTTGCAATTCCTTACTCTTTTTCAGGTATTGCTCATCTATTCTTTTCGCCATTGCCTGTGGTTTTCATCAATTTGTTTTTTCCAGGTGTGAACTGGCAATTGTGCTTATGGAATCTCTGCTGTTCCAGCCAACACCTGAATGAGGAGAAGCAGCTATGTACCGTATTCAGGAATTCCATCAAGTACCTGAACAGACTGCTAATTGACAGCCTTAAGCATAAATCTAGCAAGTAACTTTCAGACTGACTCTGTGTCGCTGTTAAGAGTCCCACCATTTTCCCTGATGGTTTTTTAAGGGGTTTTGGAATGATTTCTATTGTTTTCTGGGCTTTTGATTCCCGTTGCAAAATTTAAATCGCAAAATCCCTGTGCAACATCATAAATGACGATATACATAGACGCACGCATTTCCCAGCTGCACTCACCCTGGAGACTATTCTACTCTTTACACACTCCACAGATGTGACACATCTCACAGACCACTGGATGCCATATTCGCTCATTTAAGTCTGGGGTTCTTACATGATCTTAAGGTTAGGCATTTAAAAAACATTTTTTAATGGGATGAGGTGAATCACACTCGTTTATATAATGGATTCCATAGAGCTGTTAAAAGACTAAAGTTTTTAGATCAAACCACTTATTTAAGGTGTTCTATCACGGAAAACATCTTGGTGGTTAATTTGAACCGGGTCATCCTCTCTGAGAGATTGCGAAAGCGAACGCAATTAAAAAACGAAAGCGAGTATTACCATTGCTGCATTAGTACTGTACAATTCTAATGAATCTTTAGTTCGCCATTGTCCAAAAACCTTTCAATAGCATTTAAAGTAGAAAGCCCTGTTTTTTAAAGTAGCAAAGACGGGGGGCCTGTCTTTGTGCTGGTCTGTCCCATTGGGCTGAAGAAGTGACATTTCGATATTTGAGGGGTGGATGGGCAGTGGGAAGCTTTGGGGTTGAACCCACTGAGAGTGCTGCACGCTGATGATACGGCATGCTGTGCTGGCTGCTGTAAATAATGCATCCGCTGGAGATCAAGAGCTGTGTGGAGGGTAAGCCGAGGCCAGCGAGCAGTGACCCCCAAAGTGAGCCAGGGCGGGGTTCAAAAGTTCAAAGCCCAAATCTAAAGCGTCCCAGTCACTCAGGACCGGAAACAAGCCTTTCAAAGCAGCCGTTTGGGTTCCTTTATACGCCCCGATTGCATTTTCCATACCATGACTGTCTTTTCGATAATGTTTTACTCCTCCACACATTTACTACTGATATACAGTATATTCCCATTTTCTGTATAAAGCAGAGGAGTCCATTTCTCTCACTATTCAGGGCTCTTAACAGTGTTATTTTCGCCTTCATTGTGCACTTTGTTAACATATAACACTGAAATAAATCATCTGACCTGCAAAAGAAAGTATTCAAATTTCTGCCTTCAACTTTGTGCGCGTACCTTTGTTAACGGTGCTCCACTAAAATGTCTAAACAGCTGTTACATATTAAAGTGGTGCCAAAATGACACTGTCAGCTTTGATGAAAAATGTGAACGGCTGTAAAATATTATGAAATTCCAGAAATGGTCAGAATAGCACATTCTACAGCGATGTTTAGTAGGACTAACACGGCAAGTTTTTTGCATTTTTGTATGTATTTTAGTGACAGGATATCACATCAACGTGCTTCATCCGCCCATAGATGACTGAACTACTGATTGAGATGATGCTTCCCGAGTTGCTTCTGTGACTCACACAAAATGGTAATTTCTTAATTATACAACGTATATTTTTGTCCCATTTGTTCTCTTTTCTGATATATCAATTAAAAAATGCTCTGTTAGCATAATGTTAGCGGTGTTGATACTCTGCTCATTCATTTCCATTTTCTTGTGTACAGACATGGTTTTTTTGTGTTGCACTGCTCAGAAAGTTAATTACATTACTTATTCCCTTATTGCCTAATTATCTAAATTACCGGTAGTCTGTTATGGTCTCTGGAGATTTTGACTACTCTGCACATTAGTGGAACTAGTAAGGCTGAATTCTAGGGAGCATATACTCAATCGGATAGAATAAGTGTGCCGGAAATTTCTGCCGCAAGCTAAAAACAGAATAACAATAACTAGAGCAATTTCCTTTAAAGGCATTCATAACAATTCATATTACTTTGCAGTTGAAAGCGAAAGAACATCAACCATCCATGAAGCCAGAAAACTAACCTGCGGTACATCTTGCTCTGCATGATACTTTGGCGGGCTTTATATATAAATGTATTCATTCTGTTCACAATACCTTCCTGCAATAAATTATAATTGAGGTTTTGCTGTCAGGAAACTTTTATGTTTTATAAATAGCTCTATATGTCTTTTTTATGTTCTACAAGGCTTTAAAAATCATATTTCATGTAGAAGAGGGAATCTCTCACTGATTGATCACCCTGCCATATCGTGTAGCTCAACCCTTCATTTATATGACTGAGCTTAGTCTCACAGTCTAATTATGTTTCTTCTAAAGAGTACGTGCCTCCAAAATCAAACCAATGTTATTGTATCTGGCACTTTAGTCTAAACTAAAAAGCTGCGCAGTACACGAGTTAATGTCCATATAATCACACAATTAATGTGAGCAATGCCGATGGCGTAATGCCAATCACCCTTGAGTTTAATCTGTGAGATAAAAGTTCTGGAAAAAAACGTTTCTATTTGCTTTGTTTATTAGGCTCTGTGTGGCCAGCTGTTTCATGCCCCTGGTCTGCTTCCCGTCTACTCAGCATTGCTAGTTTTTAAATGTTTCTCAGGATCTGTTTTCTTTGAACCTTTTAAAGAGAATACTAATAATTAAAGAATAATACATTAGGTACCATCAGCTAGCACACAAATTAATATACAGACAATGCAATCAAGTCAGGGCTTATACAAGCAATATGCCTTCATAAAAAAACGACCATTGTGTTATTTTTATACCCATGTTTCTCATGAAAGAGAGTGAACAATGATGTTAAATTGGACGGCTCTATGAGAAGATCTCAACACAGAGGCTTTGTCTCCAATAGGAGACGTAATTAAGCTTACATACGAAAATAACGGAGCCCCCAGCCCCCTCTGCGCCTGCTAAAAATAGCCTCTTGGATCCAACGGGGCCGCTTTCTAGTAGCTACAGTGCTGGCATGTACTGCAAGCTGTCAGAAGGGGTAGGCCCCGCCTCTCGTTAGAGCACACAAAGGATCTGCCTGCAATTAAATTTCCCTGGAATCCTTCTGATTCCAAGATGCTCATTTATTTGCCCCATCTGTCTGAAAAGAAGCAAAGATCTCACAAACCCTGCATATAATGTGCTGACATCAGCTTGTAGATACCTATTGTACTGTGTGCAGTACCTGGTCTTTACTGTCTCGGTAACACATAGTGCTGGATATCATTTTGTTCAGGAACCTGGCTATTAGGGTAATTATATTTCTGCAGTGGTTGGTTCTAAAGTAACTGGACATAATTCCTTGAAGATTTCATGGCTCTTGAATTTCTCTATAAAACCAGATGATTTTTTTTTTTTTTTTACCAACAGCCAATTACATTTCTCAGTGGCATGTAATTTACTGGCTCTTAGTTTATTTTTAAATAAACTAAGGTTTAAATTGCAAGAATATTGATTAGAATAAAATTTTATGAAACGTGGAATTTTTTATACTTGAAGGAAAGGATAGTGGTGGTGATAGTGATGTAATAATATTAATAATAATAGCAGCAGCAGTTGGCGTAATCCCACCTAGAAGTCGATTTACAGTATGTTGTTTCGGGTTCCTTCCTTTATCTCTGCATTACCGCCCTCTACTGGTGCCCAGGTATAGTGACACATGCGCAAACCTTTCTGGTCATAACACAAACTCTTGGGCCGTGACAGAATATGATCCCTTCACCACTTTGAGGGCACATATTTGAGTCCACTTCGTCAAAAAGCTTTTGAGTGGGCATGTTTTTCTCACAAATGGGGGCACTTAAAATCCCAGGATGAAAGCATTATTTCCGGGGTTTTGTTCAGGGCCGTGACCGAAAACGACCCCTGTTTTCTGGCCACTGTCCCCTGTCTACTCAGACTCCTGTCCACTGTCCCCTATCCACTCAGTCCCTATGTGCCATGTCCCCTCACTTTGCAAGCAGTGTGTGAAATAAATTCCGCAAAACTCTTTCCAAACTAGTAAAGAAGTAGTTTGTAATATTTTTTATTTTTTATTGAGAATATCAATCAGTTAACATATGACGATTGTTACAAAGTGTAAATTATGAATGAAGATAGAATTAACAAAAAATATATATATATATTTTGTAATATGAACCTATATTATACCATAGATATACATATATGAAAAAGTTTTGCAAGATTCTTTTCACAGACTGCTTGCAGAGGGGACAGGGCACATAGTGGACAGGGGTCTGAGTGGACAAGGGGCAGGGGTTTGAGTGGACAGGGGTCTGAATGGACAGGAGGCAGGGGTCTGAGGTCTGAGTAGACAGGGGTCTGAGTGGACAGGGAACAGTGCAATTAAATACAAATGGGTCATGATGACATCCAAGAGCCAGGACCTACGTTCAAGTCTACAGCGTGTTGTTAGTTAAACATGACAGAGACTTCAGAGAATAGGACAGGGTCTGCCTACATCGATGAAGGCTTGGCGGGGTCTGTTTCATCTGGTATTTATGAAACCCATTTGCCCTGTTGATTCTCCCTATCTGTCTCTGTATTGGGTGAGCAGTTGCATTATGCAGTATAACCTGATCAAAGTACATGAGCTGAATTTCCTCAGTAAATTGTCAGCTGTATTACATGTCCTGGAAAGCATCTCTTATAACAAATAATATACGCACACATGCACAGACATGCACACGCACACGCACACGCACACACACACACACACACACACACACAGTGACAAAAGAGAAACTAACCATAGATTCATTTTTTAAATTTCATTTTAGTATTTTATATACTGAATAAACTATCATTCTAGGACAGAACCAAAGAGGTGGAGAAGCAGCAGGAAATTGAGCATGCGGCTGGGCTGATGCAGATATGTGAAGAAACAGCGCCACCTACAGTTGTTCTGAGGGAGACACACAATATTTTTTTAATTAAGAGGAACAAGCAATGTAACCACGACTGCGGCACTGTCCTACCCAAGTTTGTTCCCCTGCAATTGGAACTTTCTCTCTAATATACTTTAATTTATTCCTATTACTAATTATACAAATGAATCCACACAGAACTCTTTATTCTGAATTGATTTACACATGCTTAATAAGGGCTTAAGTTCCCATTTGATTAACTGTGCCTTTCCTTGGACTGCTTGTATTTTCCTTAATGAAAAGGTGCTCTGAGATACATACAGTAAACAGGAAACTGGAACATGTGAACAACAATTCATAGTGAATTAATGTTTAATAAGTGTGTGATCTAGTGTAGTCAGAAGAGTGTAGACATCTGCAATTGTCCTCCGAAATATGTCACCAGCCTGCTTCTTTTCCAACTGCACCCCCAATTAGGCTCACATAGAGTGGAGTTGGAGGAAGACCTGTCATATGTTGCTTCGGCAAGCAGTCCACAAGCCCTCGATCGACCAGCAGGGGTCGCTGAAGAGCGATGGAACATGGACCCCTTCTGTACCCTCGCCAATTGAACATTACCCTATGGAGCAACTGCCCACAGCTGGCACTGCCATGGCCCGGATTCGATCTGTGTACCACAGCGTGGTGCCTTAACCGAATGAGCCACCCAGCAGCCCACGTAAATGACTCTTGATGTCTGTGATCTTTAGCCAGTCAGCCAGGTTATTTGACTAACAAAAAAAGGAAGGTGAATCTACTCTTGGAATTCTCTTTTATCCCCAAACGTACTGTATCTGATTATTACTAGCCTAGGACTGGACTATCCTCACCACCATTCTGCTATTGCAAGTATGTAGTCTGGTGCTAGTCCATTAACTCTACCCAAGTATTATGCAGTTAGCAGCTGTTTTGAACTAATTGTCTGTACAGTCAGATATGTTTTTGTTTACTCATTTCCATAGAGGACCATATTGAAAGTGTTTTGGGGAATGCTTTTACATGCCATCCTCCTGGGGTCAAATATACACAATACCTTTTATGTGATGAATGCATTTTACCCCCAAATTGTGGTATAATGGTTAGGAAACTAAGCTTGCAACTGAAAAGTGAAAGGTTCAATTCCCAGGTGGGGCACTACCATTGTACCCTTGAGCAAGGTACTTAACCTGCATTGCTTCAGTATATATCCAGCTGTAGAAATGAAAACTATGTAAAAAAAACAACAACAAAAAACATGCATCAGATAAGAGCGTCTGCGAAATGCCTGTAATGTAATTCCTTTTATACCTTCACTGTACAATGGTTACATTTCCTTTTTTAAAGACGATCCAACAGTCAACCTTCTTTATACATTTGCAAAGCAGAGAGAGTGACAGACAGAAATGGGATCACAGTACAGAAATGTCCCCTACCACACGGTATACGGGCTGAGAGCCTGCTGGCCTCCATAGACTGTGTCACAAAGCGTCCTGGGCACATTTCTACATAGAAATGTGTCTTTTTATGCGTGTATTTACTTATACAAGTCAGTCTACAGCGCAGCATTGCCCCATCTGGTAATGCAGCATGTGACGTTCTTCTTATAAACCCAGTTCCTTAACCTCTTTGGGGCATGATTTTCGCCAACAAGAAATGGATAGAGATTTAAACTATAATAGCTGTTGCCCTGTGATAATGGAGGTCTGTACAGTAACTGATCTGGCCTGATGGCATACTTCCGCGCGGAGGAGGCTGTGGTTTTCTAAGTGCGATGAGTGAACTCATCGCCGATTGTTGAAAGGGGAATTAAATGACAATCTGTGCTCTGGCTATAAGAGCATCTGCTAAAAACCGTAATGTAGTGATAAGAACAGTGTGAGTGAGGTTTGTATTGTTCTAGAAAGCCATTTCTGAAAGGAGAGACCAGTTCCGTCTTGCTAATCTTCTTCTTTTATGCCCTAGCATATCCAGTGGTGATGTGCGTACACAGAACAGTAGAAGTACAGCAAAACGCTCAGATAATGACGGATGTCTGTCAAATTTAGCGAAGGTCAGGGTGAAATACTGCTATAGGGGTCACATGCTCGGACTGAAGATGGAGGCATTTCTCACTTAGGTGTTGCTTCAATGCTAAATTGAAGGGTATATTAGTCATTTACTGTCTGTTGACCTGTGTCAGTGGTCACCATGACATTTTACATTATCCCTGTGAAGGAAAGCCTCTTTCTGAAAAGTGTGACGTGTTATTTTATGTTGTTTTGATGTTGGAGCTACCACACAGAATATTCTGGAAGATCATTTTTAAGTGCAGATTGTACTCAGTGGTTGCTTCAAAGCGCGCACTCCTAAAAATTTAGATCGTGAAACATCTGTGAACTCTGAGTGAACTTTGAACATGATTACGCAAACATTCCGTGCCTTCCATGCTTTATAGTCTGTGTGTGAACCAACTTGAATGTTTTGTATTCGATACAGCTGTTACTGAGCGCCCAATAAGGTGTTAGCTATATATTTGCATTCCTGTTTTTTACTGAGCTGTAAAATCATATCATACTGTTTTTTAAAATTATTTGGTAAGCAATTTAACAGCATCTGACTGTTAAATTAAATAACCTCAGGTCAGAACTGTACAAGACATTTTGATAAACTGCTAAATATTTTAATTGCCCACTTGTTAGCACTCTTTTGAATAATCGGTTATTGTATTGTGAGCTTATATAAAGGATAAATTTTTAAAAAATATTTATTAAAAAAAATAAAAAATTTATAAATAAAATACAAAATGGAATATTTTTACCTCCTGAGACCTGGCAGAAATGTTTAGATATTAAGATTATTTTGACATAATACAAGTGTCTTGGATGACAAAAAACATTTGCAGCGAAAATATTTCCAAAAACATGATTTTGTTTCATTTTTATCGAGTGTCCCTTTTAGTGTAGATTTCAGCGTAGTAGAATATATGGTTTTTGAGATTAAGCTCTGAGACTTTTAATTGCCGGGTCTTCTGAGGATATAGAGATTGTTAGAAAGCTTATAATTATGGAACTAAACCCAGCCCATACAATAAATACCAGTACCAAACCAGCATGCTGCAGTTTTCCTCATGGCCACTAGGTGAGGCCCTAACAATGTATAAAATCACACCAGTAGTTGGGCCTGTCACAACAGTGCCCACCTTTTTTTCCCACTAACCTCAGCTCTAAACAGCTGACAAGTGGAACCTAGGGCCTGTATCACGAAGCAGGATTACTGAGTTCGCTGGATAACTGCGTAAAACCCAGAACAGCTGTTTTTACTTCATGTTCATAGTCCATGTTCCAGATTTGGGAGGGCTCTGGGTTTTACTCATTGCAGTTATCCTTCTAATCCTACTTCGTGATACAGGCCCCTGGTGGCCTTTACATGCTAGCTTCGGTTATTTATTCAACAAATATTTTTTATGAGACAAATTAACTCACAATGCGCCATTTTTTATCGTTTACAAAGTATATGTGGATACCTGTTACAAGGTAAAACTAGACTGGTCTGAAAGTCTGCGTGCAGGGTCAATTTGAAGTGACTCTAAACCTGATTATGAGAGCCTAACAGCACAGAAGACCAGATTAAACCAGGAAACTCCAGTGCCAATCTGCAGTAGACCCACAGCCTATCAAAGCACTCAGCATCACCTGAGACTGATTCATCTTCACCCCTAGCACATGGCAGAAAGCCTTCACTAAGTATCATATTAAAGAGCAAACAAGGCAGTACGATCAAGCTTTTGCGTTACGGTCAAGCATTTGCATTGTGTTCATCATAATAACCTGGGCTTCGGTAATTATTTTGTTTGACATACATGTTTAGCAAGGACAGAACCTGTACGTGATCCCCTTTGCTTTAATTTCACAAACTACTGCCGCTCTGTTTCATAAATAAACCTGCCTCTCTGTTTAAGGGAATGAACGTTCCATGCCATCCACAGCAGAGCACTGGCGAGTTCACGTCCCCCCGGGGTTCACGGATGAGAGAACGTGAGTTCACATCCCCCGGGCAATGAGGGACTGTCATTGACAAAACATCCTGCCACGCTCGCTCGGATACTCCTTTCCTTTGCAGGAGAGGAGGACATGATAGGAACTACAGGAAAACAGGAAGATATGGCTGGTCCGAGGGCTAGGCCGGCCACCCACTCATCCAGCCCCATCCATGACCTCATTTTATTTATATATATATTTACACAACATATTTATTTTTTTGCATTTTAATCTACTTCTTCCTTTGGCATTCCTGTCAAATTTGGCGCCAGGCTAACTGAGATATCAGGAGGGTATCTCAGCCATTGTCCTTCTTGTCACTGTGCAGATATCATTCATAAAGTCTATCAATCTCTTTTGATATCAGGTCTGTGGGAAGCACATCTAATCTCAGGCAGACTCTTCATTCATTGCTTATTATCGCCTCTTGTGTTCTCTTCCTTGGCTGCACACTGTCACGCCTCTCATGTATTTCATATGACATTTCGGCTTTGCCTGGATTCATTCAGCACACTTGAGAGTCAGTAAAAGCAAATTCAGTTTGTAGATACATTCAGTGATCGATTTGTAAAACATTTTCAAGGGGGATGGTGGGGTCTGTGATAGCACAGAAAACCATTGAAACTAAGAGGATGGAAAGGGTCGAAACAAAGGGGATGTCAATTTCTTTAATGGGGAGATGGCACCAAATCGATCCCTGGATACATTCCTACAGTACATACCAGACCCACACTTAATGACCAAAAATAAAACCCAGATTCAACATCACATGATTATCGATCGTCTTACTCAAATCACGTCCCAATTCTGGGATTTAGTACAACATTCCAAAAAGGGCAAAAAGAGGACGGCAGTTTCTTCGAAGGCTGCTCTTTTCTGCCTTTGTTTGGAAATGCGCGTGCTCCAAGTCACTCGCTTAAGATATTTTCTGCAAAGGCTTGCCATGGGAGAACACAAAATATTTAAAACTGAAACCGAGCTGAGATGGGCTGACTTCAGCGCGCTGCACTGGTCGGCTTAAACTGTCTTTGTGTGCACAGTGGACGCTATTTCACTGAGGTGTGTAGAATTGAATATCACTGATGTGGAGTCGGTGTCACTCCCTGGCTGGCCATCTTCAGAACATGAAAAAAATAGTTTTTTTTAAAAAACTGAGGCAAGAATGTAACTCAAGCCAACTTCCTTCTGAATAAAAAGCCCTAAAAAATATATACCAAAAAAAAGCACTACTATTAAGTTCCATCCATGGCTTTTTATTGGTAATTACTCGTTGTTTAAGCCACAGAAACGGTGACGGGCTTCTGAAGTAAAATTCTGTGCTGCTTGTTTGTTTGTACAGTACGGCCAAATTAATCAAATAAACGGCTAAAACAGAGCGGGGGAGGAGGTCACTGTAAGGTCAGCCTCTTATTGCGTTCTCACGACATTTACAGCAAACAAGACCAGAGCACTTCATTAGATTTCACTTCAGTGTGAGCTCTCTTTCTCTCTCTCTTCGTCCCTCCCTTTCTCTCTCTCTCCATTCCAGAGGCATGAGTAAGCAACAAATAAAAGCTTACCATTTCAGGGAAATGCTGGGAAATAAAGAAAACTGCGCTGGACAAACAAAAAAATGCTATGCCCATTTCCTTATCAGCGAGAAAGCCGCAACAGTTTTCCACAAAGTTCTTCACCCTCGAAGTATCAAGCCCCAGGGAAGAGTTAACTGGACGAACTGCTCAGCACATCTATATAGAAGTGTTCCATCTGCCGTTTTCAGATCATTTGAAAGGAGTCTTGAGCTCCATTCGGGTATGCGTAAATGTTAAACGATGGTGGCCAGGTAAGGCTGTGGTCATTTCCATGGGAACAACCGCAGGGGTCGGTTTTGGCATGTCCCAGATCTGTCCCAGCGCTGTCGAATGTACATGAGCTGTGGAGTAACATACACAGCTCCAGCTGTTCTGAACCCTATGGTGACAGTGCCTCATTGACATGTTTGTTTTTCCAGGCCTGTGGCTGGCTCTCCAAGGAGACAAAATCATCAAAGATAACCTCGTTTTTTCCATGATTTATCCTGCTTACTTATTGGTCGACCTGAGACCTGGGCTTGAGTGCCACGAAGAACAGCAATGAGACACAATGCCCTGGGAGTGTAGTCTTTACTGTTATCATTATGCAAACTTTGAAAAGAAGTTGCACAACTTCTGAGTGGCCCTCAGTCTCTATAAAAGTTCCTAACAAAAGATCAGTTGAAAAAAAAGTTAAGCAAAAAAAAGGTCAACAGTGTTTGCCTGCTGTTTCCATTCTAAACCTCCTCCAACTCGGCTTTTGTTTTGTTTTTGTTTTGTTTCGTCTTGCTTACAAGAACATACTCTGAGTTTTATGTAAAGTACAAAGTACAAATTATAAAATATTTCTTTCACTTACCCTTTTTTCTGCAGGAGAAAACAGTTTGTCCAAACAGTTTGTCTTTAAGCCACCACAGTCCACTTATTTGTTCTGGAAATCAACATCTTGAACGCTCAGTTGCAAATACAAGCAACTCTTAAAAGGGAATGCAATGATATTTTTAATGAGCACATTTATAAAACTCCTATGTGATTATACATGCGCTGTAAATGTCCATTCTGGTACCACCAGCACTCGTTTAACAGCCAGTTAGAATGGTATTTATGTGAAAACTAAATCTGATTGTTTTAAATGTTTGAGAAACTTCTTGGTTGGACATGCCAATAATTTGTAAATCTGTCATAATTCTTCCAACAAAGTACTTCCAACAAATGGGTTTTCTGGGGATATATTGTTTCCTTACAATTGTTTACCTTTACCAGAAACCTTTACCAAAGTTGCTGTTAGTGCCTAAGTAAACTTACTGTACATGTTCAATCACAATTAGGACATAAACTACTAATGACGTTTCAGGGGATAATTGCAGGAGCTCCTTAATTTGATGCTTGAACTGCAAAATCTTGACAAATGAATTTGGGCACAATCTTCCGACACATATTTACCACAGAAAGAGTGAAAAATGCTCTGAAATAAAACAGTCATGGCTAGATATCTTCGCTGTGCCTCTCCCTCTTAATCAGCAAGGTCAAAACAAGTTCACACATACTTAGTGGGCATAATCAATACATAACAAATACCAGCCTCCCGGAATCTTATTTTTAGGTGTCTTTTCTTGACCTCTGGCCATTGTTCATCACGACGGTAACCTTGTGCCACCTCCCCTCTAAGTGTTGTCCCAATGGACAGAGCTCCTCTCGTCTTATACTCACATCTTAGTCACACACATCCTTACTATACATATCCCACGGACAGGTCATCAATCAGGGAGGATAACACAGGGGGAAAAAATACCACACGAAGAATGATTATGGAACCGTTCTTTTTAAACTTCTGTTACGTCAAGGTCGGCACCGATGTTTGTGTCCTCGTGTCCCTTTTACTCCCTGTGAAAGAAATTCCAGAGGACTGGAAGTGGCTTGGAAATTTGTCTGCTGACTTCCTCAGCTTACGCGATTCCACTGACTTGCTTTGGGAAATGTACAAAAGCAATATAATATAGAGACTAACTACAGTAGAAATATGCAAACGCATGTGAATGGATGGAGTCAGCCAATGGCATCTCGAAAGCTCAGGAGCCTTCTGCTTATCTTGCAGATGCCAGCTAAGCCACATCATTGAAGGACTGTGTACATTGAGTAGCAGCAAAGAGTGCAGATACCCGATTTACTAGAGGGGTGATGCAAGATGAACAGCAGGGGAGGTGAACCCCCCAAAGAATTACTGAATGTGCATCACCTGAAAGGGAGCACCTGGAAACAGTCAGCACTGACATTAAGATAAGAACTGATAACCTGTTTCTATATCTCCATTAGTGCTGAGTGTATTGGGATTAGGATAATAACAATAATAACAATAATAATAACAATAATGATTATATAAGTAATTGCTCATATGTGGCTAGCCTAGTAATAGTAATAAAACCAATTGACTAGCTCTTCTGGCTGTATTATTGGAAAAATAGAAAACTTTGTTTCAGAATCTCTGGCCAGAGGTATTCATTCTGCAGTCATGCTTTTGGAGAGCGGAGCGTCCAGGCATGCAGCTGTCCCCGGGACTGCAGCCGTGGCAGTCCGGAACGTTCTGAACAAGTCCCGGCACAGACCCTGTTCCACCCTTATTTTCCCCTCTTCGTTCAGGATAAAGCGTGAGGTCAGATGAGGGTCGTCCCAGGCGGTTCTCTTTCACCTTGTGCACAGGAACACCGCTTTCATTAGTCAACCTGTTTTTGCCCTAAAGATGCAACGGAAAAAGTGCGTAGCCACAGTCTGTGAATAGCACATGAGAGAAAATACCCATAGTTCATTCTGACTACCTGTCTCTACCCTATCTTTCTAATCAATCTTTTCTAAGTTTCAGCTGTGACCACCCACTTACTATGACCTCACTGGGGAATCCTCACTACTGGGGTTTTGTAGCTCACTTGCTGGATTTTTTTGGGGGGTTCGGTCTCAATCTTGCATAATTTTTCCCATTTCCTGTTTTTCTGTTAAGCGCACACAGCGACAGTGTCTCTATAAAAAGCATTCTACAAAGATCATGAATTTAACTAAATTTAAAAGTTGTATGAAGGAGTGTTTTTATTCAGCCTTGAAATGAGTGGAACATTTGTAAATATACTCTTGAAAGACATCTTTAAATGTAAATTTTTAAAAGTGGAATTATGGAGTGTATTGGGGCTCAATATATTATAATAAACGTGTAATCTCATAAGATCTGAAGGTATTTTTAGAGTATCCCTGCATGTTACCATGGACCCTGAAGTAAATACTTATATCCACAGAGACATACAGTCAGGTCCATAAGTATTTGGACAGTGACACAATTTTTGTTGTTTTGGCGGTGTACTCCAACACATTGGATTTTAAATAGAACAGTGACTATGAGGTTAAACTTATTTTCCTATTGAACTCTATGAAAAAATGAGTCAGGAGAAACAACCCTTAAAGTGACCCGTCCATATCTACTGCATATCTGGCAGCAGAGTATTTGATGGTTTGAGGCTCGTTTGATACCTCAGACCCTTGATGACTTACAGCCATTTAACCAACCATGTGTTCCATACTATTCCTGTGTAATTTACAGCTTAATCTAGTCCCACCCCCCAATTCCCATAGAGATCCATTCAAATGCAGAGATTATAGTATTGCTTGTAAGAGTACACTGTTCCCTTTAAAATGCAATGTGTTGGAGTACACAGCCAAAACAACAAAAATGATGTCACTGTCCAAATGCTTATGGACCTGACTGTATATACTACAGACATGTTACAGGTACAATATGAAAGTAAAGTGTATCATTGTGGCGATTTGATTTCTGATTTTGCATACATGTTGTGGTAGGTTTTATTGCATTAGGTGTAGCTTACCGTATAGAATAAGATTTGCAAGATTTTTCTTTCTGATGAATGTACATATTCTAAGGCAAATTAGTTATTATATCACATAAATCCAGGGTGATATAAATTCAATCACTAGCAGTGTGTGCAGGGGGGGTCTTTTGACTAAAAAACACCCTCCTCCACCAGCCACACTACACACACTACAGACACTGCACACACAACACTCACTACACACACTACCCTTTCCTGAATGGTGCTTTCACACACACCACAGATTGTGACAAATTATGGAGACATCCAGCTCCTCTTAGACAATTTGTTTTGCTGGACCTTGGGGGCTTTAATGTAAAATATACAAAGCCAATGCAGCCACACTAGAGCCTATCGAATACAAATTTAATTAGTAGTAGGTGGGTGATCATTATTTCAAATGGCACACTTGTTAATTATGCAAGATTGTAGGACCAGCAAGCATCTTCTCAAGCTTATGGGCCTCAATTGTTTCACATCCTGCTGCAGTTTGGCACTGGAAACGAAGGTAGCCAAGGTTTGTTTTCCGACACTAACTGTTACTTCCTGTATAATATGTTATCTATATCGCAGTATTACCTAAACTACAGAATTACAATGTTAATACCTGTTTTGCTATTTCTTATACTCATATCCATGTGCAATTGATCTGTGTACATAATTATGTTAATTTTACTTTATTTCACTTTATTTATTTATGTTTATTTCATACACTTTATTTTCCTTCGTTTAACTTCTCTTACTTCTGATATTTTTGCTATGGCTGCTGTTGTGTATTGTTTGATATGATCTATGCGAGCCAAAACTGAGACTAATTCCTTGTATGTGCAAACTTACTTGGCCAATAAATCTGATTCAGATTCTGATTCTGAGTGACATCCAACTGACTACACACTGGATTCATAGAACAAGAACAGCTTAACCTCAAGAGCTTTTGCATGGGAAAAATAATTTGGCATAGAACTCGAATCGTTTCATTCTTCTCGCACAGGTCCCCCATCCATCACAGGGACAGTTTCAGCGTCTTGTTTTGACAGTCGGGAGAGCACAGCTCCTGGAGGCGGGAGGCGGAATTCCTCCGCCGTCGATGTAAGAGCGGCCGCTGATTCTCCAGCTGCACGGCCCGCCGGTCCCCCGACAGGACACACTGCTCTCTCCAGGACTGACCAGAACAACAAACACACAAAGCTGCGTCTCGGCAAAATGGGGCCGTGGGGGGTGGAGGGGGGGGTTATGTGTGTGCTAGGGGAACAGCAGAGAGGGCCACGGCACACATGTTAAAGATCCACACAAAGATAGCTGCGTGTCCCAAAGATCTAGTTCACGAGTTCTTTGTCAGGCAAAGTAGTTAAATCTGGGAGCTTTCACACTTTTCATACCCACCATAGAGGGTTCCAGAAAGAACTAAAAAGGGTTCCCCTATGAAGACAAGCCAAAGAACCTTTTTTTTTTCTAAGAGCGTAAAGAACAAAGGGGGGGGGGGTGACGGTGAGTTAGTACTGCTGAAATCACAGTTTAATTCACCACAGCGTTAAATATTTCACTTTGCCCTCCTTGTGGTTTCAGCTGAAACATCCCATTCCCTGTTACCGCCGACAGACTCACGTCTTCCGATTTTCCCATCACGTGTTCTGCTCCATCTCAAACACAAGGAGGCGACAGAGGTTCAGTACTGCATGACGTTGAGGAGCTTTTTCTTGCCACACCTTTTGAAAGTGTGCTGATGTCACGCCCTTGAAACCATGGGGGCCTGGGGAAATTTCTAAAGTTTGGCACACTATTTATTGAGCAACAGATTGGGATTTTGTTTGCTGTGAAATGCTGCTGGTATTATATTATTTGTATACAATGTCAACATTTGGCTGATAGTGGTAGGCCTACGCGGCTGTGTTGCGCAGTCATTTAAGTAGTAGGCTATTTCCTTGGACACTTACAGCAATTAAAAAGAACAAATTACATTTTTCTCGGCGAAAATATAGCTAGGCTACCTCAAAGCACGGGGGAAACAGCGTCATGAAACTTACAATTCCACACTCCCTGATCAGGTCATGGCGCGAGGTAGAATCACGTGGTTTCTCACCTCCTGCTAAATGACCCACACAACCACATACTACACTGCACCCTGGCTCACCTTCAGAAATGTCTGTTGTATGGGGCAAATAATTAGGACCCAGGTGTAAGGTTTCAGAGCAGAGAGGAAAACCGGCCGCGTGACTCGTGACAGTCTCTCGGCATCCTCTCTTCTGACACGTACCACAGGGGTGCGCCTGTGTCGCGAGAGACCCGTCGCCAAACAGAGCCGCCCGGTACGCCCTGCGAGGAAGAGGACTTTCCCAACCAACATCTTCTTTTAGACGCGCGGGGTGCAGCTCTCTGCGACCATGGGAAAGCACTCGTGAGGCCCGTGATAGATGGAGTCATTAGTGAGAAACCATTTCGGTTTGCGCTGGCCCACCAGACAAGGCCTGGCAGAATGATTATTTTAATTTGAGAAACTCCGCCAGAGATTTATCCGCCAGCAGATTCGCGAGCATCTCTCAAAGTGCTGTCGCAGATGCACCGGGCTGATTAAAACACCTTCCGGCCAGAGAGCGAGAAAGAAGAACAGCAACGTTATGCTGAGAGCATCGCTATGGCGATGGAATCTTGATAGCGAGACGTGGTGACGCGCATTCAGTGACGTTGTTATAAACGCCGTTGTTCTGTTTTTACGCGCGGCTACAAAAATGTGTGCTCACTGTTCAGAAATGAAAGGAGGGAAACTGGGGGGGGGAAACCATCACAACCTTCCCCAGATGTGGTTAATATTTGTATGGTTGGTTGAAATTAGTTACATAAGTATTATTTACATATAAATCTCGAATAAATACACAGCTCAGTATTGACCGAGATGTTTTATCTAGAGTAGACTATGTTCAGGAAAATCTAATGATGTTAACAATACAAGGCCTCGGCTATACTATCAGGGGGAAACTGAAAATTGAGCAGTGATAAAGTAACTGCTGAAAACCCCTTCCCCTGCATCCCTGTCGTGCGCCATATACCTGTCATCACCCCCCTATAAACCGAGTCTCCACTCGTGGATAATAGACTTTTACAACATTAATGAAGTGACTGGTGTTATGAAGGCCTTTATCGGGCATACAGCGGATGCAGTAACTGTGTTGGTGAAATAACAGCTGGAAGACAATGAACTGAGGGTGTGTAAGGCCATCTCCGTGCCCTATCATGAGACACTTTGTCTGACACAGTTGCAGTAACTGTTATTGGCCTGGTTTAAAATGATTGTCATGACAATTAGACTGCCTGTTAATGTTTAGAACGGTCAGTAAAAAAACAACATTGTATCATATTGCACGCACGCACGCACACACAGACGCAAGCATGCGCGCACACACATCCCTTTACTCTACAGATATGCCCTCATTGTTGGAACTGTCAGTGACATTCACTGAGTGTTTTTTATTGTTTCCTTTGGTTGTTTCCTTTTTTTCTGGAAAAAGTATGTATTTACTCAAATCTCTTGTGGTAAAAAAAGTGACAGCCATTTTAAGCTTCAATGATAGCATAAGAATTTCCTGTGGAAGTGATAAGAAATTCCTGTTGTTCAAGAATCCTCTGCCACCCAACTTCCAGGAAATAGTAATATTTTAAAATATCATATGTACTGGACTGTTTGTATTGTTTTTGGGAGCACTGCTTTATGGCAGTCCCCACAGGGGTAGTAGAACCTTTCTAAAATTAAACCAGTGTTTTATTTATATTTCAAGGCAACAACGATTTCCACGAAGAGGCTTTGTAATTGTGATAGAACAAGATGGTTTGGACCCAAAATACACGACTCAGAAACGTGGAATATAATAAATAACCCACAAGGGCCTTTATTAATAGGAGCGTTCAAGTTCGTAATCAATATCCAAGCAATGGTCATACACAGGAAATCCACAATCAAAGCACAGGTATCGAATCGAGAAGGCAGTCACATAAACGGTGTCACAGACAATAGTCGAAATCCAGGAAAAGCGGTCAGCGAAGGCAAAGGTACAGACAAATGGCAGGCAGGCTTGTCGTCAATGTCCGGGCGTGGGTCAGAACCAAAGTTCTACCGCGGAGCAGAAGTACCGTAGACAGCAGGCGATTCTCATAGGTCAGGCAGGCAGTAGTCAATAATACACAGGCAGGCAGTAAACAGTAGTCAGGGTACATGCGTGGGTAATAACAGGAATCAAGCTGGGCCATAAATGCTCAAAAGTGCAAGTCAAGGCAACAATTACACAAGGAAGACAGGGAAACACTGGCTTAAATACAGGTGTAGACAGGTGCAAACACTTAGTTTGAGAACAGAAAGAAATTAGGAACAGCTTGGGAAAACGAGATGAAGATCATTAGTCAATTAGTCTATTAGTAATTATCTCATCCTAGCATTAGTAAATTAGTAAATCACATGAGACATGGTTAGCAGATTAATGTGTTAGTAATTATCTGACTAGTGTTAGTAAATTAGTAGATTATTTCATAATAATCAAGAAGGAAGCGAAGCTGGAGACAGACAGAAAGAGAGAGATTGCAAGATCGCAGAAAACATGAACAAATGTGCACAAACAAGTGGGATCATGACAGTAATGTCCTTTTGGAGAAAATGACTATGACTTAGTGGGCATCTGCAATCCTGCTGTCACAAAACGGCAGAGGCTATTTTTGTTCTGATTTAACCTGCTTCATTCAGAATAGGGTCAAATGCACAGAAACTAGGAAACTGGCCCATAGTGTGCACTTAATACACAGGCACACATTTTAAAAGATAAAATACGTGTCTTAAGCCGTCTCTTCCCTTGTAAATGTATGTTTTCTTCCTTCGTTCGCACCGTTCAGGGAACGTTACTGTCACGTTCGCCTTGGGAAATTGGCCCCCGTCTTTCCCAGCGCCCCGCTCAGTGACACGCCCCTCTCCGCAGAGACGCTTAGTTTTGTGTTAGGCGACGTAGAAAACGCGTGGAGGCAAGTTAACGAAGAGGCCGCGGTACAGATGCCACCACCAGGGGTGTCACCAGGGGATGGGGGGGGTGTAAAAACAAAACAAACAGTGCAAGGCTGGACGTGAACAGAAAGGCCCTGACCTGTGCCCGTACAGAGTGTGCCGGGAACCGGTGGCATGTGCGCGGCTCTTCCTGAGGGGAAGCGGAGAGAGTGGCGGATGTCCCCTCGGCGTGGCCTGTGCCGTTTGTCTTCCGTTGTCCCTGCGCCGCGATCGAAAGCCGCGCCTCTCTCCCTCGCGAGGAGCCGACCCCCCGTTGGGCGGCGGCCAAGCTCCGCTCACCTCATGGTGGATGGAGCGACAGCTCCCGTGACAAGGGACAATATTTCCTTTCTTCCGCACCGTGAGAACAGCCGCGACTCCGTGGACCTCTAGCGGAGTCGATGGTAACGGTCTCCTCGTGCGCCCCCGTAATGGTTTAAAATAACAGCTGGTATGAAATAATGAGGACCTCGGGAGCTTTGGGAGAGATGTAATTTCCTTCCCTGCTAAAGGGTGTTTCTCCGCGACCTTTTAGGGGGACATCCCGGCACCCTGACCTTTGAGAGGTCATTTCCTGCGTATGGCCCCCATTTCCTGTCAGAGGGACGGGTTCTGAGAAATCCATTTTAGAAATCCATTGAAATATTGTACAATTAAATTTAACAACACAGCATCCATTATTGTCCTATGACTGAGCATTACAGTGGCTGAGCCAGAATGATTCAGAATGAGGGGTGTGGTTTTACCTGTTTATTTCGAGATCTATTCCCATTGCCTGCCTGCGTCCAGACCATACCAAATCAGACACGTGCCATCACTCAAAACGTAGCTTTTTAACAGCCTTTAGTTCGGTTGCTTTTACTTAATCATTTTAGGTATTTTCATTATATTATTAATTTATTCATCTATTTCGGTTTTATTGTGTTTATCTTGTTTTATTGTGTCTATTCTTTTCTTGTTATGTCCTGTATTCTATCTCGATTTTATGTTAAACACTTTTAATTGCATTTTGTTTTTGCATGAATTGTGCTATATAAGTAAAGTTTTATGAAGTTTGATTCGCCATTCTTTAATTTCAAGATAATTCACTGGGATATTTGATATATTGGATATTTGCATAACATGTTATTTGTGATAACATGTATTCATTCACCCTTATCAGTGGCAATTCCCCCAATCATCTGGCTCTCTAGAAGAGAAGATTTTTGAGAGTTACACAATTGTAGTGTCCACCTAAATAAAAAGCACTTGGATTTTCAGGATTCAAAAAACCTCTAATTTACTATCCAACCTCACTGCCACAGTGAGGAGCTAATATTAAGACTGCTACAGTCATCAAAACTGTCCACATGTCTTGTATGGGTATTTAGCTATAGCACAGCCAGTAGTTACTAAAAGAGATGCACGACAAAGCAATGTATAATAAAGTAAAGCTTGTTAATATTGCCCAGGGAGGCGTTGGCATTTTGGAAATACATTTTGAATGACGCCCAGCGTGTGTGTGTCATATTAGGCTGCATGGAGAATTGTTCATTGGACGAAATGTTGTACACGCCTCAGTTTGTGTGAAAATGACACAGTGTGATTGAGCATGTATTATGCGATCGTTACGCTCCTTTAATGGGAAATGATTGATAGACACACTGCAGCACATTTATTTTTTGCAGCAACCGCACATACATACGCCAAAGATAACAACGTTGAAGTCGCATAAATTCATACGAATGAGTGAACGCAGCTGATGTGACCGACGGGCTACTATAAAAAACTACTCGGTCCGTCATGCTCTCATTTCAGGAAATTACAGTATGACGTGACACATTCTATCCTTCTGACTCATATGTAAAATGTTAGTAATGTACTGGAATGCAATATTGCTAGCTAGCAGCCACAGATACATTTTTGATAAATTATGAGACTTGATTTTTATTGGTTAACTGACTCATTTCAGATGCTGCAAAATGGTACATGGATGTTTTAAAGCTTGGTATCTCAAGAAGTATGGCGGTGAGTGGTCAGTTGTGACAGACATCGGTTTGGTCGTGACTGGAGAAATTCCCGCTGATGTTCCATATAGTCCATTCACCCCTACCATCTGCTGAAAGGACACATTCATTTTTACATACTGATTTTCCCATTTGAGATCATTTATAACAACCTCCGAAAGCCTTGTTCCCTACTCTCAGAAAAAGGTATGAAAAGTACCTAAGGGTACAAATACTTGAGGGTCACAGAGGTGGTACCCTATGGTACATAAAATTGTACCCCTAGCCAGCAATACATAATTAATTTGTACTCTTTTTGCTTGAAAAGGTACTTGTTAGTGCCAAATAGAACATTATTGTACTTTCAGGGTATATTTGGGGAATTTGTTCCTTACAGAAGAAAAATGTACCTCCACTGTACCTGTATTTGAGAGTGTACTGTGTGGGAAGCAGAGATTTTTGTCTTGCGGCCTCGCCTCCTAATTTCGTGGAAGGCACGGCATGCGTAAACGTTCCAAGCTCACAATGAACTCTGACCTGGGAAGAGGAGGATTCAACAGCTGTCCACCTCTTCCAAACAAACAAGAATGGAAGGCTCTCCGTTGACTTACACTTCCTGCCCTGTGGACCCCCCGGGGGTCTGAAATCACGCGGGGCTCATTCTGACGGGCGGCGGAACTGCGGGGGGAGAAGGGCCGAATTTTGGCTCGGTGTTTGTGTGTGACGAGACGGCACCCTTGGGCACCGGACAGGATCTGTAGCAGGCTGTACGTCACACTTTTGGATGGACAAACAGACACTGCTTACGAGACTTACAAGGCAAAAAAAAAGTTTAAATGTCACATTCCAGGCAAGCACATTTTAGCACATACAAACACGATTAATATAATTGAAAATATTTGCAGCAGTACTTGTGTGTTCATAGTGTCATATTTTATGCTCATGCGGCACAATTACTGTATGGTTCGATTTGAAAACTAAGTATTGACTGACTGAGCTTGGAAGTTTTAACCCCTTTGTAGTGTTTCCAGATATGCTGAGAGTGTATTATCAAGAATACCCTTGAAGTGAATTCTTCACACATCATCTATCCATGTCATTGGCTGTTTTTCTTCATGGGTTGTGCTTGTGAGCCGCAGCATCTCAGGAGACTGAGAACAGCATCCCAAACGCTTTTGCGCTTCACAAGTTTAATTTACGGCCGTCTCGCTAAACAAACTCCAAGAAACGAGAGGGGGGAAAAAAAGTTTAGCCAACTTTTTTTTGCAGGAGAAAAATCAGGCCTCTGGCTCTGACTCTCCCCTGCACTGCATGTGGCCAAAACAACAAGCCGTGTCCCACATCTTCGGCGGGGGAAACCCCCACCGCCAGAAATGTCAGAAAGCCGCTAGAACACGTTCGGCCCCCTCCTCCGCATCCCGCCCTCATTAGAGGCGGAACGGCGGGTGGAGAGAAGTGCGTCGCGCCGCACATCCATCGCCTCTCGTGAGGTCACGGCGGTCCACGCGGTTTCAATCAAAAGTAATAACACACTCTGGAAAAGACACAAGCAAACCGACGCCGGGAAAATCTGGTTTAAATGAACGGGTTTTCTTTTATTCAGTTCTGAAAGCCGAGCACCCCCACCCCACCCCACCCCACCCCCCCCAACACACACGCACATTCGAGGAATGTTTCGTTGTCGTCCCATTTCTCGCCGTCAGGGAAAGGTTACAAGGAGCATACAGTCATTAGCTTCTGATACAAGTCTGATTAAACACGTACACAGAAATCGGGTGGAGACATAACTAAGCTACAGGGGAAAAGGCCCGACAGTCAGCACAGTGTTAGTTATGAATAAAGCAACCCGCAGAGCTCGGTCTGACCCTTCTGCTCAGTACCCCCCACCCCCCCTCCAGAACAGAGCGAAACACACTGCTTAAGTTCTGATCCAGTCCATGGCACAGAAAGCAGTCCTGTGTGTTACACCCCAGTAATGGAAAGACCACTCTGCAATTCAGTACAGAAAACAAAAAGACAACAAAATTATTATTTCAGTCTCCACAAAAAAAAAACAATGGTGAGACAGGAAACGTTAATATGCACATTACACTTAAGATTCTAGTGTGTTCCATTATCTACACAGAGTACATACGCATGAACATTTATTTAACTTTTTACAGCATAACTGTTGAAATTTTTAATTGGTTTCAATGAAGCAAGCAAGAAGTTGTGCATTCTGGAGTGTGTGTTACAATATGGTACTGTAAATGGTCAACGAGTAAGTTCACGGCTCAGGCTATTCTCAGTTTTGCTACAGTTGCTAGCTGAAATGTGTAGCTACTAATGTATGGAAAAAGCAACAGGCTAGGAACATCTGTCCAATTACCATGACACTGAGAAGCACTCGACGGGACATTTAACACCTCTTTGTTGACGATAAAAATATCTGAAGGAAGAACGCCGACAAACTTCTGCTGTCCAAAGAGCATCCGTGCAAAAGAAATTGCAAACTAGACAAACAGCCTGTCCTTCATAGTCTTTCTGAAACACGGACTTCCACGTACAATCGGGAGCACAAAAAAAAAAAAAAAAACATTCTCTGGGCTCCACCCCCACCCCCCACCCCAAAATATATTAGTCTGAAAACCACCTCAACTTTTGATATGCCATCTTCCATACGTACTGCACAACATGGCCAATCCAAACTGATTCATAGTAGCCGAGGTCTAATGGAGGGATACCAGAACCGTGATACGGAATACTATGAAAGACAACAGGCCATGCATATCTCATGATCTCCTCGAAAGTCTAAACCTCTCAAATGCCTTATTCTCAAACAAAGAGCGTCACGCAAGAATGGCAGCCAGATACACCGCCGCAGGATCATGGTGACTCCACACAGACTGAGTGACAGACCATATGCACACAAGTATACATACATTTCAATACCAGGTACAGACCACATCATTTACTCAGAAAGATACAGCAAATACCAGAGTCCAAGCACACAGTTTGGGGGGGGGGATCTGGGATTGGAGGGGTGAGTTTAATTTAGAGTTTAATTTAAATAGTTTCTTCTGGAAAGTTACAGTACATAGACAATATAGGAAACCATATTCTAAATACTGAACGTAACGAACAAATGATGTTCGATTGGGCTACAAGTCATCCTTTTTAATTAAGCAAATACCCAATAAGTTTAGATCAATCCAGGCACTGCAAAGCTTCACTTTTAGACCAACGAAAGCCGGACAATTGTACAATTAGCAAACAGAGGTATGCCACACCCTCCTTTGCCCTCTCTCTGTGGTTAAGGTCTTTATTTTTTTTAATCTGTAAGTACTCTAACGTAACTGTAAGAGGCTAAATAGGCATCAACACACACAGAGATACTAGTTCTAAAGTCAATTTCAAACACTACACATTTAAAATTCTCGACTCTGGAAATTTCCAACATGACAGCTGTACATTTTAACAGTCTCTCGGTCAGGCTAGAAAGGGCTTGCATTGATCACGATGCCGCCTGTTCACAAGAAAAAATTCAGACTATACCTACTTATAAAAAGGGTTCATATCAGTACATTATTCCAATACAATTTATATTAAGGATAATATCTACCAGTACATCAAGAAGTAAGACTGAAGGTTGACATTTTTTGTTTTTTTGTTTTCATTAAGCATGCCTTGTCTGTGCCATAAGGGAGATCATTTGATATTTGACAAACAGAAAATAAATATTTTTGTTTAACAGTTTGCTACAGTATTTGAGCTTTTTATTTTTCTTTCTGGTAAGTCATGGCTGATGGCTTTGACCCGAAACTTCCACTTGTGACCTGTGGATGTATGTATGTGCAGATGTGCGCATGAGCTTTACCCCCAAACAAACCTTTCCTAAACCCGCACCCCCTCCTTCAGCAGGACCGGTTCCTTTAAAACAAAACAAAAAAGAAATAAAACGAACAATAACGCAAAGCAAAACGGCAAGCAAACGCCTGCAGTCCCTTGCTCCCACTCAGAACGGCCGCAAAAGTCTCCAAAACGTTTATGTAACAATTTCTGTTTGTATCCCATCAAAGTCACCCAACCCTGATGTATTGCCTCCTGTTCATCGCATCCCCCCCGACACACCCCATCCCACCCACACCAAACACATCCCACCCCATGGCTCTGCGTTTTATTCCGGAATTTTCCTCTTGGAGGGGGGTATCAGGTGTGCTGGGAGGTCGCTAGGCAACTCGTGGCCTTCCAGTTTGACCTTAATGAGGTGGTTGGCCAGGGCGAACTCCTCGTCGTCCAGCATACCATCCTTGTCAATGTCGGCCAGCTTCCAGATCTTTCCCAGCACGGTGTTGGGGAGCTTGGACTTGACCATCTCCTTCTTGGCATTGGCGCCCGTCACCTTGCCGTTGACCGGCGAGAGGGTGTAGAAGATCTCGTCGTACATGGGCTTGTCACGCGCCACCACCCACTCCACCTCATCGATGCCCTCGCCGGCGCCCTCGCCATAGCCGTGGCCGAAGGGCCCGTTGAGCGTGCCGTCGAAGGCCCCGCCCTTCACCACCTGGTTGGGCCGCTGGGTCTCCTCCTGGCGCACCAGAACCATCAGCTGGGCGATGTCGTGGGCGAGCATGTCGTCCACGTTGTCAAGCAGCTTCATCTTCAGAGGCTGGAACTTGTTCAAGTCGTGGGCCTGGAGCTGGTCCTGTAGCAAGGGAGGGTGAGCCAAGCTTAATAATGCTACTACTACGACTACTACTACTAGCTATGACTATGACTATTACGACTACTACGACTACTAGCTATGACTATGACTATTACGACTACTACGACTACTACTACTAGCTATGACTATGACTATTACGACTACGAGCTATGACTATGACTATTACGACTACTACGACTACTACTACTAGCTATGACTATGACTATTACGACGACTACGACTACTAGCTATGACTATGACTATTACGACTACTACTAGCTATGACTATGACTATTACGACTACTACTACTAGCTATGACTATTACGACTACTACAACTACTACTACTAGCTACGACTATTATGACTACTATGACTACTACTACTAGCTAGGACTACGACAATTACGAGTACTACTACTAGCTATGACTATGACTACTACTAATAATAATAATCTTCATTAATGCAGTAGTTTTGTGCCCAAAGTGCATTACAGTACAATGAGATAAATGTTTCATTATTTAAAAATAAATTTTTTCCCCCAATACTAAAATGATATATAAAACACAGCAAAATTAACACTTGCATAAAAGCAAAAAATCTGAGAAAAACTAAAGTTTAAAAAAGGGTGTTAATATCGCCCCTAGATAAAGACTACAGCAGAGACACAGAGTTTGTGCGCTAACAGCACACCTCCGGTCGCTGAGTGGTAAGCTGTCGCCTTGCGTGACAAATATCGTCTGAGATAATTTGCAATAACGAGAGTTGTCTGTCAAGCTAATGTGTCTGAGCCAGTGATTATGAAGCAATTAAAATATTTCTTATTGGCACCACCAGCTCTGTCACTTTAAATCGTGTTTGTTGATAAAATGAATTGTGTGCTGCTTTGCTGAAGAGGAGTGTGGCCTCTGATAGCTGGAACACCCACATCTGTATCTCATACACAGTCCAGCAGGGGACTTACTAATAATCAACATTTAATTGTTTAGCATTTGTGTGAAAAATGAAGTGTTCTGCTGTTCTTTCCCCCCACACATACTCACACAAGCAAAACACACACACTCACATGGGAGTGCACCCACATGAGCAAAACACACAAACAAACACACACACGCATACATACACACACACACTCACACAGACACCCAAAAGCTTGCGCGCGCACACACACACACAAACACACACACACACACACAGGGGAAATCTGGCCCTTAACCTGAGTGCTGAATCACTTCCTGCATAAGGAAGCAATGCCGTAAATCAAAAAAAAAACAAAACCCTCAGTCTCCGTCAGGGCATCTGGCTCAGGGTTACTAATGTACTCTTGGGCAAAAGAAAAGCCTCAGTCTCCGTCAGGGCATCTGGCTCAGGGTTACTAATGTACTCTTGGGCAAAAGAAAAAGGCTCAGTATCCGTCAGGGAATCTGGCTCAGGGTTACTAATGTACTCTTGGGCAAAAGAAAAAGCCTCAGTCTCCGTCAGGGCATCTGGTTCAGGGTTACTAATGTACTCTTGGGCAAAAGAAAAGCCTCAGTCTCCGTCAGGGCATCTGGTTCAGGGTTACTAATGTACTCTTGGGCAAAAGAAAAGCCTCAGTCTCTGTCAGGGCATCTGGTTCAGGGTTACTAATGTACTCTTGGGCAAAAGAAAAGCCTCAGTCTCCGTCAGGGCATCTGGCTCAGGGTTACTAATGTACTCTTGGGCAAAAGAAAAGCCTCAGTATCCGTCAGGGCATCTGGTTCAGGGTTACTAATGTACTCTTGGGCAAAAGAAAAGCCTCCGTCTCCGTCAGGGCATCTGGTTTAGGGTTACTAATGTACTCTTGGGCAAAAGAAAAGCCTCCGTCTCCGTCAGGGCATCTGGTTCAGGGTTACTAATGTACTCTTGGGCGTGGCTTGGCTGGAGACCCGGGCATGAAAGATATACCCGGTCGCTTGGAGGACCGATTCTTTACTGTGTCTGCATCACCATAGCAATCGTGTACCATCAGGATAATGGGGTACATGTATGATCACAGGGGTGTCAAACTCAAGCCCAGGATGGCTGTACCGTCTGCAGGACAGTGTGGTTCCCTGTCAGTCAGCAGCCAATATAGGCGTGTGGACTCTTTAGCCAATCAATGACTTCAATTAACCACCAATGCGCTGAAACGCACCACAAACCAGCAGACACTATGGCTCTCCAAGACTGGAGTGTGACAGCCCTAGAATAGCCCTAGTATATCATGTACTGTGTTGTATGTCATGCTTATGTGCGTGTGTTTTTTCTCTGCAGCAGCAATCCAAGACACGTCTATGACACACTCTTTCATTGTCTGAAGCACTTCCAAGGGGGCCATGTGTGGCAGGCGGCAGTGTGGTGCAATGTGTAAAGAACTGGCCTAGTAACCTAAAGGTTGCAGGTTCGATTCCCAGGTAGGATACAGCCGTTGGACCTTGAGCTTAAGCTGGATACTTCAGTAAAGTATCCAGCTTTAGTATCCATGGATACTATGTAAAAATTAGACGGTCTGGATAAGAGCGTCTGCTAAATGCCAGTAACGTAACATAATGTCGTGTATGGTAATGTAATGTCATGTCATGTCATGTAACGTAATGTAATGGGTCAAGAGCTTCTCTCACCTGCATCTTCTTTATGTTGGGGAAGTCCCCGGGGGAGATCTGGTGCTCCCGCTCGATGTGCCCGTAGATTTCGCTCAAGCTGTTGATCAGCTCTTTCTTCTTGTTCTCCTTCCCGAACATGGAGGGCATCTCCTTCTTCAGTGAGCTGATGATGTAGGCGTGGACCTGCAGGAGGAGATCAAACACGCGGAAGCAAAATAAAACGCACCCGCAAATGTGAGCGGGTTGAATTATTACAAATCTGTGAGTAGGTTGAGTTATTACAAGGCCTTCAAATCCAGTCTGCTGGTCATTACGGTTCACGCAGCATCAACAGCTTGATCAGGGATTAACTCGATGATTCAATATTTATTTAAACAAGCTGCAGATGCTACACGATGGTAAAAAGCCCAGTGGACATCTTTCAATCAGGGAATCTGTAAAAAAGGTTTTGAATTCATTTTGAATTCATTTTGAATTAAGTGTCGGTAGTAGTTTCTGTAGTACTACAAGCAGCTCTCTTGCATCACTCTTTCTTATAAATAAGGTATGAATCTGCAACTTCACCTTGTCCAGATAGACTCCTATGTAATTCAAATTCAAATACAAATTCAGGTATAAGAAAAAATGTATGACATTTACAGTCATGCACTCTACACGCAAGGACAGACCAGTATTATCCGTTTTTCATCGAGTTAAGGAAGGCGCTTGGTAAAACAAAGGCCTGCCTGGTTTTGTTTTACAGTGAGTAAAGACCCTCATCACCATCAACTGCAGTCATTTTGGCAGCACTGCTTTTATATACATGGCCACCTAGAGCCTGACAGAAAACATAAGAGTCTGGAAAAAACAAATGAGTTTTCACATGAAGAAACAAATGAATACACCTCAGTTACAGTGTGGTAACAAGGGTGTGTGCTGTCCATGGCTGTAGTTCTTGGTCCCATCGCTCCTGTTGCTTCCTTTAGACCGGCTGCTTAATGTCAGAAGGGGGAAGCATTAGTGAGAGTCTGTATAATGTGGTTTTATGGGTAGAGGAAGACCGTATCCACAGGGCACTGTAACGAGCTGACCGCTTGTTCCTCTGGAAAACACCACTCCTCATAATATCATGTCACTGTTGACAGGGGGGAAAGCATACATCACTGTCCAGGACAGAGGGGGGCCATGGGGGGGGGGGGTGGGGAAGCGTGCGAGAGGGGAGGGTCTGGAGGTTTGAGGGCAGCAAACGTCCTGTTCTGAGAAGAGCAGCCGCCGCCGACGGGCTCGCCCTCGGATTTCGGCCAACGCGGACGACCCCCGACATTTCCTCCCGGCCCGGGACGACCCAACTGGGACGGGGGACGTCACCGCGCTGCTGGAACACAGGATCTGCCCCCTCCCCCGGGTCAGGGACTCCGCTCCGGGCAAACAGGAGACGGGGCCTGTGGGCACTTCTGGGCAGAGTCCCTGGCGCAGCCAACTCGGCTCCGCTTCAAAACAAGGCCTTTTGTTTCATTCCGTCGTCACGTTCGCTCTTCATCTCTCATCCTTCATCCCTCCCTCCGATCGACCGTCTCCGGTCTCACGTTCATTACGTTCAATTATGCCATTTGGCAGGAGAAAATGTAACCTCCTCTATGAAAGAGAGGCTGACAACACGGCGTCATGAACCAGGGCTTTTTTTGCAATCGTTTACCTGTCTGCGAAATCTGGAAAGAGAGGCCTATAATTACCAAGCTTATCATCCACTCAGCACACAACGGGAGACAACAACAAAAAAAAAGCCAAGGGGACTGAAATCAGAGCCCCGGCTTCAGCTCCACACGGAAAAATACTGCTGATGTTACGGAGTCCTGAGACCTGTGAAGGTCCTCGGGCTCAGAGCTCGATGACTACGCTGGCTATTACTCCCTCCCGCCCGCTCCGGCCCGCCTCCCCTCCGCGGCTCGCGCTCGGCGTATCACGGACGTCTGGTTCCCGGCCGCGACGGAGGTGTGAGGACGGAGACGCGACTGGAATTCTGACGCGCTCATCACTCAACAGAGGCGGAGCAAAATGACAGAGCCGCGGTACTCGCCGACCCCTTTAAAGTCGCGGTTGAGCTAGGCAGGATCGGGGGGGCTGGGGGACCGGGAGCGTTGGGACAGGGGGCCATAAAAAGGGCCGATGGGGTGGGGGGACTGCTGATCCTAAGAGGCTGCTTAATATTCTGGCCAGTGTGCAGGCCCATAACTGGGCCCCACTGCTGAATAACCTTACTCCACTAATAACATATATAACTGAAGGGGCGGGGCGAGGGGCGGTCATTGGAAACACAGAGGACCACCACCACCCCCCCTCAAAACCACATTACCATATTCCACTCAAACAAAAAAAGAGTGAAAAAAAAAAAAAAACTCTACTCCCGAAAGAGGCCCTCGGATTTCAGAGAGCGAGCAAACAGATGGAAAGGCAATGGAGCAGACAGAGTAACTACTACATGGGATTGTTTCTGCACAGGCATTCCTCCAGACGCCTGTAAAATGGGACCAGGCCCTTTAGAAGCTGATTCCGCCCTGCCTCCCCGTAGCAGCGGTAACAGCAGTGGGGAGGGATGAAGCGCGCATTACAGCCCCTTCTCTACGCCCATCGCGAAATCCGCCGGGCTTCGGCTGTGACCGCGGGGGACCGATTGTGCAGCGAAGGTTCCGGTTCTCTGCGGGGGTGCACGGCGGCAGGCTGTGAAAACTAAGTGCAGGACGGCGCCGCCGCCGACGAACACAACAGCGCCGCTCGCTGTCAGCTACACGCCTACCTGCACTTCCTGCGGAACTGGGCCAAAAAGCACTGGTGGCGCTATTGGTGGGGGAAGCATTTTGATGAGTGGGGTATTGTGGGGGTGTCTCAGGATTGCCTGTAAAGGAGCCATGAACGGTTTGTACATACAAGACTAGACCAATGCAACACATTAGCTGTGTGGGAGGTACGATTTCTCATAAAGGCAACCAACTTTAATAAAGCATTGATGTGCTCCATTATCGTACGAATATAAGGGCAGGGGAGTTTTAATACGGGTTGCAAAATGACTCACAGTGCCTTAAAAGAACAAAATAACAGCCCACCAAACTAAACACACTCTGTTCCTTTAGACCAGGGGTAGGCAACCCTGGTCCTGGAGAGCCGCAGAGTATGCTGGTTTTTGTTGTTACTCGCCACTTAATTGATCAATTAAAGCAGTTGATTACAGTTAACTCACCTCACCTGGTTTCTTTGGTCTAAGTTGTTGCTGTATTTAGGGTGAAAACAAACACCAGCAGACCCTGCGGCTCTCCAGGACCAGGGTTGCCTACCCCTGCTTTAGACCAATTTTATTTTATCTCGGAAAATCCATTATACTGTGTCCAAGTGTAACCTCCTCTTACCTGTATCATTAAATTAATCAGGTAATACATTCTTAAAAATGCGTTCTCCTACTGCACCACCGTAATGTTAGTCCTGGGTCATAGAAAATAGAATTAATTGATGCGACGCATTCCAAGCATCATTCTCGTAAATATTCTACAATCCGCCGTTGGTTTGTACAATTTAGTTTCTTGTTTACCACCATCAAAGATGTTTCAGTCATGCCCCTTGTTGGAATATACATTTTCTGTGTCGCTAACATTTTACTGTGTTGTGATGTTTTTTTTAATACCAAAACCGCCAATTTACCGGTCAGAAAATTGGAGTCACATGATGTTCAAAGTAGAAAAATAATGGCCGCGCAGCACAGCATGACTGTTATATCGCGTGAGATGTGACTGCAATCATTACTCGTTGATCGCGAGTCATCTCTGCTCAGACACAAAGCCAGCAGTGACGAGCATCTACTTCTGCAGTTAACCCTATACAGGTTAGCATTTCATATTCCACTCTCATTGATTTCATAAAGTCCCATATGTAATCAATATGCTCAATAAATGCTTTTTAATAAAACCTGTACACCATGAGGCAAAGGGATGATGAGATGTAGCCTTGTGCTACTTTTAGAGCCAAAACCTATATGCAATTTGCTCTAAATTTACAGGCTGATTCAAACAGAAACCTGAAACAGAAACCTAGGCCAAGTTGTTACATTCTTAAATGGGGGGGTTTGAAGGTCACCAATGCGTCAGAGAATACATATTTGGTCAACGTGTTTTTTGGCTAGTTTATTTTATGCTAACTGGCTAACTACAGTAGGTCATGGCATGGAGCTCATGTTAACAAATGGCTCTCATGTGCAGGTGTAGACCAGGTTAGGCTTCTGATAAGGCCTACCTTAGCGAGCCGCGCCCTCTTGATGAGGTCATTGAGCTTCCTGAGGGCCGCATTGCGGGGGAGGGACTGAATGTCCTTGAAGAGGTCCTGCTCCTCGGCCTCGAACAGCTTGCGGTTGTCGGGGATGAGCAGCGGTTGGGACCAGAAGGAGCCGATGTAAACGCGGATGACCTCGGGCGTGTTGACGATCTTGCCCAGGGACCACATGAGGGCGCCGTAGACGCGCATCAGCTGTTGGGTCTCGATCTGGTCGGCCTTGTTCAACACCACCCGGATCTTGTCCTCGTGGTTCTTCAGGGCCTTGATGACCTCGGAGAACTCGTCCGAGATGTCCAGCTTGTGGGCGTCGAAGAGAAGGATGATGCGGTCCACCCGCTCGGCAAACCACTCCAGGACCGCCGCAAAGTCATAACCTGGGAGGGGGTGGGGTGCCGGGGGAAGAGGAGAGAGAAAGGGGGAGGGGGGGGTCAACAATCAACAATCTAGTGGGGCGTGCATTTCTCCGTTAATGACCAGTCCTTGAAGACAACGACCGTGTTTACTGAGCCGCTTCCGGTTAAGAAAACAATCAAGTGCGATGAACTTTTGAGGCACATTACTGAATGCATCTCTGAATAACAGTCATTAATTCAGGAGAAGTATGCCAACAAGCAGACTATCCTCACTTGAACTGTTAAAGCTTCTACAAAAACAGTAGAACCACGGACGGCTTCAGCGCTCGCATCAAAATGGTGGCACCTGAGTGACAGTTGTCACCATTCCCGCTCAAACTCCCTTACCGTACTATTGCAACAGTTGAAAGCAATACATTTTTTTCTGTGAATCTTCACATTGAGTAAATGCAGTGGGGAGGTCTCCCCGAGGGCCGAATGATAGATTTCTCTTTTTTTCCTCCCGCTCAAAGAGCAGAATGAAGACGCGTTTCTCGAATCCCTGTGCAACTGCGGGATTGGCTCGACGCACAGTCAGACGACGCGGCTGCAAAGCTGACAGCCTTCACACTGCGCAGATACCTGTTCCTCTTGAAGCTGCGGAAAAACTGTCCAGTCATCGAATGGGGGAGGGGGGAATATTAACACCAACAGAACAAGCCACAGAGCGTGAGCTGTGAGCGCCACGAATGACTCATCTACATCTAAATCAACCTTGCTAAGTGAACAGGAACAGAGTTAAAATTAGAGAAGTCAACTTGAGCAGAATAAAGTAATGTATTTTTCTGTCCCTTAAAGAAAAATAAGGTACGGTAAAATCCATATTTGCAGCCCAATGGTAAATCTGTGTTTTGCCATTCCAACAAACATAATTGGTTCTATTTTGATGGTCAGAACCTTATGTGCTTGCCATAGGAAGATTGCCACATTCACAGACATTGGGAACATCTCAATGTCTAATGTCTCAATAGAGAATATACTGAACGTGACTATTTTGCATTTACTTGATATTTCTATAATAAAAGCCCTGATTGAAAGCAGACCTTGAATCGATGATCTACCTCACGACACTTTCCTCCTTATTGGACACTCTTGACTGTTGAAGTGCTTTCCTTGGCTTTAAACCAGCGAAAAAATTTACTTTCCCCAATTTAACCTCCTCCTGGAGCTCTGCAGTCACGTGGGTGGGGTCCCCAATGTCACACTCCAACCGACGGGCTATAAAACTGTGCCAAACAGCATCAGCTCCTGATCTCAACAGAAAACAATGTTTCTGCCTGGTCACCATGGTGACGTGAAAACTGTTGAACAACGAGATCACAGCACAGAAGTGACTGTCATGTGCAGACAAGCATAACATGCCACAGGGGCAGTTTGTAACAGCTCTATGTTTTTGGGTGCGAAAACCAGGTGATGCAAATTCGCATTTGAATGCGAGGTGATTCCGTCAATTGAGGTAACCACCTGTCACCTTCTGCACTTTCGTGCAGTTTTCTTAATTAAAAACTCTTTGGTGGTACGCGTCCTTACCTTTGCGCAAACCATTCAGCAGAGCGGGAATTGACAGAGTACTTCAACAAGTGTTCATTTAGTCGGGGGGTGAATTAGTGTGTTAATGTTTCAAATCAGCGGCATGGAAGATGGCGCCGGCGGCCATGTTTCTGCAGAGGATTCCATGCGCTAAAGGGGAATCGATGCTCATTCCCTTTTGATTTGGCAGTTTCACGTGAGGGCTGTATTGTGACCTATAGTGAGGGAGGTTCTAATGTGTATTACAGGAGGCTGAAGAATATGTGAAAATTATCACTAATAATCAACCATAAAAAGTCACATTAAGTCTGATATTGGCATAGTTCTGTAATTTTGTATGATTGTATTTGTCCTTGGTCAGGGACGTTCCATTTAGGTTTTTCTTAGGCCTAAGAAAGTTGTAGAAATGCCTTTGCAAGTGCAATACTTCACCATAGAGTTCTGCAGCAGGTAAAAGTACTACAGACTAGAAGCAGGGGATGGTCTCACTGAACCGCTGAGTGGGGTGCACTGTGGGATATTGGATGTGCTGTGTTGAATAAGGCAGGACAATAGGAGCAGTGAAACTTAGAGGGGGGAATTGGGGGGGGGGCGCGTTTCATTACAGCGGTGATTATTGAAATAGGGACCAGGTCGTGTTAATGTTGAGAGACCCAGTTATTTCAGGGCAGGTTCAAACCATCTGCTGGCAAGCTGCGGGTGTTAACACAGCAAAGACTTTTCAGCGTTTGGCTTCCAGTACAATACCTCCGTATGGACATTTACGTAGAAAGCTATATCCCTCTTCCTGGGCAGCTGGACATGGGGAAGAAGAAAGACAAAACAGCAAAGAAAAGGGTAGGTGAATAAATGACGTTCGTGTGCTTGCTTTCTGAAAAATGAGGGCAAGGGGTTTAACCTGTTCCACTGTGAAGGCCGGCGATGTACACGTCTGCTTTGAACTTCTGGTTTCTGACATTATGCATGCAGACAAATCGGATTTCCTTACAATGTCGTTTCACTGTAAGGACTATTCCGCAGTCGGTAGAAATTTACAAGTAAAATGTTAAACACTGTCAGAGAGCATTCAGGAGGAAGAAGAAGAAGAAAAAAAAAGAAAAAGGTACAGATCAAACAGTGACCTGCTGTGGTCTACTTGTTCATGCTAATGAGAAGATTCACACAAAAGACTCTCATTAAAAGGATTTATTCAGAAATGGAGTCAGTCACATTTTCCACCTGTGTTGCTGTGGCAGCCAAAGAACAAACAAGAAAGAGCATCTTTGAATCGATGCTCAGAACACGAGTCTTTGAAGTGGCGGCGCTACGTAAATGCGGAATGGTGCCACTCACGTTCCGAGAGACGGGGCCCTCTCATGGACGCGAGTCGGCAGCGCGTTCCTCTATGTCTGCATAAACACAGCTGCGAGGGGAGGTAGCCGTCGAGCTGGGCTTTGTCGTCGAATCAAAACACATTCCCAAAGGCCGTAAGGCCGCACTGTTTATTTACTGTGGCTACGCGCCATTTTCGGAGACCTTGTACCTCGCATGGTACCCAAACGGGTGGAAAAGTCCTGGTTATACAAACATGACCCTCCACAAGCGTCACAGTTCTGACAGCCAGGCACTTTTAATTGAAATTCAGAAGAATGTTAAGGTATGGAGAAGGTCAACGCATAGTAAGAATGTTCCATATATATATATATATAATATATAGGCTGCTGCACAAAATATGTGTTTAATGACGGATTTCTCAAAGTAAAAAAGCGTGTTATACATATATGCTATACGCACCCTTAGGCTGGAACAAGACCATTGGACCGCAGAGTTTATTTGGGATACAATGTTCTGCTAGTTGAGCTGTTAAATAAATGGGAGATGTTTAATGTGGCTCTTTGTGGTCGGGCGGCGAGGACAAGCCGGATCGTCCTGGAGCTCCAGTCCGAGCAGACCGTTATCGACACTATATTTCAGCTGCCCGCTGTTCCGCACCAGTGCGCGGGCACACGGCGCGGCTATAGCAGGAACACCGCGTTCCTCTCGTGGAGGGCACTACCTCTCGTCTGGCTGAATACCCATGCCCAACTTAATTAGATTCTGAGGGCAGTTTTCTTGTGATTTTTTCCCCGGCTCATTAGATATTAGAGAATGAAGTACGCTCTGAGATGTTTAATCCTCGAGAAAGAGCAATTTCTTCCACTGGTCTTACAGAGACACCAGGATCTTGGGAGGCCTTATTGATTAATTGGCCGATATGAACACGGCCTCTCGGTTACCACACGAGTCAGCGATCGAGCAAGGTATCCATTTTGTGAAAGAGGGCCATTGTTTTTCTGGGTAGGGAGCAACCTGGCTTAGAAATCATCCCACATTCTTTACCCTCACAAAAAAAGAGTTCACATGGGTTCGTTTACCCGATTGTGATCTGAAAGGTTTTCGCTGCTCGACACAAAGCCCCTTGACTGCAACTTGACCCGAAGACCCTGGACAGCCACCTACAGAGAGTGAAAGCATGACCCTACAATTCTGACCTCTGAATCCCAGGATTGTCCAACAATCTTGCGCTCACATTAGGGCCGTAATTATTCAAGACGTTCTGGAAACAAAAGGTCCTTTTTTTCCCTCCTTAACAAACCGCATTCAGATCACGCTGCTGTTTATTAATGGTGGAGAACATGAACAGATACAACTACACGGTACAGCATACGATAGCCTACATGAAGTGAGACTACAGTATTAGAAAAACAAGTTCATAATGACTCCTAAACCAGTAGTGTCCTAGTGATGACGGAAAACCCAAACCAATCAGATCAAAAAAATAATAAAAGGACAGCTCGAAAATAGATTGAACTTCTGGGAAGCAGTCTAAAGAGGAACGTATTCCAAAAAACACTGAGGGTCGTGAGTGATTCTACTGACCTGACAGTAGAGGGGAATTTATTCTCGCTTCAAAGGGTTCTGGGATTAAAGAGACATTTGTGCTATATTAGGACATTTACTGCCGGACTGTACCATCAATACTTCCACTCGTTCACCTATGTGAATAACAGCTAATATTCAATATGCATGAAACAAAGAGCAGTGAATTATGAAAACGGCAGTTTTCACGAGCACAGGCTGTACCCTACAGCCAAGACATCACAACCAAGTATGAACAAGAGCCCATGGCAGAAGGACACAATTGCTATTTTCCGTCAGGGTCGGGGTGGATTTACGTCGCCCAGAGCAGCGCAGGTGAAATATCGTTTCCTTTCCACACACGTGCTTAGAGAGGTTACACACCCAGCAGTGCGAGTGTTTGCTAACAATCGCCATTCTTTAAGGTTCTCTTTGAATGTTTACTAAAATGGTGAAACTTCTAAGTAGAAGTGATGGGGGCGAACACTGGTGGCAGAGAGGAGTTACTCTTCCGGTGAAGGTAGCATTCACAGCACGCTAACTGAATTGGAACAGTTTCTCCAGCCTCCACTGTCTACAGTTAACCAGATGTGACAGTCCACCAACTGCCACCCCCCCCGACCTGTCTTTTTCTTAAAACGGTATCTTCCAAACCTATCCTTACAGAAACAATGCTGCAAAGATTGCTCAGCTCCACAAATAAACCGAAAAGGTAGTCTGTACAGAGACACATCGCAGCCAGCGATGTGGAGCGGGAGTTTGGAGAGCCCAACTGTCACCGGAAGCCCACAGATGTGAACCCTGGGTGGGGTGCTGCTGTTAAAACTCTTTGGCCGAATCCCACGGCCGAATTGTTTCAGTGAACATCCAGCTGCGAAAAGCATACGTGGAATGAGCCGTCCTTGATTTCTGCCACGCAAATGAATAATGTGTGAATTTAATTTTTTTTACATTTGGTCTGTACCTGGCTCTTTTCCCTGAGGGGAAATTTGAGGAGAAATTTCTATCAAGAGCCGGCTTTTCTGGAGGAATGAAACTGTGAAGTGGAGCCGGGTCTCCAGGGAGACGCGCTGGCGGATTGTCAGACGAGGCTTCCAGCTGCCTATTCCCTTCTAACAGCGTCTGTAACATGCTGTTTCCGCCAGACGCTGAGAAAGCAGGGCGAGGTGGATACAAAAAGCATTCCCGCAAAATAAAGGAGACCAGCAACGGGATGTAGTGTCCTGATGTCCCCCCTGTACCTCTACCCTTATTCTGTGTGTGTGTGTGTGTGTGTGTGTGTGTGTGCATCTGGTAGGTTTCTAACCTTGATAAGTACCCTTATTGGGATCAAAGACGAGAGCCGTTTCAATCTGCTGGCCGTTGTGCTAGGCCAATAAGTCTTAATGTGTCTAAGCACCAGACTGCAAATGGCCGCACTTTGGGTACTGATGTGTGGCGTGTCTCTTCGCCACCTTCCTCCCCCCGCCCTCTGAGATGCCAGTCAGAACAGGATACAGAGAGTGTGGTGTGTGAGCATGGTGTGAGAGAGTGTGATTCACCCAATATCGGGCCTTAACAGCCCTATCTATCTGGGGGGACTCCGATTATGACACAGCCTGAGGGATTATGGGTATTCTGATTAAAAAAAGATTTAGGCTGAAATAATTTTTGAATTACAGAGTTCCAGTCAGAACTGGGCATTAAAGGTTGCACACCAAAAAATGACCCTGTATATGGAGAACCTGCAGTCGCAAAAGGTAAAAGAAGTTCCTGTGCCTGTAGTAGCTGGCAGGATGTTACAGCTCTCTTCTGTTTCTCTTATTATTACTTAATTCTTATTTTAAATGTGCTATTGTATGCATCGCTGTATATCATTTTACCTTGACTGCAAACAATTTGGACATTGGAGAATTTAACTGAAATAAATTGGGAGAAAAGAAAGCCATTCAAACCTCCTACGTGAGCAGGTCAAGGAGATTAATTCAATCAAACTTTAACAGGTCACCCGTTGTTTCGGAAAGCGGCTGTAACACGCAACACTTACACACCCACTTCCAACCACACCACAGTCACAGATCGAAAGCAAAAGGGAAGGCAGAATTATGAATCTGCAAATTCCATATACGCTGTAGAATGTATACAATGCGCTCTACAAATATACTGTATACAGCAGAACAGAAAATGAGTGTAGTTTATCATGTTCTGTTATTCAATTTTTTTCACCTGCATGCTGAATGGAGTTTCTGAAAGTACGTCTGAAGGCATATTTCTGCAGGAAATGAATGGACATGTTGAGAATGTCGAACAAGGAGCCAGCGAGGTGACTGTAAAAAAGAGTCTCTCCATGACCAGAATGCTTAATTTCTGCAAAATGCTTCCCTAGCGCAGAGCCCGCTAACTCCTCGGTCAAACCTGCAAGCTAAACATTACCCAGCATTGCTAATTTAACAGCCACTGCAGAGCTGACACACTATCATTATTTATTAGGCAGCTGGTCTTACCCAGGGTAACTCACAAGGCCATTATGGAAAGACGCATTCGAGGGCTACGTGTCACGTGCTTCGAAACCAACAGGAACATTGGCACGTAATGGGCAGTTACAAAGAGATTGAGTAGGCAACTGAAAAATAGCACCAAGTATAACAAGGATATTATAGTGCTTAACATTGATTTATAAAAACGAAATTCGCCTAACCTATACAACAGCATTCACTTTGTGATGGCAAAGAATAGCAAATGAGAGAAACACTATTTTGAACGGCACCGACGTGCTTATAGCATCTAAAATTAACTTTAGGAGTAAAAATACTCAGCATAAGATTTTACCCAGAGTTTAGAGCAGGGTCAAGACACAGGCCTGACGTGTATTTTAAAAAAATTACATTTACTTTGAAACAGAAATAGGCAATTGAAAACCTTTCAGGGTTGAAGCGTTACATTATAGGCATTTAACAGATGCTCATATCCAGAGCGATTTTACACAGCATTTTTGTTTACATAGTATCCATTTATACAGCTGGATATCTGAGGCAATTCAGGTTAAGTACCTTACTCAAGGGCACAACGGCAGTGTCCCACCCAGGAATCAAACCCGCAACCTTTCGGTTACAGGCCCAGTTCCATAACCATTATACTACACTGCCGCCCTGAAGCCTGGCTGTCCTGATTTTAGGCCACTCCTGCTGCTATAGGGGGTGCTGACAATGCGACACCCGGACATCTAACCCGTCGCACCCAAGTGTCCGAGTCAAATATTTCACGGCGTGTCACAAGCCAGACCCGGGGCTCCATACGTGGGGGGCGCGTGGCTCTCTCATTAAGTGCCGGGAGTCTGCCTGCGATGCTAAATTTGACTGTAACAAGCCCGTGCTAATGAGAGCGCAGCCTGACCCAGAGCAAGGGAGAGTGGAGTGTGCCAGGAAGACCGTGCATCGCATTAAGAGAACGAGAAGGAAAGAATGTAGCAGTGTTTCCATATTATGACACACAAACGCGCCGCTCGCCGGTCAAAATGCCCCAGGGCCAAAGCGCAGGCCCTCGGATGCAAACGAAGGCCCCTTGACGAGGCCAGCTTTGCAGACTCCCGGATGACTTCAATGTGGATGGAGGGGGTTTCGCTGGTACGACTTGGCAGGAAAACAGAGAACTAAGCCCCGCCACGCCCCACCACAACACCCCCAGGCAGAGGGATAAGACTGACGGGGTTACACTCGGCCGATCCCCGATTTGCATTTCATTTCCCAGTGAAAAGCGGTCGCATTCAAAACACAGGACCAATGAGATGCTAAAACTACAATCACTCCCTACACCACCACCCCAAGTGTAAATTTTCCCTTCTCAGAATTTTAGGGGATCCTGCTGTGCTCCTCCGTAGCAGCGAGGAGCTCACATCGTGGGTATAGGATCAAGTTCGGAGGTTCAGGGCAGCTTTTTTTTGGTTTGTTTGTTTTTTGGTTAACGCCTACTTTCTGTTATTACGACCCATAGGGGTGTGAATAAAATGACAAGTTGCGACAATAAACAGCGGCAAATTAAAGGGTCCGAGGCAGACTTGTGCTTACAAAAAACACCAGAGAACCTGTAATCAGAAGCACTCGAGGGCTCTCCTGTTAAGGCTGAATATGATATCCATTCGCACACAGAGCAGAAAATGTCCCGCAGCACAAGTTACTTCAGGACCTCACCTTCCAGGCAAGCATTTATTCGCAAAAACAAGCAGCCTTTTAAAATCGTGGCCTGCTCCGCCTGTGTACTGATTTTCCACCACTGTCAAAAACTCTAGCTAGACCTTAAAATGGAGGAAAAACATACATTTTTTGTCACTTTAGTAAACTAAAGCGGAACGGCCGTGAGCTTCAACCCAGGCAATTTAAATAATAAAATATGAGCTCTTCAAATGAGCAAATTTGCCTCAGATAACTTATTTTTTAACTTGTTTTTTCCATTTCTAGGGGGCACGTTTGCGGAAAAAAGAGATTCCCAGCCTTCGTATCGCCTACGCAGTGTGCGTTAGCTGAAAAAAGGCTGTGTCCGTTTTAAAAGCTTCTGTGCTTATCTGTGTCGATGAATCCTAAAGCGGCTGGACCACTCTCGTGTGCTACCCCTGTCCCACAGTGCTCAGTCTAAATGCAGGCTAATCCCACGGCCTTGGTTAGCCGGCTCCCGGTGGATGTTGTTTCAGAGGCCCGCAGAAACGGACAAACGACCAAAAGAAAGTGCTGACAGGCAGCGCGGCCGGCGATTACCGTGGCCCGGCTCGCTATCTAATGCGACTTGCTGAACGAGACATGAAGTAACCGCGCGCAAAACAAACACGGGCCCGCAAAGGGACGGCCTTAAAAAGTGTCGCAGGCTGTTTTTTTTGGGAGGGGTTTTTAAACGTGACTTCTGTGCAGACCTGCGCCCTGTCCCCCCTGTCCCCCCCCCCCATCACTCACACACAGAGGGCCCGTGGTGTCCGCAGGTAGGAGCAGGTGACTTGAGGGAAGAATGAGACTGGGCCGGTTAACGGGGCTCAGGAACATTATTCCCTTATGAGTATAAAACTAAGAAGAATCAGAGGCTCTTCCCCTGAAGCATAGCAGCCGTGTGCAAACTACATTGGGCTCCGCTGCATGTTATCTTCTCTCGCATTAGATTAACGTCACCAGCTTCTCTGACTTCTCCATCCACAACCCGCACAATGAGGCAGAGAAACAATGATATGATCGCTGAACAAACAGAGCCAGGTAGAACAGCCAAAAAAGCGCAGGCTTTCACTGCTAAATTCCAATTTTCTTCAGTTAATTTAATTTCAAATGTTTAGTTCAAACAAGAGCACCAACTGAGAATTGATAATATTAATATGCTCAGGACTCTCTCCAGTAAACCCGACCCGGCGCCTCGTCAGTAACCTTGAGAGCCGCCCAAGTAGTCACATGATCTGCCGCATGCACTGCACCCCACCCCCCTCAGCTAATAGAGTCGATAAGGGCCTTATCTGTTCACTGCAGAGTTCCGATTCCCTTGTAAATTAAAGAGCTATGAAAACTAAACTGGCATAGGTCTGCTCCTATTCTACACTCTGCTAACTCCCCCCCTGAATCAATGCAGCCAATAGAGTGTAGCCACACAGCAAACATCTCTTCACACACAGGTGAGCCAACCACCACAAGGGGCTCTGCTCCACCGCTGACTATTCCATTTTACATTTAAAACACGGTGCGAGAAAAGTGTCGCGCAGCAAATACCGCTCTCTAACCGATAATACCGTTAATACGCATCAACCCCTCAAATCTAATTCGGGATGGCTTGCATTTAGATCCATGTGTTTGCACAGCTGCACTTCCTGTTCTGTGGAATCCGTCCAACAATTGGCATTAGCATATCTCAGAAAAACACACAAACGCTCCTACGATGCAACTTGAGCCAGGCAATTCAGGTGTCGGCTCACGTGTGCAAACGCCTACCCAGCACTCCGACAGGATTTCGACTACCACTTTAAACTGCCGCCATATTCAAGCGTAACAATCTAGAAATGCGATTGTCGGAAAAATAAAAAAATGACAACCCCCCATTAATACAAATCCCTCCTGTGACACTGCATTACCTTCTGACCCAGACAGGTAGTTTTACGTTGACAGTTAAAAGGGAACGGACTTCGCCACAAATAATTTCACACAGCAATGTGGAAACATTATACATTTGAGATCAGGGGGGAGAAGAATTTTCATTCAAATTCATCCGTGGCTCTGCCGCTCCTGAGAGAGGACAGGAAAGAATGACCTTTATTGTTCATTTACATTCCAAGCACAGAAAACACAGCTGTGGCTATTTAACCACCGCATGTAACAACCAGAAAGACAAGCAGAAATCTCCACACCCATAAACCGACCGTGATTAAATTCAGATAATTGGATTAGATATTAAAACGCTATGAAATCTGACATAAAAAAAAAAAAAAGCTATTCGAACTTCAGCTTAGCCATTTCATCTGTGTAAGGGCGAAAATATGTCACCAAGACGTGCGATATGCTCAGCTTGCCTGCTATTTTCACAGCAAACAGAGGGGGCACTTGGGAAAGGTTCAAATACTTCCTTTAAAAAACTTAAAAAGCAAGCATAGAAGCATAGTATGACTCCATGCACCCAAAAACACACACAATTGCTGAGCTGGTCATGCAAGTAAAGTCCCAGTGAGTGAGGTCATCAACACCAGGGGAAAAAAGCTCAAGATCCCATCTGACTTTGCATGAAAGTTTAACACGCACACAGTTCACTGAAGGCAAACTGTCTATTTAAAAGCTAAAAGGGCAGAGCTTTCGCTGGCTTGCTTGTGTCCGCTAGTCAAAAACAGATGGTGTGGTGTTGTCAGAACGAGTGTTCTTTGTTTGGGTCCTTGCAGCCAGTATAATCTGTGTAGCCTCTTAATACTCAGCAATGCACACATAAACACGTTGGGTATGAATCTTTAGATCAACGAATCGCACTTTCAGCAACATATCTGGGGCCTCATGTATAAATAGTGCGTACGTACAAAAAAGATGCGTATGCCAGTCTCCCCGCCATCGGAGTCGCCAATTCCCAGTCTCAAAAATGTGCGTACATACGAGTCATACTTTGCGTAAATGTGCGCATGTTTTGAGGTCAAGTTTGTTTTTATAAATCCCAAGTACGTGGGGAAAGTGGCGTACGCATCTTTTTTGTACGTATGCACCGTTTATACGATCAGGCCCCTGGAGCCATCAGCACAGACTGCTCTCATTAAACATTACTACAAATGAAACTACATCTAAGACTGAATCCTTTTTTTTCTCCTCAAGCTGCCCTTTGGAAAGGTGATAATCTCAAACTTAACAGCACGTACAAGACAATGCACAAGTACAAAGCTTTTAAGTATCTCGTAAGACAAACCGACCATGACATCGAACCATTCCAGCGGGCAACTATTCACAAATGGCCCGCATTGAAGAGCTGCGCGTAGTAACCTGTGCACAAGGTCAAACCATTATTCAATGGTTATTCAACCAGCTGAACAGTGAAGGAGACAGGTCGACCTTTAAGGGTTTATAGATTCCTGAATTAAACATTCTCTGGATATTAAAAAGCAGTGTAACCTCGTGCCTCCCGCGCTCACGTCTGGCGGAGGGCGTCAGTTGAAGAAGGAAAACAACCACTGTGTAATGTGGCTGTGCTCAAGCTAGGCCTTCCTTCCTGTTGACAGAATCGCCGTCAGTTAAGGACAGGGGCTCTTCCACACCCCTGCCCAAAAAAACCATAACCTCAACACAAATTGGATTAGTCAGAAACGCTGCAGGTGTCATGATTTCATGTGATGAGGTAAACAACCCTCTTCTACAACACCGGTTTGTCCTGTGCTCCTACCCACACCATAAACAACGGCACAGATGGAAGACAGACGTCTTTATACATACATTACTGGTACTCTGCAGTTATTTACAATAAATTCATATGTGTGCACCCCTATATATTTTTCTGGTGACTGGGTTTAATTGTGGCATACAAGGACACTTGTGTATGTTAATACAAGAAACAGTCTGACTTCCTGACTTAAAGGTGAGAGGATGCACGCACACACACACACACACACACACACACACACACACACACACAGACACACACTACTTGTGTATGCTAATGCAGGAAACAGTCTCACTTCCTGAATTCAAGGTGAGAGGATGCACACACACACACACACACACACACACACTCACTACTTGTGTATGTTAATGCAGGAAACAGTCTTATTTGAGAGGGCGGGGTTTCCTACCTCTGCTGATTCTCTGCTTCTCTCCTGACAGGATACCGGGTGTGTCGATGACGCTTATGCTCTCCAGCACGGGGTTGGGCAGCTGGGCGCACACAAACCTGCAGGGGGGGGTCAGGGGTCAGGGGTCAGAGGGGGCGTACGTGACATGGTCATCCATGTGTCGGACGCATGGCTGGTCCGCATCTCCAAGCAATGGAACGGACAGCACGACATCGCACTCAATTCAGCTGGTTTACAGGCGTGATGTACAACATGTCCCAACATGACCGTATAAAAAGGTGGACAATTTACTAGAATTACCAAAGACTCTTTGAGCACTCGGAACACAATGTGCAGGTATAAAGGCAGGGCGTAAAAAGGAAGCTTGGGACCCTGTGGTTATATCTTCCCTAAAGCAAACGGCATGGGACACAATCCATAGTGGAGTTACAAGCTCCAGCCGAGCAATTAAGAGCATCCTCTCGCTGCTGACACAGCAAGTCCGGGCTCTGCGGGATTCATTAGAGGCAGCTATTGGCTAGCGTGCCGTGTTGAGGGTCGAGGGGACATGTGACCTAGGAGAGAAAGACACAGTGTCCGCGATGAAGAGGACATCTGTTATCGCACCTTCAAATAAAGCCTCTATTCATTTATAGTCCAGTATATATTACCTTCCCTGAGTACTTACTTTAATGCTCCTTGTTTAAACATTGTAAAAGACATTGATTATATAATCCCATGTTAACCTGATGCATACGCCACACAATTCTGACATTTAACGCAGTTCTACATCTATGATTTAACCCTTTAAGGTGATCACAAATACGCAATTAGAATGTTCTCATGCTCTGAACATTCTAATGCCGATATTACAATCACTACTGGCAATTGAAAAGCAATGGAGTTCTACAACACTGAAATAGAATAGAAAACCTACTCTTCAAAGGGTTAAGCCTAATAATCTCAGTCAGTCTTGCTTTGTCCATGTCTGTTGGCTTTAGACATTAATATTACTACACACAGCTGTCTTTTGCAAACTTCAGCAGTGCCAGTCTGACCTTTGTGTTTCATTGCACAATCCCACAAAGATGATTTACACAACAAATCTTAGAAACTTATACTACAAACCCTCACTCAGTCCCTGTCCTCTGCTCCTTACTGTTCTCAGACCAAACTAAAGGCATGATAAGATACGCACATAATCTTACATACTTCTGGGGAACTCTGTGCAATGTTCTCCTTAATTTGCTTCCTCCCTTACTGTAATCCATCAAGCAAACCTCTACTGACTGCCAACCCTGGGTTGTCATGTTATTACAGTCCACACACACACACACACACACACACACACACACACACACACACACACACACACACACACACACACAGAGAAAGGTGAGCAGCAAATGAAAGGTAAAGAACGCAGCAGCAGGTTCAATAATCACTCGTGTGCCGTGATGTCGATGCCGTGAAAAACAAGCCAAAACTGAAATTTAAATTACCGTTCTCAGTCTCTCAAACCCACAGTACAGTACCACAGCGGGTGTGTACAAGGGTGTGTACGTGAGGGAGCACCCGCAGTTTTGCGAATATTTCACAGGTCCCCGCTAGAATGGCTGAGGTAATTAATGCGCGACTTAGATGTCTCCGCACATGTAATTACCCCCGTCCCTCTGTGTGTAGGCCCACAATGCATTTCTCATCATGCTTTACATTGTGTGGCAATGGGGCAAGCTGTGAGTCATAGCCATACAAAATAGTTTCAATAGACTACTAATCTAAAAAAGCAAAGATCCAAAGGGCATTCTTTAAGGATGAATCACATAGACCACTGGTTGTTATAGCGGAGTTTGTTCCTTGGCTAATATGTCTTGTTGTCTTGCGAGAATCTGCTTTGGGTACCACTGCTTGTCCCATACTTGCCACATGTTTGTGTTCCTAACAATATTTCCCCTTTGTATGCATGGCAAGCTTTAGCGTTGTAAGGCTCAGAGAGAGAGAGGGACAACATTGCGGAAGTGGCCACGTCAATAAGCTATAAAACAACAAATTTGTTTTTTTTTCCATTAGCAACAAGCCTTTCAATGGATTAACACATTTTATAGCTTTCATTCTCCCCAGCTAGTGTGCCTTGTGTTCACACATAAATCCCAAACCCCGATTGGAATTCAGCAGGACCAGTGATTGCGTTCAATAACCGCTGAGGAAGAAATTGATGCCGAGGACAAAAACGCATCTACATACGGAAATTAAAATTCAAAGCAAGTAAAGAAAATAAATAAATTAAAAAACGTGGCTTTGTGTAAACTGATGCAGTGGCCTTGCGGTTAGAGCGTCTGCCTTGAACCCCGCAGAAACCTGGCTGCCAAAAACAGTGCCCGCTGCCTATCTGACTGGCACTCAGCTTTAAAAGCAAGGACTGGTGTCCTGCCCAGAGAAAGCATATGAAGATGCAAGTTGTTTCATAGCACAAAAACCGGGACGAGCTCCAACTCCATTAGCAAGTCGTGAATTACGCTGCTCCAAATGTCCAATCAACAGAAATCTTGCGAGTATGAATCTGGTCCCCAGCTTGTGAGCTAATGGAGAATTTAATCCCGGATTTAAAAAAACTTTCAACGTAGTCTAACCATTTGCATTTCAGATGAGTAGGCAAGTCAAATTATTACATTTCATTGTATTTGTGAATTTCATTTAGCCCTCGGTCATTACAAGAAATGGCTCATCTGAAATGAGTCTGGGATGTTTCTGCCTGACAGTTGAACTAAAAATGGATGTTGATGAAACCAGGAATAGGTAAACGTGGAATTAAGGGTTCTCAATTAAATATTATCCATTGTGCGGACCTTACATACTCTCCAATTGATTTCCAGGCTAAAACACAAGATAGAGGCCTGACGTTTGAGTGTGTGCCCACTGTTGTCCACCTAACACACAGAAGAAAGAGAGCCACGGTGGGTAAGGGGGGTTGAGGGGTGCATCACCTGTTGAGGAATGCGTTGCCGAAAGCGTTGAGTTTCCTGAAGGGCTTCTTGGGGTCCACCACCAGAGCGTTCCCCGGGACCAGGCCCTCCACATCCCCGTGCATCACCGCAATGAAGGAGTCCGTCGTGGGCTCCGGCCCAATCCGCATGCCTGGGAAGTCCTGCTCCAGGAGATACCTACAAGAAGGCAGAGAAACAGACCAGTTTGTTCTCAGGCAAAGTAGAAATATAGTCACGGATTTCAAACATGGATAGCATGCTTTAAAATGTCAAAATATGCAATGTTATAAACCGTAGAAATTACTGTGACAGTATTGTACTACATACTGATGTTTTTCCTCAAGTACATATCATATTGAATGCATAATAAGATATATTATAACCCATGAATTCATGAATTTGTGATATTACAAATGAATATACAAAATGCATTAATTAAACAGTTTTTCACATTAATGTCTACTGTGGGATACTTTCCCATGATGAAGGCCTAATGGTCCATATAACCCTCCCTGTCTTTGTTGTAACAAATTAAAGGCTTGTCATTCTTCCTTTTGCTATAATGATCACCAGGAGCACTGATATAAGCCAGACCAAGATTGTGCGGTAGAAGGAGAGCATACCCCCTAATGTTTACTCGTTCCATTTTGCTACTGATGGGTTCTGTGGGATGTGGAAGTAGGCCTATATGACATTAGCGATTTGGGGCAAGCAGGGGGCTGATCTTTGTCTAAGATGCACAACTTAAACGTGACACTCCTGGCACACAGGAAGAGTTTTGGAGAAGAAAAGGAAGGCTTGCTTCCACGGGACTGCGCAGGACCCCGCGACGTAGAGGGCCTCATCTGCGATGGCCTCCCTCGAGTCATTTATGAATTATGCACCACAGGAAAAGGGAGAGGAAATTGGAGATGCCCAGTTGGGTCCTCTTTTGCAGGACAAGGATTTCACACAAACATTACTGCACACAAGAACAACCCAAACCTCCACCCCGCTTTCTCTCCCTGCGCCCAGTCAGCACGCGAGACACACCACCGTGACACACTGTACAGGACGCCTTCGCTCAAGAGTGAAACCCGAAGCAGCGTCAACTTTATTCATTTATTTATGTTAAAAAGACACATGCACCCATTTCAGCTGGAAAAACTGTGTTTCACTAGAACTCTCCCTCATGCCGTCAGATCCACTGGACCCTTTGCCTCTTGGGTCACATGAGATATTTTTGGCTGGCGCGTTTCGGCGTGATTTGTTTACGTAGCGAAAAAGCGAACCTCAGCAAATCCTGCCTCCCTGAAGGATTGACGTATTGTAAATCTGATGCCCAAATAGGACAGTTTGTTATTCTAAAATATTTTGGTTGTGAAACAATGACTACGCCTGTGCAGCGCTCTAACCAGAGATAATGAGTGCTCACTAGCGCTAACCGGAGATAATGAGCGCTCAACAGCGCTAACCGGACATAATGAATGGCCACCAGCGCTAACCGGAGATAATGAGCGCTCAACAGCGCTAACCGGAGATAATGAGCGTTCACCAGCGCTAACCGGAGATAATGAGTGCTCACCAGCGCTAACCGGAGATAATGAGTGCTCACCAGCGCTAACCGGAGATAATGAGAGCTAACCAGCGCTAACCGGAGATAATGAGAGCTAACCAGCGCTAACCGGAGATAATGAGAGCTAACCAGCGCTAACCGGAGATAATGAGAGCTAACCAGCGCTAACCGGAGATAATGAGAGCTAACCAGCGCTAACCGGAGATAATGAGAGCTAACCAGCGCTAACCGGAGATAATGAGAGCTCACCAGCGCTAACCGGAGATAATTAGAGCTAACCAGCGCTAACCGGAGATAATGAGAGCTAACCAGCGCTAACCGGAGATAATGAAAGCTCACCTGCACACAACCTCTAGCACGCTGCTAAACAGCAGACTGCGTGCAGTGGCACACCGACAGCATCTTTGAGACTCTGGCACGAAGGCATGGAGCCCACGGTGCTTTTTGGATCTATTCTGGTGTCGATCATGAATTCATGTGAAATATGAACCACAAAAACTCTAATATTACCTAATGTTTGCCCACTGTCATTGTAACATTTTAATAAAGCTTGCTCGGGACAATTTGTCATACAGGTATGCAGTGTGCAAAGGAAAGTGTCAATGTCGAGACATCAGCCAAAAGCGCCAAGTGCCGCTTCAATGCAGATTCCTGCTTCAATCTGGTTCCAGAAAAGAGACGAGGCATCTTATTACAAGCGTCTTACTGTGAATGGCGCCAGGTGACTGACTTACTATTGCAGCAGTTTCTCTTTATGACATAAGCACTTTAAAACTACCTGCTTGTTGTCTCTGACATTTAAGATGCACTGAAAATGGCAATGTGACCATCAATGGCATGGTGACTTCATTTCAGTATTCAATAAAAACAATGTTTAGAGTTGATTTTCCACAGATTGAAGCAATAGAAATGTTAAACCTGGTATTAACCTTTACAGAAAGCCTACGTTCCAATCCTTGTACGAGCATGAGGGAGGAGGTCATGGTGTCACTGTCAAGCCCATCGGGACCTCCAGGAATTTGGCCTGGTATATTTTGTAAATGTAGGGGTCCTGCGTTTTTGCAGACAGCTATCACACTGTGACATTGATGCTTCAACAGATAGCACCCATTATTGTACAGACTGTATAACCTATGGAATGTTATGATCACTGAGACTTTTTTAAACGAATGACATTTCGGACATCTCGTATAATAGAAATATGAAACGGGATGCCAGACTCTAGGAATGTCAAGTTTGCACGCTGCACTTGACAGCGCAAACAAGCCCTCAGCATGTAAACATTAGCTCGCCTGCAAGCAGACGCTGACGAGAAAATGTTAACAATTTCTCCCTTAATAAATCCGATTAGCACTTCCACCACGTTTATAAATAGTCGTCATAGCCTACTGCGCTACAAAACAACCTAGGATCCGACCATAGTCTACATCTTAGCCATTTACCACAATAACCAAACAAACGAATTTATTTATGATGCTGCCACTGTAACTTTCCACAGTAAGGACAGAGGAAACACCCAGCCTACAAAACTAGGTTGCACAGCCATGGTTCTCGGCCGCCACCGGTCAGTGGTTTGCCAGTAAGCTTAATAATGAACGTACCGGATGAAGCTGGTCTTCCCAGTGGAATACTGGCCCACGAGCAGTACCATGGGCTTGTTGTCGAAGTCGGCGTCCTCTAAGGCGGGCGAGTGGAACTCGTGGAATTTGTAGTGCTCTTCCAAGGGCAGGAGTTTGGTTTTGTACAGCTTCTTGAGTCCATCGCTGACTGTCTGAAACACCTCTGGATCCTTCTTCCTCCTGTCATCGGTACCCAACCAGCTGAACATGATGCAGTTCGATAATTGATAACCTTATACTCTATGCTCTGTAGATTGTAGTGTTTTTTATGCTCTATAAAATATATATGTATATGTATAGTGTTTAACTACAGCGTTCTTTCTTTAGTGAAATGGTGAACGCAATATTTTTATTTCCAAATGCTTTAGCAGACGGATATTCCTAGATGTTTTTCATTTCAGTCATAGCATCACTAATTATCTTCATTGGAAGCGGTTTCTTTCCAGGTCTTTTAAGGCCAAACAAGAATAAAAATACATTCGAAGGATTTTTCTGGCTAATGTTCTTCGCACGCACAAACGACGGATACTGATATTTACATGCACATATTCATAACATCTAACTAGGTGCCTAACGAAGGCTTTTCATTCAAACTGCTACGTTAGCTACAGGAATCCCATAAGATGATGCGCGTTGCTACCTAGCCATCAAAATATGATCTCTTACATTGGAACACTGCAGCGTTTTTTCAACCCACAAAATACTGGCTAAAGGCTGTTTTCTCGTTTTATAAATGATAAAATAAAAAAGAGATGTCATAAGACAGCTATTCCTACTGCTGGGTGGAATTTCGGATGACCACGGGCTCCCGGCTTCTTTACTGCAGCAGATTTAAATGCAAGCCCTTCTAGAAACCTGACCCGAAAGGAAATGCCCAACTCCTGGCAAAGCCCCACCCAACAATCCGGAGGAACTGAAGTCAGTGATGGCAGCGCCATCTTAGTAAGACAAGAGTGACGATTTATGTATTGTTCCCCCAGCGGTCTTTGTAACTACTGCAACGGGTGAGTTTGAAATTGGTTTGAAAGACCAGTGGCTTAATTTTGCCACAGTAATAGTACTGTTTGTTTCCCTCGGCACACGCTCAATAACCTGCACTGTAACAAAATTTGTGTTGCTTGTTAAATCTGGTGTTATAAAACAGGAACTTTATCCTACCATATACTCATTACATTACTCAGTTACACATTACTGTATTCTACATTTTTCCCTTATAAATCATCTGATGATGTGGTTTATGGTCAACACAAAGTGGAGAAGCCGTATTTGGAACAAATTAACATGTGCCAGCTTATCATTGCTTAATATCATGCTGCTGCATGCATATGTGTATTTTTTTTTTTTAAATGCAAACGTTTAAAAGTGTTTGGACGTTGAACAGTGCTTCTTAGGATGGTCGTATAGATTATAAAACCAATTTTACCTTGGGGGCAAATAAAACAAAGTGGATGGCAATAGTGGTATTATTCTTCATAATACACAAAGGAATACAACAATGATCGCGTTTTGTCGTTAATAATATTAATAATAATAATAATAATAATAATAATAATAAATTGTATTCTGAAAAATACACCAATTTACAGAATGAAATCAAATTAAGGCATCTGATGACATCTGCTGGAGACAATTTGTAGTGCACATAATATTACGTTAAATTCATCCATACATTTTTTATGAGTTGTGTTATACCTGTGTTATACCTGATAATATAACATGCAAACTCTCTACGAATCATATAGAAAAAAACAACCAAACATGATTTTTAAGTCCATGTCAAAGTCCCCTAAAACAGGCGACCACTTCCTTCAAGCAGCCGGTATGGTTTATCAACATAACCATGCTGGTCTTCTTGTAATTACGATACAAAAAGAAAGAATATAAAACTTTACCAATTAAAAAAAAATATATATAATGTTTTCAAAAGATGTGCACTTCATTTGCCACATGTAGCAAGCGAACTTGCTAGTTTGCCAGTTCGCTAAAAATATGGTTTCACAGAGCCATCAGTGCTGATTTGACCACTTCGGTCCCAATCTCTTCTTTTAATTAAAACATATTTTATATAATTAGTAAGTAATTACTAATGGACGTGGACATCCCCAATCATCAGTCCTCACTCATACTGCATTTTAGAATTAACCATCAGAGGGCACCAAGATACTGCGTTCAGTACACAAAAGTTTGCAGAGTAATCCGTACCTATTTCGTAATTTTCTCACATTTTAAACTCATGCTATTTCATGTATTACCCATTATAACCTATTGATTAAAAAAAGGTATGCATGAGATATAAGCTAAATCAGTCCCCCGGTAAATAATTTTATGCCCCAAACAAATTTTGTTTAGTTTCTGCACGTGGATAAAAATCCAACCTGAATTTATTTATGTTCTCTCATATCGTTTTGTTTACTATCATCATTTATTTTCAACTTTCTCCCGTCCTCCTCATCACTTTAGATTTCCATGAATACCATCTCCGGGGTGCTTACAGAATAATGAGTCCTTGCCATGTTTTCATGGGAGTTTACATAATTCTCGTATTATTAGACATTCTACCTCACTGTTTTAATCCGTACATCCAAACGATAAGCACACCTCAACTATGTGTACACAATTAATGCGCTCACATGGCTTACAGGCTGTGTCGTTTCTGAGGATAGAAAATCTTTGCGTGAAACACAAGTTACCACTGTTCCCTTTGCCATGCGTGTCTAATGCACAGTCATACTATTAAAACCAGATTTAGCCGCTTAGGCTCTCAAGCATACATTTTTTCTGACGAGGTTTAAGTTGCACTACATCGCTGACTTGTAGAAAAAAAGAAAAGAAAAAATAAATACATAAGGCTGTTAGAGTGAGACAAAAACACGTCCAGCACTCTATTGCCATGCTCGCGCTAATAAGTATCGTCTCAAATCTTTGGAGGATGTTACGTCACTTTAACGTACTGCCATTTAACAGAGGCTCTTATCAACAAATGCAAAGATCAGGGATCGAAATGCAGTCATTCCCTAGAGCAGGGGTTCCCAAACTTTTCCATGCCAAGGACCCCCAAATAGTCGTAGCCTCTGGCTGGGGCCCCCCTATTGCGAAAAATGGCTTTTAAAAAAAAACTTTTAAATTACACTAGCAAATACAAAAAATTTAACATACAGCTTCTTAATACACAACACAATGCTTTTGACCCTATTTTGATTCCATAATCGGGCCGTTAGCAGCTCAACGTAACGCTTTGACTGACAGGCAGACGGTTAGTTATTGGCTGCGATTGAAAGAAGGGCATGGCAAAGACCTAATTTCGATATGAAAGGATTTATAACAATTTATATCTTATTTTAAACTGGCACAGTAATCTTATGAATTGAATTGAAATACATTTTTTAAATAAATAAATAAAAATAAAAACATTATTATTTATTTTTTTGCATTTTCCATTTTCCTCTCCCTTCCAATTGGCCCCCCTGGCGCCCCCTGGCGGCCCCCACTTTGAAAACCCCTGCCCTAGAGGAGAGACTGTAAGTGCAAGAAATGAAAACTAGATTGACAACCTGTCAACTACTGAACATTACACTAAGTTCGACAAACAAGAAGAAAACTACCATAATAAACATCATACCACATCAAAAAAAAAAAAACAGCAAAGAACACAAGGCTGAAAAAAGAGAAGTTACACCTAATTAGGTTCTAGGGCTAAGCAAAAGTGTTAGAGGGGGTCGGGCTGGTGGAGCCGAGGTGCCGCCTGACGAGGTGGGTCTAATGTAATGCTACATTAGTAGCCTATTCCAAACACCAGATTTAAGAACTGATATACATTAAGAATGAACAAGTAGTCTATACGGAGTCGAATATTTACACAAATTCTTCATCAAATATAGAGATGTTAGTGAGCAGATGCACGTTGAGGATAATACTGGGCAACACAGCATGTTGGTCATTTATCCGCAAGATAGCCTACATGCCTTAGCCTACAGATTCCTATAGCCTACAACTGGGGGAGCTATTGTAATATTACAGTTGAATACAAACAATGAAATTATGCGTGATATTTTGTGTTAATATAAACTGACTTAATAATACTAAATGAACACAAATGGCTGTTGTTGTAATGTTACTAATTACATGCTTTATCCTTTACCACGATCAATTGATGATGTATGAAAATTAATCTGAAAATGAAAATGATGTATCTGAAATTAATCTGGCACTGCGTGCTCTGGTCAACACGGCAGGTGGCGCTGAACTCATTCTGATAATGCGAGTATCCCAAACTGGGTGATTTTAATCAAACTGGACGGCATCCAGCGCAGTACCTCACAGCTCCAGTGGGTCATCGCTGCACACACACGCAGTCAGGTACCGTTCCAGCTCTGGAAATCTCGCTTTGCCGCTCGCCGAGCACACGCTGCGAAGGAAGAGAGCCGCGGACTTATGAAGAAACGTGCGAGGTTGAAGCTCTCTTCTAGAAATGAATCACTCGTAGGTTGCCCCGCTAATACAGGGGCTTGTGCGGAACAGATTACACATTTTGGAAAATGAAAAGGCTTTCTCGAAAGCTGACTTTGGCTTTGGCAGTTTTGTTCTGGGTTGCCGCTCTACTGTATTTACTCCTATTAAGTAGAAGGAAAGTATCTGATCTGGAGACAGAAGACGCTCAGGACAGGAAGGTAAGACCGTTAACAAGCTGACTTGCGCAAACACAGGCTATTTCTCAAACTGCAGATAGGCTACGTAGCCTAGTATGTAACTTCGAGTTTGGTAAAGGTGAGAGCAGTATCTTCGTCATTCAGGCGCACTGACATATGTTAAACACCGGTTATTAAAAATAATTCAGGCTAAACAGACTATAGCCTAGGCTATTCTTAAGGCTATTTCCTATTTACCGAAAACATTGATATTTACAACTGACGGTATACATTCACGTTGCAAGCTAGCCGTCATTGAAAAGTTTTTTTCCCCAAAATAAATAGAGGTGTCGATGGTGCTTAAACACATCGGAGTCGAACAGCCTTGGTTGATCCATTATTGGACTCAGTTCCAGTGTGACAGTGCCAAAGGGAGATGGAAGAGCAGATCATAACGATTTTTAAATTTAGATGTGCATGTCCACGGATATTCACCTCACGCATTGTTTCATGCAAACACTTTTGGAAAAGCGCTAAAATTCTATTCGTGGATATGTGTGGGACATATTGCTCTGGGTATTTCAGTAGAATGTTGCGCAAACATAAAATGTAATAAGAGCAGCCTCGCTTAAATTTTTTTTTTGGTATGAGTGTGACAGTAGACATTCTGTACCAAAGATTATGCGATTACATTAATTATATACATTTAGTTGTTGTACAAGTAAGTGTGTTGAATGTATTAGTTGTCTAGCATTCTTAAATATCCCCTTAGGCAGTGCATTAAGAGTAGCTGAGGACTGCGTAAACGTCTTGTGTTAGTAGCCTACGATAAATTTAATAGCTTGATGCCATAATTAGTACTGGAGATTCTAATGCTTACATGGTGGATTTGACAGTTATTCTATGGGCAAAATGGACAACGGGACTCCTATGAAATAAAGAGAGAGAGAGAGAGAGAGAGAGAGAGAGAGATAATAGTAATCGTTGCAGTAGTGCTATTTATTTATTTTAAAGTCCTCATCCGTGCACCGCCTGTTGGAGGGTTGGCTGGTCTGAAATTCATACCTTTTATTTTTTGTTTAATTTTCATACCTTCTATTTTTAGTTCCCCCCTGAATATTCACTCGTAAGAATTCACAGCTCACCAAACACTTCATCTTTATTTGAGTAAAAGTAAGCACGCTGTAAATAATTGTGTCCTTGAAAGTTTCAAGCATAGGCTTGATGGAGAGTTGTGTGTGTGAAGTGGGCCCTCAGTTTTTGATTGGTGTCAAAACTGTAGCCTTGCCTCCTTCAACGTGGGATGTCTTTCTGTTTGGAAAGGTAAGGCTGTTCATATGGGAATGCGTTAGTGTGGAGAAACCATTCAAATAAACCAAAATGAAGAGTATGGCGTTAGAATGTAAAACAAAAAAAGGTGTATGTATGTGTGTGTGTGTGTGTGTGTGTGTGGGTGTGTATTCTCAAGATAGAAACATTTGCCGTACAGAAATGAAAGCAGCCCTAACATCATAGAAAGTCATGCAGCATACGCAAATTTCAACATTAGCATAGCGATGATAACATCATGGCCGTCATTGGTGTAAAACTGGCCTACATTTCCATCACTTTCAAAGAACATAGACTGTTTCCTGACTGCATAGAGGGAACAGTAATCTTGAATCATATTGGACACATGGTAGTTATGTTTTAAGAATATGATTCACAAGAAAATCTGTCTGGGGAAGCAGTGGGGGCTTCTTTGTAACCATCTCCAGTCACCCTGGTGTTGGATATCTTGTTTTCCAAGGTCGGAAGTCATGTTGCCAGAGCAACAGTACATGGTGGTAATACCTGGTGTTGATTGGTTTTGTCTTTTTTTAGATGGATAGCTCTTTCTGCATTTAAAATAAATGTTAAATTCAGCTCTCCTTGAAAAAACATAAAAAGAGGCAGTAACATTGCAATGTATTTGTGGAAGGAGTTAGGCCTATAGATTGGTTGGAGGTGTTCTTTCAAAGCTAAAAATCGAAATATTAATCCATATTGTGTCTTTGTTTGGTTGGTAAAATAAATAGACAAATCTAATGATTCATATATTGTGTGTTTTAACATTGCCATTATAACATTAATGATATGGTGTCATTGAACTGGGCTGATGGACAAGGGGGCTCCACACAGACACATACAGCCACACACAAGCACACAGATACACGTGTGTATTTTTACAGGTGCGTATTCACATTGCTATTATTTGAATGTACACTTGAATCTTTATTTCATTGTGTTCTAATATTCCATCAATTCCTCCATTCATGGGCTACTTTAGCTCTGTAGCAGCACGTTGACAAAGCCGTAATAAGATGTCACAATATCAGGGATACTAACAAGCGCCAAAGCACATTTTCCTGTGCTTCACACAAAGCAGAGATTTTCCCATTCGGCCAATCCAGTGTCTGATGAGTTGGGACACACACACACACACACACACACACACACACACACACACACACACACACACACACACACACACACACACAGCCTACACCTTGTCGGCTGGTATTTGTGGAAATTGCGGTAAAAACAATATTCAGCTTATTGCTTTTGAATACATTTCTACTGAGTTTCTGAAAAAAGTAATTCAGCCGCCTGCTTTTACAGAGTAGGTGATTCCAGTAATTATGTTTTTAGAGGGATAGCTCTTCCTGAATTATGGAGGTACGCTAGATGAGGAATATATTTGGTGGGAACCATAACTTATGCCTACCATACGCTACATGAAGTTTGCTTTGATTTTGCTGTTGCAGAAAGATTTTCAATATCTGAGAAAAATCATTACAATTGACTTGATCAGGGTGTTGAGTGATTTATAAAAGACTATTTTTAAATGTGAGTGGGTATCTGACTGTAGTAGTCTGAAACTTGTGCAATGTGAGGGAGTCATTATCCAAGTCCACTTTACTTTCTTTAATTTAGCAATGCTCAAGTCCAAATTCATGGCAATCATATTGATGCCCGAATATCTATTTCTCTCTTCACAATTTGCAGTTTGGTTGCCATTCTTGCTCTAATTGGGCTCATGTTCTTTTTGTTTTGTTTCAGTGCCCTTTCAGCGAAAGTCTACCTCCTCTTGTCTCAACAGCAGTCTGTTTCATAAATTGTTTTCTGGCACAAAACTGGCTGCGTTCTCTGACCGCCCCAGCGCTCAAAACCTGTGCTGTGTTTCGTAAGTCACGTCTTTTTTCAGCAGAACAGTCGCTCTGAACAAACAAGATAGATGTTCCATTCACTGCGTTCAGCTCGTGTGTCACAACCCCAATGGGTCTCAAATGGCCGACGCGATTGGAATTAATCATTTTTGCGCAACGCCACAATGCCATTCCTGTTTTCTGTAACCGTACTGTGTTTATGCATCGACAGAACAAAGCGGGATAGGTAAATAGCATTTTTAGCATGCACGGCACGAATGCATTTCTCCCTGTAGATTGTAACATAATGCAAAATCTCACAGATTCAGGAAAGGAATGTCAAAAAGTTCCCAACTTTTAAATTTAGCAGCTGACCTTAAAAGTTTGACTGATGAGAATTCAGATTGGCTCAATTTTCTAAAAAGCTTTTGATGGTAGTCAATCTTAATATAGAACCCTCTCTATCAATGTGAAGGCTCATCAATTTCTTATCTTATGCAAGGGAAATGAGGATTGGATGCAGTGGGGATAAATGGAAATATTTGAGAACGTTGCTTTTAAAAGAAGGCACATTTTTTGCTAATGTTGGTGTAAATGCATTCTGAAGGTGATCAGTACGTCTTCGAGACCCTTAACTAATCAGTGCAGTTTCTGGGTGTGACGCGGCATAAGTTTGGATCTCATGGTTGTCCGTCATCCGAAAGTAAGTTTGCAAGCCACTGTTACAAACCCAAAGAGATGGGATATACAAATGTATGGAATCCATCCGTTTTCGTATGGCCCGATGCACACTGTCAGGAATGTGGGCCTGTATGCATGCCTGACTTATTGTAAAGCTAAATATGGGGCAGCAGTCTTACTGGTGTCAGCAGTGGCCTCTAATTGTCACACACAGGCTATTATAATAAAGATGGGTATGTTGTAACATATGTGCACGGTGTACAGCATACTGTACAATTAGCAGCTTCCTATGCAGCAGAAGTGTAATGTGGCGGTTTGTGCGGAGGGCGGTGCCCACTCATTCAGAAAGTTCACATAAGCTGTAGCTGCAGTGTAGTGTGAAGCTGGCTCATGGAATCTATTCTTTGTTCAAACCTGCTGGAACCACACAGCAAAATACGCACCTATTTAATATTCATCCACACTATGCTTATAAAGCTGTTCTCCAGCAAGGAGAAAACACTTCCACGGTTCATTTATCAGTTTAAAGTTAATTGTTTGTTTGTCACAATTTGCGATGCGAAGGGAGGCTTTGTGTAATTGTAACTCTTGGGCTAAGTGTTTTGAAAGAGTTGTCATATTGAGATTATGGGGTAATTTCCTGTTACTGTGAGGAGCGGGTCGATAAACCATACCATCAGCATATGCGCTTTGGGAGAGCTGGTGCTGTATAATAACGTGAGCTCCGACAGAACTCTGCAACGGCAGCAAAAATAAACCCTGAAATATTTATGGATTCATGAGTTTGTCGAAATTATCTGTGACAGCTGTTAAACTGAAGTGATGATTTCCTGCGCAGGACAGTATCAAAATGATGGATTTCTAAAAGATTAGCTTTGCGGTTGGTGGCTGGGTGTTCCTGGTTATTTCGGAAAAATACATTTTAAATTCAGCTGTCTTTGAAAAAACAAAGAGGCAGTAACATTGCAACCAGTGTATTTGTGCAAAAAACCCGAAATATTCATCCCCATTGTGTCATTTAAATGGAGGGATCTAAGGATTCATATATTGTGTTTTGTAAGGTTGCCATTATAACATTAATGATATGGTGTCATTGAACTGAGCTGATGGACAAGGGGGCTCCACACAGACACATACAGCCACACACAAGCACACAGATACACGTTGTGTATTCTTACAGTTGCGTTTTCACATTATTTGAATGTACACTTGAATCTTTATTTCGTTGTGTTCTAATATTCCATCAATTCCTCCATTCGTGGGTTACTTTAGCTCTGTAGCAGCACGATGGCAAAGCCGTAATAAGATGTCACAATGTCAGGGATACTGACAAGCGCCAAAGCACATTTTCCTGTGCTTCACACAAAGCAGAGATTTTCCCATTCGGCCAATCCAGTGTCTGATGAGTTGGGACACACACACACACACACACACACACACACACACACACACACACACACACACACAAGCTACACCTTGTCGGCTGGTATTTGTGGAAATTGCGGTGATAACAATATTCAGCTTATTGCTTTTGAATCAATTTCTTCTCAGCTTCTGGAAAAGGTAATTCAGCCGCCTGCTTTCACAGAGAAGGCGATTCCAGTAATTAAGTTTCCGCCAGTACCTGCAGTCGCTCCGATAACCTCTCTACTCTGATGTTCATGGGTCTGCTGGAAGCACGGATAGACGTGTGTGCGTGCGTGTGTGTGTGTGTGTGTGTGTGTGTGCGACCATGTGTGTTGATGGGGCATGCTATTTTCTGTGGTTTTATATATCCCCCCCCCCCTCTCGGCTGAAAGACATGCTATATAATTCAATTTAGAACAAAGGCAGCTGCTTCAACGGCCCGACCGGCAGAATTTCAAGTCCAAGATTGCTGCGAAAGTGTAATACGTTTTTATTGTTTTATTTCATGACCTGAGGAATGGAGGGAATATTGGGAGCATATCTCTTGCTTTCAACCCATGTGCACGACTGTGTTTATGAGTGCAGTTGATAGGAACGGGTCATACATATTCAGCAGTGGTAGGGAAAAGATCTCTGAATAGCTTTGATTAAGTAAACTACATTCCATGCAGGTAGAACTGTCATTGCATAGTCAGCATCAAACAGCATTTACCTCCAAGGTAGAGAGGGTATTAGGGGCAGTTGTAACAGCTGCAACTGTTCTGTACTTCAAGAAGAATGTTCTTTTGGTAATTTCAGTGACCACATCTGTGGTCACATCTATGATGTGTAAATCTGTGATGTGAACACTCAGACCTCGGGGAAAAAATTACATAATGACTACAAGTGAATCGTTGCTTTAAACTGTTCTAAACTGCTTTAAACCGATCATCCGATTATTAGAATGGTTATTAGATGTTTGGTTCTTCCATGTGAAAACCAAGATTATTACTCTATTGTTCATTTATAATTTAGAATAAAAAATAATTCAGTGTTTATTATAGACATAAAACAGTCATATATTTAATATTCACAGCTTGTTTCATTTTCTGCCTATGTGTGCTACTATAAATATTATTATATGTGCTATTTTACATTTTTAATTGGACTGAATATTTACATAAACCGGTACAGTGATTGTGCATGTACCTCCAAGCATGCATATGAGTTGCGGCACACCATTAACTAGTTATATTTTTATGCAAAGACATTAACATGATGTTGATTGTTTATTTTATGCAAATAAGGGTGCGCAGCTTATAGTGCCGAATTTAGAAGATACTGCAGGTTATATAATTCTCTCGTGCTGCAAGCCTGCATTGTCTGTGCAGGTTTATCCGTATGGATATGCCAGCATGATATGTTGTTATTACTGCATTGCAGTGAGAAGAATTTCTCTTTTTAATCTCTTCAGGAACACAGAGATAAGTGAAACCAACATTTCCGAACACCTTTTTAAATATTGTTTTGTTACTGTCCCTCACACAGTATCAGTTTAGACTGGAGAATAAGACCTACCGTACGTGAAAAACAATTGTGAAAGAACAGACTTTTTGCTTCGTATGATTTCCAGGAGTCAGTGTGTAGGAATCCACTTGTCCACTGTTAACTCTAAAAGTGTAAGATAAGACACATTGATGTGCCAGATAATAACAGATAATGAACAATGATACGTACATATCATGGAAATATACAACTGAACAAATTTAATTCCGACTAGTTTGATCATGACCCTTGATTTTATTCATTTTATTTAAACTATTTCAACTTTTGAACTTGGCAAGTGTGTTTATTGACCATAAATTAAGTGTCATGAAACAGTAAGCAATACCATATTTTCCTTTGCATGGATATTAGCGTAGGGCCGTGCTACTTGGAGTGTCTGCTACAAAGATAAGTAAATTGTAATTGCAATGTAGGTTAATAATACACTGTAACCAACTATAATCATACATTTTAGCCTCTAATAACATATAGACTACTTAAACAATAAAGGTTACTTATTCATTTTGCTTTACTTATAGAGGGATGATGAACCTACTGGTTTATGTTAGCAGCCAAACAATAGAGGTAATGAACCACACAAATAACGACACACACACACACACACACACACACACACACACACACACACACACACACACACAATGAGTTTCTTGCTCATCAATTATTTGCCTGCCAGCTCTTGTTCGAACAGTTCTGTTGAAAATATAAATTATTTTGGACGTAGATGCATTTGCTTAAACAGAAAACAATCTAAAACCGGTTGTTAATTTGGCAGTGATACATTTATCCTGCCCTTAATTGGGAAGTCTTCTCAGTCTCTTGGCTGGTTTAATTTCTCTACAGGATTAAATTCACCGATACTGATTCGTCCTCGTTATCTGCAGCAGTGTGGGTAGAAAATAAGAAAGTGAGCTTAAATCAGTCACCTTCTCGTCGTTCTTTACTGTTGGAAAGCAATACCGGCGCTAACAAAAACAACAAAATTCATAACCGTACAGTGCATTATCTTCCACTTTCACACCCTTTGAAAGACATGTCTTCTTGGCAGAGGTGTTAGCTGCAACTTCTGCCAAAGTTGGTGATGAATCTCAGCGTGGGGGTCAAGGGGTCAGGGAATGTTGCAGTGGTAGAGAAATCATTACACCGAGGAAAGCGAAGAAGCGAGCGGTTCATTCTGACTAGTTTTAGCTTTTGAGTTTAAAATACATTTCCGTCAGGCCACGGGTATGAAAGGCGCTGTAAACGGCATTTTGTGAGAGGGAACTTTCTTTCCTTATTGCTTTTCGCTTTTCACTCAGGGAATATAAACCACAGAAACGGAAAGTGTGCGTGCATCTTATTGTTAGCCTCAGAAGTAAAAGATGAATTGGCTGGTCTGAGCCAGAGGAATTGGGAAAATATCGAGAGAAAACATCCCTTCAGAAGGGATCTTGTCCAAAGGGCAGGGTTAAAATGATCTCCTGCCATGAAAGAAAAATTGGAGGTGTCTGTGATGAAACAGCAGTAGCACATCTTAGCACGCGTCAAGGAATTTGATATTTTTCTTTTTTTTTTTAAGCGTGAGCCTCCTACTGCAATATAGCATCAAGAAGACCTGTCGTCAGGTTAGCAACACGCCAACTGAGGCCTTGGATATACTGCTATGCTTTACTATCACGTACGGAACGGCCGTAGATCATCGGCGCGCGTGACTGACGCAGTCCGAATGTATTATTACACGGCCTTTCTGCGTCATGTCATCGTATGACTCGTGGCTGTCAATGGAGTCTTAAGTTTGATTTGCACTGAGTCACTCTGAGAGCTGCACAGGCTGTAGAAACAGGTCTGAGTGATGTTTCTGGCGAGGCGAGCACAATCTGTGTAAGACACATGTTGCAGGCTTGTTGGCAGACTTAGAGAGGATATTGGACAATGGACAGCATTGGTTTCTGGTTAGAGGAAAGACCAGAGGGTGTAAGGTCACTTAAGAAGCCATATGTACTCAAACGTCACATGTACGTTTCCAGTTTGCGTGTGCGTGTTTGTGTGTGATTTGTAACAGTTTCCAGTTAACGTGTGCATGTGTGTGTGTCTGTGTGTGTGTGTGTGTGTGTGTGTGGGAAGGGGGTGAGTTGAGAGGCTACTGTGGGGAGATAGAACCCGATATGCATGTAACTACCGCAAGTTAAAGGTGACAGTCTGCACTTTAACCTCATGTTCATTGTTTCATTTCAAATCTAATGTGCTGGAGTACAGAACCAAAACAACAAACATTATGACACTGTCCAAATACTTACAGACTTCACTGTACACAGTATAATCAGGAGGCAGAGCTCTATATGAGAGAGGTGTACTGCCCTAAACTGCTGACAAACTATTGGGTATTGGTCACTTTGTAGACTTCTTTTACCAAATTGTCAGATCCAGTCTGGACAGTGTGGCATAGTTGTGATAAGGAGCTGGGCTCTTTCATAGGTGGTCTAATACATATTCTTCAGTAAGGCAGGTAACCTGAGCTGTCAATAACTACCAACTTCAGTGAATATCCAATATATAATATGGAAAAATGATAATATATTTTAAATAACCCAGCACTGTGCTTGAAATGAGGAAATTTAAATCTTCAACAAGATCTGAAGGAAAATACTTTTAATGCAATCTGTAGCCTCTCCTACAAGAGTTTTGACATCCTGTCTTCTTGTCTTGACTAGCCTTTACACAGTATTTGTAAATGACCAATATGCAGTAAATTTAAAATAATTAGTCTGTCCTTGCTGCATACGCACAGTGGATGAATAACATCGTAACGTTTGTTTAAGATGGTGCCACCAATGTTATAAATTGTACGATAATGTTTAAATGTTTAAAATGCATCTCCTGCAACATGTTGCAATCAATGAATACAGATACATTTGGGAACAAATGTATTGTTTTTAATGCTTGAGAATAACCACAAATAAAATGTATTGTTGTTATTCTAAATAGGCAATTGAAGTGCCAAGATGGGCAGCTTAGCAGTAAAATGTTATTTTATAGTCTTTTCTGAACTGAATATGTGCTACGGAAATGCTCTTGTGTATTCAGTCATACTCTTTATCAATATTCTGCTAAATAAATTAGGAATAAGTATTTAAAGTCCATTCCGTGTCTTTTAAGGTTTTTAAAAGCATTTAAAGACATTTTAAGGTAATCATATGCTTTTAGTTAATTCTGTTATGGGGAGACCACAACATTGAATTAATGTATTACTGCATTAATGTGTAAGCCTCTTTGTTAGCATGTTCTCGTAGTATAGTTTTGTTTTCTTTATTGCAGAAAGAGGTTGATAATGAAACGCTGTGATGAAAACATTTTATTAATATTTTCCATTACGGAAAGCACTCCGAGACATCTGGCATAAGTTATACCGGGGCTTGCTGCACTGCAACCATTATCATGCTAAACAGTCTATCTTCAGAAACAGACATTTGCAATTACCAACCTCTATTACGGGCTATAAGGACGGTGTTGGGCCTCTTGTAAATCGGCGGGGCATGACATCTCCTTCTGATTGACAGCGCCTGAAAAGAAGCACACATACAAGGGAATTCTCCCAGCGCGGAAAGCTTCAAAAGGCCTGAAGCCCCGTTAATGTATTCATAATGTGGTTTGGTGGGGGGGGGGGGTGTGCTAGCCTGTTACCGTTGCTCTTTTAAGAGTCAGCGTATAAAAAAAACGTAGTCAATTCTGATACACTTGGCTTACGCAGCGCGGCCGTGCATTGCGGTCACCATTGAGCGCCCACGCACAGAAGCAGCCTGCCACCATAGCTGTTTGTACACACGTTTAAGGAGCTGTCTGCTTTATTGTGGCCCTGTTGATCAGGGGTCGAATCCTATTTTTATACAGTCTATGGTTGACTCTGATGCCCCGCCCCCTGCGCTTCAGCCAATCGCACGTCGCCAGCCTTTTCGCTCGCAAATTCAGAAATTGTGAGTTGAGCCCCCCAGCTAACTAGCCAGCTAGCTCATGCTAACACCAGTGCAAAGGCGTTTGTGCTTTTAAATCTATTTTGCATGTTTTTGAAAGTATCTTCCTTTATCCTACAGCAGGGGTTTTTCAACCTTTTCTGATCCAGGGATCCGTACCCAGGCTCAAATGCATCCAGGGGAGCGCCATCATAAGTTAAAAGGGTATCTCTTACCATAAGATAATTAGATTTATATATTTTAAGAAGAGCAAGATAAAATTATTGTTTCAAAAATAGGTGTGTGTGTGAGTGGACCATCAATTTAATTGCATATACATTGTTAGTAAAATAGGTAGCAATAAGCTAGCTAACCTGAACCACACTAGTTAGAAACTCTAAATGCACTATTTGCATGCTAACTAGGTATCTCACTGCCTTTCTTTAATGTTAGCAATACAATAAATACACGGTAAAAAAAAAGACTAGATTTAAATTACACAAATTTGTAATATGTTACATCCACTTCAGGATTTCCATTCCCTTCTTATTTATACTCCAACACCGTCTGTGTAGACGTTGCCTGGGCCATATTGGTCACAGATAATGGACAGATTTTCGCCCGTGCCAAGCCCGTATGTTTTCCTCACTGCAAGCTGGACTGGGTGTTGGCAGATTACTCAAGCTTGCTAACCCTTTTCCAGACCCTACAGATTTACTACGCTTCATCCAGACTCCTAAGTGGTGGGAATCAACCATGTTGTTTTGTTCTGAACGTATCTCCTCAACACAGTAATGGGTTCTTCTCTGTCAGACAGAGGGCTCCTTGTGCCGGACTTTATATGAGAGCAACGCTGCATGATATGAAGAGGTGAAGAGGCCAGATGGTGATTGTCTGCGTGTTCTCAGCTGCTGCAGCCATATTAAGTAGTCCTTTAGGAAAACATGAATTTGAAGCTCTTTCAACCATCTCTACTTTCTCAAAAGCCAGAGTCTTACAAGTTTGTAAAAGTCTAGAAAACTCAAATAACATTAATAGCTGTTTCTGATATAGTTCAGGTCTTTTTCAGTTCACTTCAGTTTCTCCTCCAGTCTTAGGACAGGGTGAAGGGTCACATCTGGTCTCGGGTAAGAACAACACAGTTATTCATCTATTGCTCACAGTGAAACTGATGTATTGTACCATATACGGACAGTGAAACTTTAGTCCTGTACAACCGGGAAGATATGACATTGCTCCCATAACCGGGTTTGTCGCTGATAAAATACGACTGCAGTGGGAGAGAAAAATCGAGCAAACATTGCAGGACATCATTAGAAAAGAAATAATCCTTTGGTAGACTTCAGCGACGCATTATGTATCATCATAAATGTAAGAAAGAACTGAAAATATATCAAGATAAAGTGCAGAAGGTATATTGTATGTATTATTCTCGAGCAAGCTATAAGGTCCCATTTTCTCCTATAGGAATAATCCAAGGACTTACGTCTGAAAATGTAATGAAATTCACGGCCGTTCCAAACGGGAATAGAGAATAGCCTTTGTCGCGTCCATCCAGCAGAACGTCCTGAAGGTGGATTAGGTTTGGATATATTATTGCAATAAACTACGACCCGGCTAAACATATTAGCAGCCTTTATTATTATTTCATTGGCTGACTATTAGCTCGGCGGAGCAGCATTGCATGAAATTCAGGTTTAATCACATTATACCAGCAGGGGATGATTCATGTTCTCTTTAAGCTTTTGGTTAGGGGGGCGGCTTCCTTTTGTTTCCCAGCAGCCGGTGTGCGACTTGACAGCCTTTCCCAGAATGCCGTTCTCCTGTCTTCTGGGTTTTCAGCAGGGAGTCATCATTACTCCCACTTTGAAGCAGTCACCAGGGGGAAAGTAGCAACCAGTTAGTTGGTAAATTACAAGCAATAGCCCGCCAGGATGCTGCAGTCAGCTGCTATTGCCGTTAATAGACCCTGATATAAAATTTGTTGCATCAGTGAAACAAAACGCAAGGAAGAAGGAACGCATTGGCACTTTGCAGGAGGGGCTTCAGTGTATTAGTGATCACAAGCTGCTGTCTTTGCAGAAAATGGGCCCTGTTATTGTTTTATTAGACTGTTATTTATTCACTCTCAAGTATTATAGCTGATTTTTAAAGTGTAAACAGCATACTGCCAGTTTCCGAAAAACAACGGATTCATTGTCAAAATTAGGTACGTTGATGGACATTTACTCGTGAACCAGAGTATCTCAGACAAATACTATTTTAACATTCTCCTTCCAAACAGGATGATTATTTTCACAGTTTGAGATATGATGTGTCAATTAGAAATCAAATTCACTTTGTTTGGTATGAAGGAATTCCACTGGTTAGTTATTCTCACAGCCACACACAGGCACAATTCTTCTTTTTTCTTCTTATTTAAGCATTTTAATACTTGCGTTGTGGCTGCAGAACCTGATGTCTGCAGTGTTTCGGTTACAGTATGTAAACACCTAAGTAAAAACTAAAATATAGAAAAAAGGAGTCTTAAGTCAGTCTTAATTCAAGCGGGAAGACAACGCTATAATAAATATAACTATAATGAAGTTCGCAGAAATTCTTGTATGCAAAATGTAAGAGAACATAACCCAGATATCACTCACTCTTGAGAAGATAGCCAATTAAAAAGATTAAACTGATTAATGGCTTGAGTGAGTCTTGGCTTTGCTGCAGATGTACCTTGGACAGCAATGGCGTTTCCTTGGTTTGCCTTTTAGCTCACGGAAGCCGAATGGGACGACCTCCTGGATCAGTTTGAGGAGAAACTCTACCTCAGCGTCCGGAGATGGAAACCGGGCCAAGACCCTTACAGGTTGTACGCCTTCAATCAACGTGAATGCGAGCGGATTCCTAGCAACCGCGCCCTTCGAGACACCCGCCATTACAGGTACGGAGCTCGCTCGCGGCACAGAGAAACGGTGGGGTCCGCGGCGTGGAACGGGAAGTTGTGCAAAACAGATTCCAAATTGCATCATTTATCAAATTGGCTTTCTCATTAGCTTCATTGTGTGTGTGTGTGTGTGTCTGTATTTGTGTGGTTATGCATGTGTGTGTCGGTGTGAATGTGTAGGTGTGTGCATTTGTTATTGAGTGGTTTTGTGTATGTGTGGGCGTTCAGTATTCAGTATGTTGCACATGCACATCCATGTGTGCTTTTGCCGTTCAATAGTTTTTGTGGGCTTGTATGTATATTGTGTACATTTGTTTGTGTGTGTGTAGAATTGTGAATCCCTGCCTTTTCACCGAAATAATTCTTGCTGTGTAAATGACTCGCATTGTTCCAGATTGTTCTCGGGCTGTCAGACTGAGTTACCTCTGAATAGAAGGATCACTTGTTTCTCCATATTGTTCCAACCCAAGGAGGAGGATATAGTTTTTAACAGATGACAGCGGATTTATCTGTCCGAGGGGTAGGCCGTGTGGCTTGGCGCTACAAGCGTGACAAGAGGTAATTGGCACATACGCAGGAGTTTGTGTAAAGTACCCCTCTCCGTCTTCTCATTAACTTTCTTTTATTCTGATGCCCTCGATTGAACTGCACTCCTCCGGATTTTAAAGCCGAAAGGATTTCACATTTCACTGTTCTACTCTAGTCAAAAAACGAAAAAAAAAAAAATCAGCCCCGCTTGACAGAAAGGCGACAGCATGCAAAGAGGGTCTGTTGCGAGGGGCGTTGTACTTGCTGACTAAGTGCTGACTAAGTGAGACATTAACAGTGGGGTTAATGGTCTCATCGTCAGCCGGGCTGGGGGACCCGTTATGTTCTGCCTCGGTGCCATTAGCGCCGAGTCTCGAGGACATTAATCCCAGCACTGTACATTTGGACCGTATACACGTAGCTCGATATATCACCCTTTTATTTTACATCATGATTGTATCTCAGTAGCATCTCTCTAAGAGAACAGGCGGCAGTGTAGTATAATGGGCAGGGAACTAGGCTTGTAACCAAAACGTTGCAGGTTTGATTACCCAAGCACGGTACTTAACCCGAATTGCTTATCCAGCTTTGAAAATGGATAGTATGTAAAAAAAAAAAAGCTAAAAGTTGTATAAGTCGCTCTGGATAAGAGCACCTGCTTAATGCCGTAATGTGATGTACAGTGTGACCATCAGCGTCAACAAAAAATGATCTGAGTTAGATCTGAAATGCTTTTACTGGACATAATATATAGGCAAGCTCCTTGTCAACCTTACTGATGCTAAAGTCATGTGTGTGTGTGAAGATGCTGTTCTATTCTTGGCGTATTGTCAAAGTGACAGTGTGGTGCAGTCTATAGGGACGTCAACCTGAGACCACAATGTGTCAGTTATGACACCTGGCGGTGTAGGCCTACCCATGCAAAAGGTGTTTATTGATTCAGTACATATCAGACTCACGTCAAATTCAAAAGTATATACGTCCATCAGACCCTGATAATATGAGAAGGCACCACAGTCTGCTTAACATGAACAATGTGCATATATAGATTCTTGCTGCTGCCGCCCTCCGCAACGACCATCAGCGATGTTGTGCGGATAGGGTTTGGCGTTGTGGCTCCACATACTGAAATAATCGGTGAGGTGAGGACGGCTTGTCTGTCAAGAGCTGGTGGGAGTTGGTAACGTGCTGTTGACTGCGTGGGTGTAGAAGTGTTCCTCTGCTGTAGACGAGTCTCAGGGGGTCAGTCTAACCCCCCCTCTGCCGAAGAGGACAGCGCGCGGGGCAAGGCGCCATTCCCAACGGTCCAAACACAATCAGCAGAGGCAGGTTTCAAAGGGCGAGAACAGGAGGTCTCTATTGATTTTCCCAGCTGTGGCTGTCTTCATTTCCAGGAGCTCCGAGCTGCTTGTTAGCCACGGTGAAAGGCTCACCGCCGGTCGCATAATTCGCGCTGAGAGGCCGGGGCGGCTGAAAGCAGGGAGAAAAAAACTGCGGTATCTTACGGCGCCGCTCTGGTGGCGGAGATAGCGTCATACGTTGACACTGGCGGGAGGCCGGACTCGCTCCGTCACTCAGCCCTCCCCTGTCGGCGTGCGGGTATCGCGTCTTTACTTTATTTATTTTTTATTGAATCCTTTATTTTTACAGGTAGTCTCATTGAGACAGAAATCTCCTTTACAAGGGAGACCTGCGAACAAATGAAAACATGTATAAAAACAATTTGAGAGCGAGGAGCGCATTTCAGGCGATGTAATGAAGACGAGCCGGCTCGGCCCAGTGACATGCTGTTCGAACGAGTGGGAGGAATGCAACAGTCGCAGCGTGGATTTTAGAAAGTCTCTGCACCCTTCCCTCCAGGCTTTGCGTGGGAGAGTCATAGCCGTGGTTAATGCAGCCCCCATTTCAATCATAGCGGGATGCTGGAGTCTGACTGTGGGGTCGGGCGAACATGATGTTGTAGATTATGTTTTGTGTTATAGCAAGGTTGAATTTTACGGCAGGTGCAAATACATTTGTTCAAATATTCATGGCCCTCATCGGCATCGTCTTCCCGTACCGCTAAAAAGCATCTCATTAGAGGACACTATCTACGGGGATAGTCCCTTTACCTCGTTTCTTTTTTTAATTGGTCAGTTTGTGTTTTGTTTACCACGGTGATATTAAATGTAGTCCCTCTTTAAGGGGCTCAAATCTTTGACCTACGTCACTTTGAATTATGCTAATCTGGATTGAGGTAAATTGTTTTCGAGAAATAGAAAAATCAATACGGGAGTGGCAAAACATCACTGTATGGGAAGTTAAGCTTACGGAAGATGAGTGGGCTGAGATGCTCAAAGCTACTCCCAACGGATATGCACACTGTAATACTATTGTTCATATTGCTCATGTTATATACTGTATGTTTATCATGCAATTGTTACTATTCCAACTGTAAAATTACAATTGTGTTTGTTGTCCTGCGTAAATATTGTGTTGTGATTGCAGTTTACTTGAGGTTCATCATTTCTTCCGACCAAAAATGTCTTTAGTTACGCTTTAATTTCCAAGTTACGTATAATGCAATCCCAGATAAGTAGCCCTTATGCAACTCAGGAAATTGTACAATATAGCTGTATAAATAGGCCGACTGCTAATGATGACTTCCTGTCACTGAATGGCCCAGAGCTGGATCAGAAATATCAGTTGTCAGGAGTGAGCTCTGGGCTGAATGCTTTCTGAAAGCATAATTCTCACTCAAGGAAGGTATTGTTTCACATATTACACAGCATATCAAATGGGAAATTTCGACTTGAGTGTCCCTCGGTGAGGGGGGTTGAGTTTTTCTATACTTCATTAATTTTTCAAGTCTCATGTCAATCTTTCGTACGCCACTGGGGTTATTCAGCTCAGGTGAAGAAAAATGTTTTAATGACACATTTTCTGGTTCCTTCCTGTGTCTGGAATCCCTCCTTTCTACCGTAGATGATAATGGTATAAAGGACGAATCTGAAACTGAATTTTAAATTGACCTTTTCTAACAGGACATTTATTATTTCCTTTCTCATTTCAGGGGTTTGCAACTGAACCGATAGTTAACTGTGCGTTACGGAGTAAAGCCTCGCTGGCATCTATCCAGAGTGTGCCTGTACTGAACGTGACCATCACCACCATAGGACAGTAATCATTGGAAAGAGTGGCAAAACAGGCGCATATGCTTGTACCCCTAGCCTGCAGTACATGAATCATTTGTACCCATGATTTTATCCTTGTGAAAGGTACTCATTAGTACCCAACTAGAACATTATTACATTACATTCAGGGTAGATTGTAGACATTTTTTCCTTAAAGAAAAAATATGTACCACCACTGTACCTGTATTTCTGGGCAGGAGGGTACCAATCAGCAGGTTATCCGTTGTGTTAGACTGCTCTAGTCCAGTGGTCCCCAACCCAGTCCTGTAGGTTTTCATTTCAACCCTAATTTGGCCACACCTGATTCTACTAATTATCAGCTCTAGCTGTGGAATGAGGTGTGCTTCGATAGGGTTGGAGTGAAGACCTACAGGACGGTAGATTAACTGGACAGTTTAATTGGCTGAAAATTCCCTCTCCACCTCAGCTGATGTGTGGTGAGCATTCTGGCGCAAAATGGCTGCCGTTGCATCAGCCAGGTGGGTGCTACACATTAGTGGTGGTTGAGGTGAGTTTCTCCCTCATCATTGTAAAGCGCTTTGAGTGTGAAAAAGGCACTATATAAATGCAAGGCATCACTAGATCTCCAAGAACAAGGTTGAGGACCACTGCTCTGGTCCATCAGATGCCTGTGGTGTGCCTGCAGTAGCAGGTTTCCAGAGCAATCGCAGCACAGCTCAGCCAGTGGTCTGGTTAACCCCATATGGATGGGGGACCCTTGTGGCAGTGAGCACCTTCCAAATTTCAGGACATTGTTCTGACAGTTAGACCTGCAGTTAGGACTGAGCATTCCAAAATTCAGGGAGAAATAAAAAAAAAGTTCAAAAGTAATAAGGAAAGCCGTGCCATATTTGGAGAAACGAGAAGTAGCGTTCTTCAAGATCGGCCGCTGTTTGCGTTCAAGACCAACAAACATGAACTTTGAGCATCAGTGCCGAGTGTTTTTTTACGAAGGTAAACAAAGATCCCTTTGAAAAAGGCAGATTATAAAATTCTTTTTTGCCAAGTGTACTCTAAAGCAATGGAACTGGGCTCTGTTGAGAAAAGGTCAAAGGTTAACAGTTAATGTTGGGAAAGTGAGGCGCCACAAACCCATTAACGTATAGAGGTACCACAGCCTGCCAGTCACTTGCTGATACGAGCTGACCATAAATCTCTGCACAAATAAAGCCGTTTGATTGGCCCGAACCAGTCATTGAATCCAATCAGTCATTGCACATGATAGGTCCACCTGCTGGCCTGACAGCTCTCCCCTTCACTTAGATCCTTGTGGCCCTTTTGAGAAAGTCTTTCCCGTTCTTGTGTTGGCTTGGCCTGCTGCTGTCTGCATATCTGATGACACCTGGCGGTATCCCAGCATTCCTGAATCAGACACAACAGGAAGTGCAGTCATATTTCCCTGCCATTCAGGTTTGATTATGAGGAAGGAAGACACATGCTGGGGCATTAGGTTCTGGTGCAGGAGGCCTGCTCGTCAGGGTGTGCGTCTGAGGGCTTTTGCGCACAACGGGAGGGCCTAAGAGATTAATAAACCATTACTGGCGTGCGGCCTTTGTTTAAAAAGTCATATTTGCTGAAAAAACTGAAACCTCACCCTTGCCATGCCTCATCAGCAAGACTTGGAAATATCTCTGCGCTGGTTGGCAAGCATCCCTTTGCTGTAATATTTGTCTTGACGGTAAGCCAATTTGGAATATCCAGCTCTCGCTCCAAAAACAGAAGTCAGTTTTGTGGTACGACTAGGCGATGGCGTAATGAGCCAGCCTTAGGGATCCTCATCTGTTCATTATCCGTGTTTCACGTCACTATAATACATATTTCCGCGTACCTTGTGACATTCTTTCCGAGTAGAAATAAAAGAATGGCTGCAAATTACCATTTAGACTGTCAACAGACGTGGATGTGGACGCAGACGAACATGCTCACAGGGGCGTGGGCTCCTCGTTGAAATCAAATAGAAATTCTCGACGCGTGTAAAACGTGCGTATCTTCTGCGACCGTTCCCTCGTTGTCGGCCTTTTTTGTAGAGGCAATATATACCAAGATATTTCATACCTCGGATAGGACCGTTTCCAATAGCATTTCTCACAGGAAATGTTTTGTTGTCTCTGTGTTTTTTTCCCAGACTTCATTCTGCTTTTCAGGCTCACACCAATCTCTATTACGCCTCAGGGGTTTTGTGATTGTGGAGAAAATACAGTGCAGAAAACGAGATAATTACACTTTCGGTGCTTCATAGGGGCTTTTTTTCTTTTTTTTGTTGCTTAACTAAATGAGGCCTTGAATCACACCAGGTTTTTACCACTTATTGCCTGTACAAACAAGCCACAGCTCACTGAAATCAAGATAAAGAAATAATAATAAGGCTGATCAATCATTCCCCCTCCACGCCGCATGCCCTCTTGTCCGCTGAAAAGCCAGCGGCCCACTGTACGTGAAATCAAGTATGAATCAGTCACTGCCCCGGTGAAACTGGTCCGGCTCTTTGCTCCGTCGACTTGATTAAAACGGCAGAGGAGGCAGATTGAATAGGATTGCATTCTTTTTAAGGTGGCTCGTTTTTCACCTTTGATTAAACAAAAAAAAAAGAGAAAAAGAACCGTATTAAAATCGGGATCGGCCAAGCGTTGCGTGCCTTATTAAGCAGATTTTTTTTAATACCCGCATATACGGATTAGTCATGTTAAAATTCCTTTCTCTCCGCCCCCCTGCTCTTTTTATGAGAATAGAAGAGAAAGATTTTCTGGGATGTTAAATGCATGCTGGGTGCTTGGCTGGTAGAACTGAATACAGAATTGTGTCCGTGTGACATGCAAGGCAACCATTTATACCGATTACGATTTGCATTTGTGATACTGAAAGGTAATTCCTTTCCTTACATCATTCACAGTACTGTATTTTTACCATTGTGGAATGAATCTGCACTTAGTAAAACAGACGCTAAAATCTTAAACTATTCACCTATTTATTTGACTAATTATCTACTGAAGCGTTTGTAAATGATTATACTGAGGGGCAGAAATGCAATTTCATCACCTCATGGATATGACAACTGTCAAGGGGCCAGAGGCCTAAAGTCCAGAGAGGAGGCACTGGCACGCCACTTTACGTGCTCTATCCGTTTCCCACCCCTGCCTCTCGTCATCTCTGTTTTACTTTCAAGACGGCTGAGACAGCGAGATGGATCAGCGAAGCGGTCAGACGGCCCCGGTACACGAGCGAGACGTAATCGTGCTGTCGGGAGCCGTGGGGGCCCGCGGGGGCCCCTGTTCCGTCTCTAATGAGATAATTCACGTGGGCGGCGTGGGATAATGGAGCGGGCCCTGAGCACCTCCGAGCACCTCCGCCACCCCCTCAGTCTCGCTTTACCGCCAGACGCTGTGAGAGAGGCTCGGCGGTCTTAGCGCTGTTACACATTGGCGGGTGGGTGCTCCCGATTGATCTATGCTATGTGCTACTCGCAACCTGCATTAGCAGAGTTTTTATTGCCTGGCTTTTTAAACCTTTCGGGATTTTTTATTTTAACAGTAGTGTTGTTGTGTAGTTATTAAGTTGAGTTATATAATGTTTGAATATAGATTATGGGCAGTTAGTGAGCCAGGGAGTTTTTTGCGATTTCAGGGAAACACAAAGTAATTTTCAACTTCCCCAAACAACTTCATTTAATGGCAGCTCAGTTTTTTTATGTAGCTAGTTGAACTCAACTGAATAATAAAGCACAACTGAATAATATTAGCTTGACTTTGATAAAATAAAATAAAAAACAATAAATTATGATGTTATGATCTAATGTGCCTTTTGCTGAAAAGTATATTGAACGTGTCTTGTTTTTTCTGAATTATGTCCATTTTATCAAAATATATTTTTTATTATGATCACAAACGATAAAAAAAAGATAATATTCAAAAATTCTTAAATCCCAAACTTTTATCTTACATTTGCTTTAGAAAACGTGCAGTGTAGAATCTAAGTCAGTCTTATTTGAAACCTGCAGGTGTCCTGCCAGCCGATCACATAACTCTCCCACTCCCCCTTAAAAGTGTCGGCTTTAACCTGCCCCATCACAAGTCAGCCAAGCCTACAGATCTGACTTTATCTCCTCCCTTTTCTGGGTCAAGTAGTATTGGCCCGGTGTGGCCTGAACAGTGGTTCTCCTAGTCTGGACCACAGGAACGCCCTGTTCTGGTAGAACCCACACACAGTGCTGGGTCACACAGTAGTTTGGAACCAGTGAATCTACCATCTCATTTGGTGTATGCTGCCGGGATACAGAGATGGCAATAACACTCCAAATGCATCGCAGTTGGTGTTAGCACGTTAGCACACCACCAACATTACATTAAATAACATTAATTTAGCAGTCCAGAGTGACGTACAAGACAACATAAGCGCATCCACACCGCCTACTGGCTGCTGCAAACCTGCACTGCTGCTGCAATACTTAGCTCCTGAGTTCCATCCCAGGGATATGTTATGGCTCCTGAGTGGGCTGATGTACTCTCTGCTCTGTGTCTTTCACCTCCTTCTTCATCCTGTCTGCTGTGCGTTTCCCTCCCTCCTATCTTCGCTCTCCCTGTGACAGGCAATCGCTGGACGAGAGAGTTCTTCTGTGTCTGGGCATGGGAGAGATCTAAGGTCTGCTCTGTGAGATCACAGCCCTTTTTTTACAGTGTAATTAATATGGGACAGACAGTGGCCCTAAAAAAAAAAGCTAGCGGTACTGCAGACGTATTTCAGTCCAGGTCGAAAGCCGTGTTTAGTGTTTAGCCGTGGTTGCGTCAGTGTGGAAAATAGCTCCCGGGTTGTATGTGGTTGGTGCCGCGTATATTTAACTCTTGTTAGCAGGCCGCAGGAATGCACGCGACATCCTGAATGTCGGTCGAGAGACCGCCCGAAAAGAGCTTGGGTTGCGCCGGAAGATCGCTTTCCGTCTAGCAGGGGCATCATCAAACCATTAAGAGGTCTATTGAATTACAGCCTTGCTGTCACACACCCCACCATAGACCCTCTGCTATTCCTGTGCTATCTATGACAGAACTTCTCTATTTATTCCTCTCATTGCTTTAAGTGCCACAGGAACTGCCACCTGAATTACTTAACTGAGTCAATTAGCATATAGTAAATGCACTGTATAGCATTCATGCTGCAAACTTATGTCATGTTTACCAATTAATAGTCTAAGTCAGTCTATTAAAAAACAGTAAACTGTTGAAATAAACTCTCTTTTATTTGCACGCTGATACGGCTTGGGTTCTGTATTGCCCGAACCCGCTGCAGACACCTTTTCACAGCTTATAAATATTAATGTGCCACCAGAATTATTTGCAAGTTGTTTTCGAGAGGCGAACATGCAGTTTAATCCAGCATTGTGCTCTTGGTTCTGACATGGGCCGCTGCTGTAGATCTGAACGGCTGTTCGTATTATGTGTCATGTGTATTCAATTTTCAGCTCCATTTAGTGCGTCTGAATTCGCGGCGTTGAGGTGTGCGATAAAACCCTACCGCATTTATTGCTTCCCGGTGGCACTCCGCGCCACTGTCTCTCACCCATTTTCTGAATTTAGAATAGGCCTAATTTCCGCCACTTCAACAACCATTAGCACAAACTGACAGTATTTCCGGGGGCTGCTCTAGCGGAGAGTTTGCCAAACTAATGGAAAGTGAGATTTCATGTTGCAGAAGTTCTGCATTTTTAGAACCCCAGTGCTTTGTTCCTTAGTTAATCATTGTAACTCTGTCCTGTTGAGTTGACTTTCTGAAGCACCTGCCACCTGCTCCATTCTGTTTACATGTTATGAAAAGGACCATATGACGCCCAGTCTGTCTGGTTCAGGGGCTTCCGGCCTTTTACCTAAACTGCTGGGAGAGAAGGTGTCCCCTTGAGTTGGCTCATGCGTCCGGTGACCCTCTCCAGATGGAGAAGGTCAAGGGAGTCCCGAGCAGAGGGGGGCTACGAATACCCGGGAAACCGGGGGTCAGGTACGGGCCAGGAACATGATTAATACACAAGCCTAGATTCAGACCTTAACTTTGACTCATAATTACACTTTCCAATTTAGACATTTAGAAGGTGCTTTTAAAAAGCAGCTTACAGATTTTGTATATAAACATGGCCAGAAAACCACCACGAGAGCTAGAGGTCAGTAAAGTTACAGTCAGATCAATGCCACGCTACAAGACCTACTAAACAGTTCTAATTAACCCTGTGTGTTATGTTTACGTATTAGCACCTATGAAACTGTTAGCCTGGGTCAAATAGACCAAGGACATCATTGGGATTTTAAAGCAATTAGCCTGGGTCAAATAGACCCAGGACGTTATTGTGATTTATATTGTAATACACAAATAAAACGTATGCAGAAATGCTCAATGTATCTTATCTTTATCTCAATTCTAAACAATATACTGTATATGGGTAATGGTTTTTACCTCTGATATATCACATTAAACAATGAAAGTGTCATTCATTTTTTCGTGAAGATGTGATTTATATATAAACAAATCCACTATAATGAAGGCATGGGGCATAAGTCATGTTTATCTGTGAAAGTTTAAACTGAAACAAGGTTTTCATGCAGAAGATTATTAATATTTATTGTTTTGAACTGACACTCAATTATTTTTCATCTACATCTTATTATATTCAAAGAAACCATACAGGCAAAAAGACAAAGCAAATAGTACAGATGATGAACAACGAATATAAACACAAAGGAAGAACCAAATTTATACTGGTTTAGTCAGTGGTTATGAAATACATCTCTCAAAAGTGTCATTCCTCTTTTACTAAAACTTTAACACAGTTTGCTGAGTTCAAAAATCACCAAAGTTATCCCACCAAACTAGATTTTGGAAGAAAAAAATAACATCTTGCATTAACAAATAGTGAAGTCGCTTTTCAAACCTTGGATTGAATCCAGGATGTAGACTCTGTCACTTTGACATCGTCCCTAATAGTCCCTTTGTGATTAGCAGCACAGCCCATCTGAAATAAGTGACCAATTTGATCTAAGAATGATAATCCATTTCAGAGAACTGCACTGCAACAAAAGTTGAATGCCCCTCAAAGCCAAGGCAGGGCACAGCATCAGCTACTTAAGATCAAGATCTCAAAGTAAAACAGAGGCCTTGTCCTTCTGACATGTTTTTGTGTTTTTGATGGGATCAATGTGAAAGATTACTTCTTTCAACTCCTAGCTGCTTGTCGAGCAGCCTGCTTTCTGTCCTGTGACGGACAGAGTCTCATCCGTTCAGAAAAAAACAACAAAAAACGACTGTCGCAGTCGTGTCCTTACATGGACGTCTATGAGCCTGGGTCCTTTAAACGGATTACAGAAAGCTGATAATGCACTTTAAGAAGCACTTCACTGCTTCCACAGCCTACCAAGCGTGTGCATCTGATTTACAATAATATGTCTGGGCAGTAGGTGAGACGGAAGACTGTCCAATGCAGCGTATAAGAAATGCTTTTTTACCCATGGAGCCTTTTTGCTGAGAACAAAAGTTCAAGATGCAAACGAGGCAAAACATTTTTACATTTCGATTATAAATAACAGGCATGGTTCTAACTAAGTGGGAACTAAAAAAAAATGTCTCAAATAAATGTAGTGAGGAGAAGAAAAAAAAAAAATTTTTACAAATATCTTTGCTGATAGTTTCCCCAGCATTAAAATTCACTTGTTCCAGCTCACTGATAATAATGTGTATAACCTCCTAAATTAACGAGATGGGAAGTGACAGCGCAGAAATATCTGGAGCAACATGCCGCACAAGCTCTTTGGAGTGTTTAGATCGTAGTTCAGACATATTGGCTGGGTGTGATGGGAACAGTCACGGGGAGTATCTCGTTGTGGGATGTGAAAAGCCTTTTTCAGGCGTGTTGCCTCACTTTTCACAAAGACACTGAATGGGGTGTCAGTGGTGGTACTGCTGTCGGCATTGACGGCTGGGTGTCAGATTTAAAAGTGTTTTATCGCTTGATTCGGATCCGAGGAGTTGCGCTGCTCCAACCTAAATACATTAGACCTTTTTCTTCTTAGGCAAGGATCTCCTTTCAAATCAAACATTAAGAAGATTATATCACCAAACTAAAAATGAACAAAAGCATGTTGGTGCAGTTTGGATTTAAGGGTACATTTTGGAAGGGGTTATACTTTGCTTAGGTCTGAATAGGATCATTTATAGTATCAAGTCATATAAAATCAAGTATGAATTCTAGACCTGCCATTAGTCACACAGATGTATCACTGTGTGAGCCTAGGCCTACTTCTAGTTTCAGTGTTACAGTTTAGTATTTTCAAAAATTACCTTTTGAACATGAAACACATGTTTTAAATGGGTTTTACCGTTGGAGAGTTGCTGTATGTCATCAAAATTAACAGATTAATTCCAGAATATTAAAAGGGATACAGTATGATGAGAGAATGGGGCTTGCATTATGGAAATAAATGCATCATAGTCATTGGAGCGTAGCATACGCATTCCTCTCCGTGTTTCTAAGCCCGTTGCTCATATGGGAGCGATATAATGAATGTGCGGGCCTCAGGTTAGCTAGTGGAGTGTTAAATCACATGCAAAATTAGACTTTCTCAAACATCTGCTTCAGGACCCCCGTGCCTCTTGCCATCGTTCGCGGTGTCAGACGGTGTAGCCTACGCCACGAGGGTGTGAGGGGGGAGAGGAGCAGTACACGAGGACACAGGGCTTGCGCGCGGTTAACTATGGAGGGAGGCACCTTTCCCGAGGCTATTAACTGATAAGCGCGCGGTCACCGGGAACCGCGCACGCCGTTAATTGAAGCTGCCATTTCTGTAGCAGACAATCGCTGCCTGGTTTTCGGGTATGATTTCCACACGTGGTAAGTCGCGTCTCCGGAGCCTTCATTCACATGCATAAAAGGAGTCGGTGAGGCAGTGCTCCACCTCTCTAACACACTGAGCCAGTGGACTTGTCCTCTGAATGAAGTATCGGCAACCCCGGTTGCTGCAGATGGTGAATTTTTCGGTTTCGTTTTAAACGGCAGTTAACAGTGTATTAAGGCCATCGTCAATAGCCCGTGGAGAATGAATCCTGCTGGGCCGGTCTCGTTTTTAATTATTCCCCTAATCGTTTAAGTCAGCCAGAATAGGATCTGGTAGTTGAAGCAACGATCATTCTTGGCTTTATTGGTTGAAAGGATAACATTTTCTATGATTTAAACAGAGGCGATATTATAAATCCTGGAAATCTTATATGGTAAGACATCTTTTTTCATTGATGAATGTACAATGAAATTGGATGCCTGCACAGCCATTTGAAATTGCCCTCTGATCCAATTATGTTGTAAGTTATGACTGGACTACTTAATGGCGTCCAAATGGCCTACACGGAAAGTGAAATTCTAAATTTGTAAATCAATACAGCGTCCTGCTTGCCTGCAATCAATAGATCTCGTTAATGATAGGAAACCATTATGCTGAATGCCGGGACAATTTTTAACAATTCGAAGACAGTGCAATAAAATGAAAATTGATGTAATTTATTCAGGTGCACATATCAATTACAGGGCCTGACATTTTCCAATGCATAGGTAAAAGCAGGCAGCCTGAAAGTAGCCCACTTCCTCACCAACACGCAGTTCAGGCATCTCCTGAAGTTAGAGCTGACCGCCTTCTGCACGTGCGTACGCATGCGCAGTGTTTGAATACACCCTCGACAGGCACAAAATGGCTAAACACACTCGCCATATCGCTGAAGTCTCGCAGCGAGATTACTAGTGTTAAATCGATTTTTACGGAGCCCGATAGGGACAATGAGTACTCTATTACACTTAAAAAGTATTTAATCAGAGTTAATTTTACACTGAAGATTTTGCTGTTCTTGATTCAACTGGAAGTGAATGACGACCTTTGTTAATTCAAGGGCGTGGTTGTACAGTGGGGTCCATCTGAATGGACACATACAAAGTGGACTTTGTTGAACGGTTACAGTGCAGCACTGTGTTTTACTTCCATCATATTTCAAATGGAAACGTAAGCCTGTTCTCTCCTTTTCTTAATGCAGAAGGAGAGAAAAACTACCACCGGCAAACTGCACAGTTCTGAAGCGCAAGGCTGTTTCCGAATCAGAGGCCAATCTACTGTGTCCTGTGTACTAACATACTGTATACTGCTTACTGTTTAGTGACATGCAGTATGCGAAAAGTGTCCTCCATTCTATTATCAGTGAAAACCCAGAAATAAGTATATCATCCAGGGATATTAAGAACACTCAATTTTCTAAATTGTCATGTACTTTACAGCTTTTAAAAAAAGTATACTCAACTGGCATACTCAATAATAGGTGAGTGGGCTGATTCAGACATGGCCCTAGTCTCCAGTTTTAGTCGACTACAGTCTTAACTTGCGGGTGAGCCTTAAGCCACAGGGAAGGGTGCCTCCTATTTCCTTTTCTAGAAGTAGGACTATCTCTGTTGTGTGTGGGTGTTGTGACTCCCTGGCAGTCAGGTTTATTTAGGGGCGGGCACAGGTGTCAAACTCCAGTCCCGGAGGGCCGCAGTGTCTATGGGTTTAACTCCAGTTTTGGAGGGCTGCGGTGTCTGCTGGTTTAACTCCACACACCTTGTTTTCAAGGCCTTAATTGGCAGCTAATTGAAAGGAAACTACAAAAACCCGCAGACACTGCGGCCCCCTGGGAATTTAGTTTGACACCTCTGATTTATGGGGTCGGCCACCGCTCCTCCCTGTGTGACTCCATCTTGTCCACTTCGAGGACGCCGTGACCAGATGTGCTCCAAATACAGATGTTTCTGTGGGCAGAGGGCCAGCCCGGAGAAGCCTAGTTGTGCTGCCTCTGTCCCACTGAGGGTGCTGGGTCCAGCACAAAAACAGAAGCACTCCTCCCCTGTTCTGGAGGAAGCCCCTCTGAGCATTAAATACCATCTCTCAGCAGTCAACGCTGTGGATTCATTTTGGATGCCTCTGGGTTATTTTGCCCTCGGACCTGCAGAGGAGAGCAGGTTTAATGGCGGTAAGGAATGGCTTGACAGTTCGGAGCCACACAGCAGGTTTTATTTGACATAATTCCTCCTGTTTCGGACCCCATCTGCTTCAGCTGGCGTTTGGCTGCCAACGTTGTAGACATCGTGCATCTCCCGAGCACCAGGCCCAGGCCAGTGATTCGTCACATTCCACCGCACACCGGAAGTGAGAGTTACGCCTTCAAAATGAACGGGCTCCTATTTGGGCTCCACTGACCTTCACAGAAAAAACTCACTGATGCAGCCGTAGCTTTGCTGGCCCTCCGAGGCACTCGGGTGGTAATCAACCTAGACATCTGTCTGACCCATGGCCGTTCCTGAGAAGCAGACACAGAGACATATTCTCCATCCTCATGTGCACTGGTTAAGCCTCGGCATGAACAAGCAGAAAAGCTAGTCGACCCCAAAAATGCTGTCTGTGATGACATGCCTATATAGGTTATCCACTAGTGCTATAGAACAAATGTTACATGTATAGCTAGGGTTCTTTTAGCTGTTACACTGTACTGGGTGGTGCCCTGCCCTGCATTCTGTCAAGAGGAGTGAGTGGTGATGGTGGCTATTTATTGGGACATATTATTGTACACCCCAATCTGCCTTCCTAATTTCATAGTAATTTTCAGCAACAGTATCATCATTAGGGGTTTACTGCTAATTAATACAAAAGGGATGATGTTTTTCTCAGAAAGCTCACTTTCTTTTAAACTCACACCAATCCCTCTGCATGGCTTTACCTGAATCTAGCTGTGCCACAGCTTCACTCTGCATAACACATCCATCATTCAGACCTGAGAATGAACACAAAATGGATGATTTGATTGAAGAGATGCCTCTCATCACCATCTTTTTTTTTAATCATGAAAATAGTCACTCTGAATCCAAGGCAGGATTGGCAGGGATTTGGCATAATGTTTTCATTTACTGGCTTGGTTTGACTAATGGCGAGACCAAAGGGACCAATTAAATATCAATTAATGCAGTCGAGGTTAGTAAGAGACAGGAGACACACACCTGGCTTGAACTGCAGTCCAACATGACAGCTGCACCTACACTATTATGAGAGCTTATGTGGTGCTGCTATGAAGGCCAGATTTCAGAAGATGTTGTTTGAAAAGGTAGACAGACAAAAGCCAAGCGGAAGACAATGCTCGCAATTTCAATGGCGGATGACTCGCCAAAATCCGAAGGCCTGCTTTTCGCTCAATTTCTAAACAATAAAGTCGGTATATTGAACGAACCTCAATTTATACACGTGCAAGGCATTTGTATAGATGATTCTTGGCCTCTTTGAGCGAAAGAGAGCTATCCAAAGAAAGAGCAGCTCCTGCTCTTGTTCATTCTTGTGAAAGGAAATTTCTGGCTGGTTGTAATTCCAGTTATAATCTTCAATGGAATTTGGGATTTGGGATTGCAGGTACTCATTATTGTACATTTAGTAGTATTTTCTAACTTTTGACTGACATTCTCCCTTTAAGCCACATATTTAACAAATGCACATTTTGAAGGTAGGACTGTTTCTTGTTTTATATATTTTCTTTTGTTTTTTACTTTTTTCCCCCCAAACAAGGGAACAAGCTAAGCAGTTAACCAAGAAATTATAGAGAAATTAAAGGTGAAATTGTTACATTATTGTCACCTGCTGATGTCTGTGCCAGAGGGGATAAGAAAGGACCCACGTTGGCGGTTTTGAACGGCTCTGTGAAGGTGTGCCCATCCTCATTTGCGGAAAGCTAAACCTTGCAGCATTGACAGAAATTCAAGCTCTTCAGTGCAAAACTGCATAGAGCAGCTGTCCCCCCAGGGATATAATCAGTCATAAGCTTCAGGAGAACATGTCTCCATGCACCAGCAAGCACACATACAGCACTGTTTGACAAGTACTGTGTGGTATTCACAGTACATAGCATTGCCTTTGTACGTCTCGCATTGTGTGTTTTTTAATCGGTCTGTAAATTCTGCTGTTTTCACAGTTTCACCTGAGCTGCTGAGTGTCTCTTTCTCTTGTTGTGTTTGACCGACAGGAAGTTGTCAGGATCACAGCGGAATGTAAAAATCTGACGGATCCGCCGATTCGTACGCTTGTTCAAAAACATACGTCTACATGCTGGAAATCACAGGCCTTCATTATGTACGTTACTTTGGGGCGGAGGGGTTAGGTGGAATCGAAAAACAGTTGCTGAGGTCACAGGTATGGTTCGCTGACCGAGCGCTAACCGGATGACAGCAGAAATTCAGTCAGTCAGCAGGATGTCTGGAGAGGAGGGTCCACAGTCGTCAATCGTGGACAGCGTCGACCGAACATCTGTCTCAGGCCAGGCACCATTCCAGTGCAGGACTTAATGTTGATTTCAGCGTCTGTTTCAGCATGAAGCTCTGATAGCTGTCAGGACCCGTTTCTCAACAGAATGGCAAATTATATTTAATGGCCATCCGGCCACTTAGTGCCGAGCCCCCCCCCGCACACCCCCCCACCCTCTTCCCACCCCACCCTCTTCCCACCCCTGTCCTCATGGACATTTTAAGCATTGGATTTGGTTACCAATTAATTTTGTCAATGCAGATACATCAAAGGCTTGGCAGAGCGAGGCTTCAGTGTGCTGACAGGGCCCAATTAGAGAGCAGAGACACTGCTCTCCATCTGACTGGCCACTAAATCAGGACGGGCAATGAAACGCATGAGTATCCCAGGCCGTGCCAGAAAAACGCCACAAACAACTCCTGCACAGAGCGCTCCTGTGAGGGTCCGGCCAGGGGGCGGGGGGGGGGGGGGGGGGGGCGAGGTGAAAAAAGCTCTGGAGAAACGGCGCGGTTTAGTCACGCTCCGGAGAACCGTCTTTTCGCGCATCCGATATCTCTATTAGGACACGTTCGCCATGCGAGAAAAAAAGAAAGCGTTTTATTGGTCTTTGACACTTTTTTTTTTTCTCCTCCTTCGGCCGGACAAGGTTGTGTGGGTCTGAAGCGTCCCTCGGGGAGACGCTGTCTGAAGCGTGGGGATGGTTACTGTAATGGAGAAGCTGCCGCTAAACCCTTCCATCAGACAGGACCATTAAGCTGGAGCTAGCGGGTGAGGTGGGTGGGGGGGTGGTGAGGGCGGGTTGAAATGGCAATCTAATTCTGTGAGGAGACAAAAACACTCAGGGTGCATTCTAGGTTCAAGCCCCCCGTCCAACAGTTTCTTTTTTTTTTTCGCCACTGGTGACATTTTCACTAATTGGACGATTCGGCAGAGATTGCCTGCCAGAACTTCTGATCCGCGCTTGCCAGTGGAAGTGGGGCTCCAGCTGGGAAGCAAACATAAACGGCCAAGCTGTGTGTCAACAGACGAAGATGAAGATAAAGTTCACGGCAAACAAAGCCGAGTAAAAAATTTACAGCGCAGATAGAAATGGAAATGGAATTGTGGGGATTCAGTTTGTAAGAAATGAAATACACAAAACAGGCACAGTGTAGCCATGCTGTGTGAGGGTTTGGTTGAACTGATGAGTCAACTGCGACTAAACAAAACGCGATACAGAACAAGTCACTCACAGAAGCGAGGACCACTAAAGGAGTCTTGGTACCCAAAATAGTAGAAACGAAAACAAGGGACGAAAAACTCCCTGGCAGTAGCCAAAATAATAAACCACCCACAAAACCGAGTGTAGCTCGTAGACACGAGTAAAAAGACTCTCAAACAGAAATGCAGGAGCAAAAGCTTGAGAGAGAGGAAAACAAAAAATCACCTTCGGAATGTAGACTATAACGCCCGATAAATAGGTGAAAAATAAATTTTATCAAAATAAACCTCACTCTCCGAGTAGCAGAGAGTCGAAGGGGAAGTAGGGAAAAAAGATAAAATCTTTCTTAGGAACTTAAACCTGACCAACCCTGAATTTGTGAAGGCACGATATGACGAAGAAGCGCCAGGATGCGGAAGTGAGGGGTTTAAATACCTGAGAGGTAAATGAACAGGTGAACCAAATAATTAGCGGGGAAAAGGAAAACTCCGAAACGGAATGTGGAAAAATCCGATAGACTAAAAGTAAAGGAAAAGCGGGCGAGAAACTAAACCGAGGGAAGATAGGGGAAAACCATGACATGTTGAAAAAATCCTGAGTCTGTTTCAAGAGATTGAAAAGTGTACAGAGAAATGTTTTGCTAGATGCCTGTGATTTTAACCTAAAAGTATTTGGTAGTGGTTTGTGGCTGTTCTTTTGCGGTTCTCCTTCTAGTTTTACGATTGTGAATCAATCTGATTTTTTCCTCGTTCCGTTTCGTGGTTTGCAGTCTCATTATTGTTTTCACCTGTGCTTCTACGTGCAGGGTATTTAAGTTCCTCACTTCCGCTTCTCCGATGCTTCTTTGTCTTACTACATTGCATTCGAGCCAGGTATAGCCAGGTACTAGCGACCTCCTGATATTAAACTTGTTTATGTTCAGGGGGGACTTGCTATTAGCTACTTAATTGGGTATAGGATTGTTTTCCTAATGGTAGCGTTCTGCGCTATCTATTTTGTACAGATACGAGACAGTTTTTCTTTGTTTTACACTCTTCCGGCTTTGAGCTAAGGTAGCCGAGGATGTTTTTTTTGTTTTTTTTGTTTACTTGTTCATTATTTTAGTTTGGGAGATTTAGTTGGTATTCTCTAGTTTACTAGTTTGCCCGTTTTTGTGGGTTGATTTTCGTTTTTGGCTGTTTAGCCTTGAGGAATTACATTCCTGTCTTTTCTTTCTTTCTTTATTATTTTTTCTCCCTATTATTGGTCTTCACGGTTGTGAGCTGACTTGTTCTGATTCCCCCACCCTTGCGTTTGAATCTCCGAACTATTAAGAAACCCATTACATATTCACCTCATATTTACATTTGAATTATTAACATATTTATACTTGCATTACTGTGCATTTGGGGTGAGGAGGAAAACCCCTGCCAAGGAAGCGCCATGGCAACTAGGAGCCCACGTTTCCGTGAACGCGACCTTCAGTAATGTCAGTGTTGGTAAACAAAAAGCCCCTATCTGTCCACCAGCCATTTGCTGAGTAGAGGCATGTATAGAAAACAAACAAGGCAAATAACCTGGAGCGTCAACAGCCTTGTGCTTCATAGGAGGAAACAGCCTTCTGGGCAGCATTGGAGTGAGTGTCAGAAAACCAATAGCTGTCGCTAAGACCAGACAAATCCAAAATCTCAAAATTATGTGACACCCCCCGTGGGAAGAATCTGTTGATAATTGTTTTATTTGAGCTGCCAGTTCCGAGGTGTGTGTGTGTGTGTGTTTTTTTTTTTGAGTCCACGTCGAAGGAAAATGTGTTTTGAAACCTTCACTCCCAGAATTTTTTAGTTCCAGCGTTAAAACTGAGGAATCATGTATCCTGTGCTAATACCTGTGTGCTAAACAAAAAGCTCGAGTCACTTGTGTGCACTTGTTTATCGGCGGCTCCGGTTGCAGAGGCTGGCAGGGGGAAATTAACCAGAGGGTCTCGCCTAATGCAATTAAACATAGCGGCATGCTCGGGCGATTGGGCTGGTTATTTTTCTGGGCTGTGGACTCCATAGCCGTGTGGCAGATGGGCTAGTGTTCCCAGCTGGCTGCCGGCTCATTCTGCCTCTCGCCTCACAGGCTCAGTAAACACAGAGCCAGGAGAGGCTTGTCATAGCCACACGGAAAAGCCATTGCAGTTTTATTTACTCCCCCCTCCCAAAAAAATAAATAAAAAAGCCAGACCCAGATATCCCCCTCACCTCCCCCTGCTTCACCTTGGTGGTGTCCTCTCCGGAACATTCCACTCGTTTTTTTGGGGTTTCTGTGTTTGCTGTGCGGTCTCTCGGAGGAATTCAGGAATAATTCCATCTTCTATAAAGCCTGAGAAAGGCATCAGCGAGAGTCATAACAAAGCGTGTTCACCTTATAAACTCGTTCTTTAGCCGAGGCTGCCTGACAGCCTTCACGTGACCCAGTACTGTATGTGAACCTGTCCTTGAGAGGGAAGCATCAACGTATTTAGAATGGGACATATGGCCAAAGCATGCATAACCAAACATGTTAGCTTCGCTCTGATTTGTCAGCAGACAGAATGTCAATAATTATAAAAAATAGGTTACCGTCTCCGCCATTTCTCAGTCAAATGTGTGTTTTATTATCTGAATCTTTGGATGGTGGATCAAACACATTTTTCCTTGTGGGAATCCAATTTAGCACCTACCAGCTGAGTGCACGTGGATGCTTTTCATTCTGAACATATGGGATTACGTAAGCACAGCTTCACAAATACAGCCATGGACAAAGTGCAGAAATCAACTTTTTGAAATGAGAACAGGGAAGCGAACCAATGTGTCGGTTTTTAAAAAATAATCCTATCCAAAAATGACACTGCCCTTCCACAGGGTGCTCCCAGCAGCCAATCCCTGCATTAATGCCGCGCACGTAGCAACACACTCCTTTGCGCAGATGTTTTGGCTGACGAAGACGCTAATTATATGCTGTATGGATACTATTTAAAAGATCCCCATCTATAATAGATCTTTGGCAGTGCCTGGGATTAATGATCTGTTCCGCTTCCCAGTTGCTTCTTCATCGCCATCTCTCACGGCGTCTGGAGGGATGCCAACCGTCGCCTACTCTCCGGCTCTCCTGTCCCATGTTCATTACTCCTGTAGTAGCATCTCAGCTGAGGTACTGGTGGAAACGATGGAAACATATGGGGCATAATAATTTGTACACACGCGCAAATGTGAGCGGCTATCGCGTAAAGATTTAACTTACGGGCCGCTTATTGATTACAACTTGTTGTCCGTCAGCGTCCATGCTGCAATATGGGAGTCTGTTCGGCGAATAGCAGAGAGTGTTCAGGGCTCTTTATAACGCTCAGCGCTTAAAATGATGGGAACCAGCTTTGCTGTTTTATTAGCTTAGCATTTCTAATTAAAATTACTATTTGTATACTGTGTTGTTGTTACTGGCTTGTTAGCAGTTTATTGAGAATGTTATATTTGCCAGGGGAAGTAGATTTTAGTATGGTTGAACTGAATAGTTGGGGTTTAATTCTGCTTGGCAATCGTTTACCCCTTGATTTCGCAGTTTTTGAGCCTTCCAGCTGCACAGCGGGTAGATGTGAGAAGTGATAAGGTTCTCAGTCTAAATTCAGCTTTTCCTTTTTGCATGCTTACAATAACCATAATTTTACTATTCTTATGCAACCTATGTTTTCAGTCTTGTAGATATTATTAATTGCCAAAAAATCATTTAATATGAATTAATTTAGTTCCATAGCATACTGTATGTTTTGATATATTCAACTCTATTTTTTATCACTTTGGATAAAAATACAGAGCCATTTTTGGAGTATGGGCTATAAATGTTTTCAAACTATTTCATAAACTCCAGCAATTCTTCTATTCTTCCAGTTATTTTTTAATCTCAGTAAGAAACCATGTAACTGTTCTCATCAATAACTCGTGGCCTGATTGTTGAAGTTCCTCGTGTCATATTTCAAAGGAAAAATCTTCTCATAAAAGTGGTTAACAGTACATTAGGTCTAATGCTTACCGTTTGTTGTAGGTTTATATGCAAACAACCAAAATAAGCAGTGAAACATATCCTGATGTCGCTGTTCTATCATTTTTTCACCAGGCAAGTTAATTTTGTCCTGAACTACATGATACACTGTATACCACTCTACAGTATTAAGCTAAAATGAACTAGCATTTTAAAAATTAATTTACATACTGTGACAGTTCACCATGGTCCCCCCTTCATCACATAAAAAGCTAAATTCCAACTTTACCATAATACCTGGAAACAGTCAACTGTGCTACCGTACATTTCCATGGTAACAGTGAAAAGTGCTGCCATTTGGCAAACGTATTTACATTTGGATAAAGAATCACTCACTTGTTGTTGTATGTTAATTATAAAACATGGCTGGGAATTGCTTTTCTATTTCGAATGCCCCTGTAAGAATTGCATTGCAAACACTGTTTCTATATAAGATTACTAGAATTACTCTGCTTAATGATCAGATGTATGTGCCTTCTGGTGTACCCGTGGTGATTTCTTAAAATGAGAATATTTGTAATGCAATACTTTTTCTGCGATGAAAGCTGAACTGTAGGGAGACTGGACAGGATGGTTTTATACTAATCTAATAGAACTTTCAGCCAAAGCAGTCATTTTATTCTCCCAGCATTTTCTTTCTATGGATCTTTTATTAAAACTGCAATAAACATATTAAAACATGATATGTAATAAATAATAAACATATTAAATCAGCTTATAAAAAAATTTGTATTTGTCCAGAACATACAAACCAATCAATAGTGACAATAAACAGTAACTGTTAATCACTTCACAAACGGTGCTATCCAAATTATTTTTAATGAATATTGATAACATTGATATTCTTACACATTTTTATAAAAAGTGAGAAATATATAAACCTACATATTTTAACAAATTTTTTGACCTAGCATTAGCCAATTTTCTTCTCGTCCAAGGAATAATCAGTTGCAAAATATTGAATATTGTTACATGTGTTTCACTAATAACAGTGACTTTTATTTCAGTTGTAATGTTCTCGTGTTCTGTGTACTGACCAGATATTCACCCCCGTATGGTTGACGTTGAACATTCTTTGCAAATGGTTTCTGCCAGCAAAGTTTTCTGGTATGCAGGCTCATTTTGAATATTCATGAAGGGGTGGGGCTAAATAAAGGACATCCATAACGAACACAGCAATACAGAGAGCACAGGAATGTCCTGTTACCAACCACAACATTCTAAATATAGAAGCACAGAAGAACAACGGAGCTGAATACCTGGTAATTGTGTAGAGTGTCTTTGATATCACCGGCCACCATAAAGATCATTCAGCGTCTGAGATGCATCTTTTTTTCGGATACATCCATAGCATTGGCCCCCGAAGGACGCCATTCCTTGCCACTTGTCGCGGATAATAAATCAGTATTCCAACTCTCTGTAGAGAGCAGCCATGAATTTTAATGAATGTTTAAAATGCCATTAAAGTGCAAGATGAATGATAAGAACTATTTCTTGGCTATCTCTGTGGAATTTGATTGTGTTGTGTGCGACTCAGACGCGAGCAAGTTGCTATTGATAAAGATCCTGTTCCACTACCTTTACTCACACTGTGAATAATGCTTTAAAGCACTATATCGCCTATCCTCGAACCCTGAGATACTACACGTTTGTGCAGATACAAAAAAGGAATGCAGAGGATTGTTGTGGTGTGGAGCTGGAAGGTTGAATCCATGGCCTAACCCACAGTGTGTGTGTGTGTGTGTGTGTGTGTGTGGGGTGGGGTATTGGCCTGACTTTTCAACGTGCAAATTATATACCACAAAATTTAGCAGGTAGTTAAATGGAACAGTCCAACGAAAGGCTTGCGTCAAAACTGCTCACCTCCTGTCGAGAAATATCCGTTATCTTTCACCGTTGCAATCGGTGGAAATTCACATTTGTTAAAAGTTTACTTTGCAGGAATGCAATCATTTAGGTGTCGTGCCATGGACATGTCTGCATTATGAATGAGGGAATTAATATGATTTTCGATTATATGAAACGGCGCGTCAAACATTGAGGAGACGTAGCGCATATGGGTTATGTATATGAGGCATGTATGAGGAATTATTGTAAAATGCATGCTGAGGTGCGCGTGTGGAAGCATAGGTATGTAAAAGAGACCATTGAGTGCCCTTACAGGATGGAAACATCTCTGAGTTCTAACTGTCAGGGGATCTACTGAATATTCAGCCTTATGTCTTACTGCGAGAGCTGCATAATGAATAGGGCAGGTGAGGGATTTTTTTTTGTAAACGCTGAATACACGCTATGAGATCCCCATTAGATGAGCCAGAATGGCGGTTCTTCTAATGGTGATACGGATACGCCACATGGCTGTTTCCACCTGGATGGCAGCCTGCACAACATCTCACGATCTTGCGCAGAAGAACCAGCTGAAGAGGCTTATCTATATGTCAGATGCCAGCATCTGATGTGTAAGTCCTCTGTGCAGTTGTTTGCGAATTAATGTCCTGTGTATGCTAACGGCCGAATCTGATATGGACCCGCGCCTAGTTCTGAGGCTGCACTTCTCAGCTGAGCCCACCTGCACCCCTCTCTCTCTCTTTCTGTACCCTGGCACTGTGCTTCAGTGCCAGCCTGTCTGTAAAAGATATTTTTTTGCCAGGACCAAAATGAGATTCTGGCACAGCGCCTTTTTTAACATGGGTCTTGGATTTTACTTTTCTGGAAGCTTCTATGTGGGATCGGACATCGGATGAGCTTAAGGGAAAACGCTGTGAAAGGTTTTACCGTGAAATTCCGACCTCTTGCAACTTCAGAATTTATGCATTGGAACAGGGCTTTGAGGTAAATATACCTCACTCTTCCTGTCACACCATACTGCACGGTGCATACCCTTCAAAATAAGAGCGTGAAAAAAACCTTCAAAATAAGAGCATGTGCAATTTGCAGAACCCTAAAGGTGCTGTTTTTGTGTGTGGGGGAGAGAACTGAGAGGAACACTCATTTTACATTCCTCTCCACGTTCCTGGTGGGGGGGGGGGGCGGGGGTAACCCAGATCTGACAGCATGTTCAGGCTACATCGGAGGACAGCCCTATTCTGGGTGAGACAAAGGCTGTGACAGGTGTCCTGCACGGACGCCTCGAACTGTCCGTGGTTTGATCGGAACGGGCAGGAACGGAAAGAGTCCCGTAATTGAAAACCCCCCAAATCTCGGAGAGCAAAAACCCCCCACATCTCGGAGAGTCGGAGATGTCCTGAGTTTGTTTTGATCCCACGCGCATTTTTTCAGTGCGGGGCGAATCTTTAAACAGCTTCAAAACTCCTGTGAGAGATTAAACGGATTGCTGTCGTCTCTCCTCCCCCCCCCCCCCCCCCCCCCAAATACAAGTGATCAAATATGAATGATTCCAGTTGCAGCTTCTTCATGCAAAGCCAAACAAATTCTCCAAAGATTTCTCGGAAACGGAAAAGAAAACATCCGTCTTTTGATGGATTATTCAGAGAACGAGAATTTTGTGTGGAGAGAAAGTCAGTATTTAGAAGGGAACTAATATTGCTTCTTCCAATGAGAGAGCTATGCAAACATTTCACAAGCAATCAGATTTCAGGAACAAAAGGATTTATATTTTGGCACTGCTTTAGTCTCAGTTATGATTTAGCCTGTCTCAAAAACCTGCCTTGAGAATTATCATGAAATTTGAGGTTTAAATCTAAAGAACAAATGAACATGTTTTTCTCTGCAGTCATCACTGTATGAATGCATTTAGGGCCTGATTTACCGAGACCTTTAGCATGCGCAAAACCTTTTAGCACACGCAAAACGAATAACAACCAATGGTTGGTGCGAAACAAATACCATGACCAATCATTGGTCATGTTTTTAGTTTTTTACTTGCGCTAAAAAGGTTTTGTATACACTAAAGGTCTTTGTAAATCATACCCTGAAGAGTTTTGTTTTATTTGTTTCCATGAAATGTGCATATTTGTCGTATCATGAATGTAAGACCATCACTGGCTTGTTACAGTGTTAGGGATCCATGGCTTCTCTGTGACCCACTTGTAGTACCTTTCTGTACAAGTGGCTGTGATCTGTGTTTGATAACATCTGGCTCCCACCCAGAAGCATAGATATAGAACCATAGAACAATTTGGCAGCCTACTTCCCTGGGTGCAGCTATAATGGCAACCTATGGCAAAGTGTCATGTACTTTCTAACCCACTGTGATGACATAATCGGGTCTCAGAAGCCAGCTAGCTGGTGATTGGCTCATAGATATAAAACCATGGTTACTGGACACCATCTTACCTGGGTATGGTCTCAAAAATGGTGCCACTAACTATGACATATGTGTCACATCTATGGTTCTATATCTATGCCCACAAGTGCTAAAAAACCTTAAAACCCACATTGAGCGTTTGGTTGAACATGATGAGTGTTTCGCGGGTTGCCTTGTAATGACCGTCACAAGGCCTATGGTTCATGTGCACAACATGCTGTTTCCACTTAACTTGAAGTCCATTTCAACCCATCCATTAGATCTGCTGGACATGACGGTTTGTATCGAGTTATAAATGAATCGTGAATGTGTATGACGAATTAGCAGTCGCTTCATACCGATTGACAGATAGGTCTTTTAAAATTGCTGGTCAATTCTCTTGTGTATGTTCCAGCCTAGTTTGCATAGCACTGCTCTCTCGATTAAGCTAAATATTCCTGATTCAGGGGCAGACAAATGCTTTTATGAAACTCCTACACCGCGCGTGGTCAAAGGTTACCTTGGGTTGCACTGCTTTTTTCTTCTTCTTTGTTTTTAATGAGTCGGTGTTCATCTATAATTTATAACCTTCCTTTATCATTCTTATCACATATTTGTACCGTCCTTAACACGACGGGATGCTTTTATCTTGTTACCCCGGCAACAGTGCTACCAATTCTAAAACCAGGTTTTGTTTTCACGGCAAACTGCACCGGTCTTTCTGGCCGTGGCATTTAGAATGAACCTGACCCGATATTTGTGTCGGTATTGCTTTGTACGGAGATTAATTAGTGGAAGCCGAGACACAGGTGGGAAGGGAGAGGCGACGGTATCGAAGACGTGTCAGTTTGAAAAACACGGACTCGATTAACATTCAGCGCTGCAGGGCTCCCGCGTGGTGCGCCCCCTTGAGGCACCTGTTCACAGTACACCAGTTAATCTAGGTCAGGGTTGCACAGCAAGGGCCGATCCGTTTCAGGATTTTCTGCCAACGCCTGCTCTTAATTATTTAATTAGCTCAATCATATTCTGATCTGACATTTGTATAAGCACCAGCCACAACTGCAGACTGTAAGTCTATCCTAGAGATTTTACTACTGCGCTCAAGTACAGGAGAGAACCAGGGTAGTTTATAGAGGTGTCAGGAAAGTAAAACTGAGGTAACTGGTTGGAACAAAAACCAGCACGCAGACTTCCCTTGCAGGACCGGAGTTGTGCACCGCTGATGGAGGTCAGTACTGTTGTGGTCAGGTTTCCCACAGGGTAAGGCATTGTTAGCCACACTGTGGCCAAGGGAATGAGGTTTTCAGCAAGCGTAGCCACTCAGGTCGTGAATTAGAGTGAAAAGAAGAGGTAGCTGATTGTGCACATTTCTGAGGACGTGCGTGCCAGGACTACGCTCTTCTGAATCCACCGAGGGTGTTGCGGCGGTGGGAGTTGCGAGATTTGGGCATTCCACACTGATTGGGGGTGGGGGTTGTCGGCCCCCCTGTGATTGGATGAACATGCAGGCTGTGTCTTGTCTGTTCCAGGTGCACTACCTTGCATTATGGACCGGAGTTGCCGCCCACGTCCATCATCATCACTTTCCACAACGAGGCCAGGTCCACGCTACTGCGCACTGTAAGGAGGTAAGGCGCCAAATACGTGTCACAGATCGCCACCTTCGCGTCCGGATATCTAGGCTCTCAGGCTCCACCAAAACAAGAGTATTACTTTCCTAACCTGTCTGTGTGAGCTTTAAAAGTAGGATCTCTGTACTTCCACTCCCAACCTGAGCATCACCAGAGATTTCATAATAGTCTAACTTGATAGTAATCTCCTGCATTCCATCAACCACTGGAGGTTTCTGATACTTCCGAATATCCAATCGCAACTGAATTTTGAAAAAAGCTGCGTCGCATATTTCTGGCATCAACAGATTTCGTTTTTTTTTAGCATCAAGAAAAAAGAGACAGAACTTTCAATGCTAACAATACAGAGATGCGTGTCTGATGCGTGTATACCGTAATATAATCTAATTACCATAGCTGAGACGGCAATCTGACCTTTGACCTTTCCAGCAGTCTGATGAACTGCTCAGGTGTCAGCAGCGTCATCGGCAGGCATGCCAATCAACCGTTTCCTGCGTCCGGTTCAGCTCATTCCACCTTTAGCAGCCATTAGAGACAGGCCATATGACTGTCGAGTGTTCCCGAGTAAGAAATGGACCAAGGAAACGGTCTCACAGCAAGGCAGTTTAGGCCGATTAAAAATCCAACTGCTCCCGGTTGGTTTCCGCCTCTATTTCTTGGATGGCTTATCCTTATTGGTGCAGTCTGTCACTCTGTCTCGAATACCTGCGCTGCTGCGGAAGAGCGCCTTGTGCCTACAAGCTCCCTACACCTTGGCAGGCTGCTTTCACTGTAATTTTACAGCTGGGAGGTCCTAGGGATGCGGTGTGAAGCAATGCGGTTCCCTGTAAAGAAATCTGCCTTCAGCATGCGCTCAGCTGAAAATGTCCTCCCTGTCTATTTCTCCCTCCGTAACTTTTGTGTGTGTGTGTGTGTGCTGGTGTGTATACATGACCGTTCCTGCCGCATGTGAGGACCTGCTTGGAATTCTGGGTAAGCGTCTCCCAAGGTAGCGTGGTCCCCGAGGCCCAGTGGCTCTGTGGGAGGGGTTTAATTAGCCCCTCAATTTCGTAGCTCCCAGCGCATTTGTGTCATGCCAGACGCGGTGTGACATGACTTTAATTATATTATTTCCGCAAGCAGCGGCCATTGGTGACTCAGCTGAAGGAGAAAGGATTGGCGCTATTTTTGTCTTCTAGGTGTCTTTACAGGTTGTCCCTTTGTTTGGGTCCAGACGAAGGGTGCAGGGTTTCAGTCAGGTGTTGGGCCCCACTGAGCCCCGGCCCTGCGGATCCCCCTAACCTTCACCCACCCCCCACCCACCCACCCACCCTAGCGGTGGGAAAACTTGAGGACCAAACAGTGATGTAAAATAGGTTTGAGATATAGGCCCCGGGCCCGGTTTGATTTGTGTAAGTGCTGACAGAGGCTATTACCAGGGCGCAGGCCCCAGGGCTGGGGAGAAAGGACTGGAAATCCTTGGAAAGCCGGGCTCCTCAGACAGCACCAGGAGCGATAGATTAACGCCGGCGATAGCTGAGCTGGACTGAAGGAATACAGAGCAGGGGCCCATCCTTATTCTCTCTCCCCGGGGTACGGGGGGAAATATGAACGGGGCGCATGGTCATTTGTCACCGACTGCAGAGGGATGCCATATTTTACTTTTCTGCTTGAAGACCCTGGAGGTCTCTTTGCTTTAGAGTCATTAAAGGGCAGAAGGTGACCATAACTCCCGGAAATTGTTCACAAAGGCTTAATTAACAAGACGGAGCAACTTCCGTAATGTTTCCGAAACGCACTTTCTATTACCTGAGGGGGGGGAGCCATATATTTTAGTCAACTAATACTTTAATTAGATTTAACTTTGCACATTGTGTGTTCCACGTGTCACAATGAGAAACAATGAAAACATTTAGTTCTAATTAATTCCTCCCACACAGACTTACTCCAAATCAAATTAATTTGGGAGTCTGTCTGAAAACTGAAACGCTTCATATCGTCAAAGGCCCTTCTCCTGTTTGTTTAATTAGTTTAATACTTCAAAGTCGCAGTACACAAAGTGGCATGTAGACCAGTAAACACTGCATGAAATCAATGTAACGACATTGTTGGAATAGAAAGTAAAGCTTTTTTTTAGCTTCTTTGGAGCTTATGTAGTATAAGACTACAGGCTTACGGCAAGCTCTGTGGATCATATACTATGCTTGTTTTACCACTACTCTATGTGGTTATAGTTCATTCCTACTGAATTGAAGCTAAACATGATTGTATTGCATCCAAAACATTTCTAAGTGCCTTGCTGCATATACATTGTTTAAGTGACTTTTCAATAAGAAAATATAATGTACATTAAAATAAAGGGAAATTTAATTATTTTGAAAAGAGAACCACTGAATAAACCATTAGACAATGTAGACCTAGTTTTTAATCGTCAGATGTTGCACCATTAGATGTTATCATAAAACTGCCTTACAATGTTTGGTCCTGTAATTAAGAGCTGAATCATAGTTTGGTCTTACTGTGGACACTTCCTTTTTCCAATAAAAAAGGATTTCTGTCAGGGGCCTTAATGAAGGCATGGGGATACTAAAGAAATGATGGAGTGTGTTGATGGTGGAGAGGGAGGTAGAGGGGAGGCACAGAGGCAAAGTGATGAATGTCCCTCATCTGCATGGCGATGGATGAAAAAGCGGAATCACACGTCTGACAGCTGCGCAATTATTCAAAGAGACGAGGGCACAGGCCGACCGCGGGGAGAAGGCTTCAGCCAGCGGCGTAAACTGCAGCCGATGTTTACAGAAAAACTTTGCAATTAATGCGACGTTCCAATTATTATTTTCGGTTTTACTAACGTACTTCTGGCCTATTAGCGGTCGGGGATTGTAATATTGATTGCTGCTATCGAGCGCGTTGTTTCACGGGCCGGTGATCTCCAGGAAGTTGCATTGGCAGAAAGTAGTTTTGCAGCTGAGTAGTCTTATGTGAACACGAAATGAAAAATGAAATGAATAACGGGTCTACGAGCCGTGGGCGTGTCTTGGCCTTGAGATTGGTATCGGGTGAGGCAGGCTACCTCTGGCTACATCTTCAACACCCCCACGCCCACATTCAGCACCTGCGGATGATTGCTGTTCCTTTATGCTGAATAAAAGAACATTTTTCTTCTTTAGAAGATTATTTATTCGTGAAATGAGGATGCCTCAGGTTAATCCTTCAATTTTATTCTTTAAAAAATTGTTATTTTCTTAAGAAAGCATTGAACTGATGGCCATTTTTCCTTGAACGTATTTGTTTTTCTCATTACGTAGGCTATATTTATCATGTGAACATATTTATCTTGATTCTATAAACAAACATTATGCTTATAGGAAAACGGCCAGCGCGCATCAAGTTTTTATTTTTTTATTTAATAGAAAATTACTGAACACATGGTTCATTGTATAGATCTATATTACTTTGGCTAAAAAATAAAATGATATACTTGAGATTTTCTTAATGGGTTTTTGCTCTCTCCTTTCGCAGTGTGCTCAACCGAACTCCTGTGCACCTGATCCATGAGATCATACTGGTGGATGACTTTAGTGAGGACCGTAAGTAGCTTACCTCTTAGCTCACTGCTATGGCCACTCTTCCTTTCCCCTCACTCAACCGACAGAAAAACGTATCTGGTTCTTCTGCCTCTTTCCTTTTAACATTCACACGTAACGTGTGCTGTGTACATCGCACTTACTCTATCTAACTCGTGTATTCTTTCAGCCAACGACTGCCTTCTTCTCACCAAATTGCCCAAAGTGAAGTGTCTTCGGAATGAACGGCGAGAAGGTACGCAAACGGACGCGTAAGCGTGTGTTCACTCTGCTTGCGTGTGCACGCACGTGTGTGTGTCTGTGTGTGTGTTTCTGTTTTGCGTGGCTGTTTAGCTAAAAACACACCATGCCCTAACCAACTTAATATACCAGTATGTGCATGTGTCAGCTCTGTTGAGCTAGTGGCACCATGTTGCACTACCTTAACCATTACTTGGACCATGGTGAGCTACAAGTTAAGCCCCCTGTGTCTGTTTCCAAACTGTGTCAGTCTCTGTCCCTGAACAGTGCCAGTCCCAGGCCATGGGGTCAGTGTCACTTCCATATTCACATAGTCAGTCACCATATGAGCTTATGAAAAAAATGTAATGTGTTGTAAAAAATAATAAGAGATGTTAATATCGAAATCTACAAAAGACTTGTAGCTGGCATGCATGCATATGTAATGGCTGTAAACCTAGTCGTCTGATTTATTGTCCTTAAATATCCTTAAATATCCTCTGCTGACTCTAGTCCGTTGTTAGGCATTACAGTGCCTAAATTTGAATTTATTGTAGTACCTTTATTATCTTGGCAGAGATTCACAGACCATGAAGACTGCTATTCTGATTTAATTAAAAGTTGCAAATAGCATTCTAGCATAGTGCAGGGTGTCAATGCGGGGGTTCTACCGAGGGAAAGAGCAGCGGTGATTGGAGGATGCTTTGACGAGCAGCGGTGATTGGAGGATGCTTTGACAGGCAGTGGTCTGCCTTTAACGATGAGTCAGCAGTCAGTGTCTTTTCACAAGAAAAGCACAGTAAGCATTTGGAGCAGCTCATCTGTGGATCACTATCAATACATTGACATTGAATGAAGCTTCTGTAAATGTCATTTGGCAACAACGTCGTCCAACTTTCTTGGAAAAAAAACTTCCCTCAGCTGAAAACGTTGTTGCCTTGTTCGTGTAGCAGTAGCACATTGCATTATTGTTCACGTATCATATTTGACTATTTGTACATTGACGGTACTACCTTTTAATATCACGACGTGTCATTCTGCATCTGAATAGCTATTTCTGCTGTGAACAGTTCCTTCTTTTTTACATCCGCTTGCAATTGGAGTAGCAGCATACTGCAGCCCGGAAGCTGCTATCCAGTGTTATGTACATAACGCGCATTGTATCAGAGGATAATCAATATTAGGCAGATAAGGAGATCAGTGTAAAAGGGACGTCTGTGTTAAACTTTGAAGTTTCCCGTCACGAACTAAGATAATGACACTTTTTGTGGCTTGTTATGGATGTTATCTGTACGTGCTCAGGTTTTTTATTTTGTCACTCAAATAGCAATCGGCATTAGTGCCATACGAAAGTTGCATACACGCTTGTCTTGGGATGTTGTTGCCCTGGCACTTCATTTAACCCTGATCAATGCTCTTTTACGTTGCTCAAACATAGTGTAAACTAATTTAATGACTCCAATCTTCATAACGTCAGGCTTAGTGTAGACAGGTCATGTTGTAGAGGCAGAAACTCTGGGTGTTTTTAAGACTAGGCTTGACACGGTACTAGATACTATCTAATTTGAAGATAAACAGTGAGCACTAGGTACCCTTTAGTGGTAGGAAAATGGCGAACATTGTTGGGCTGAATGGCCTGTTCTCATCATTAAGTTATGTTATGAACGTTCCAGCTCGTAAACGCGTATCGAAAGTAACCATAACTTTTACTCCTTTTCCTAATGAACTTTGCACGTACCATACCGCAGCATGGCGCCTCCTGACGCCGTTAGCTTCCCAAGCCCCGTGCCCACATCGCCAGCAGGATGCTATTTCAGGGCAGCTCAGGAGATGAAGTTTAATCCTGCGCTTTATGAGCTGTGCCTACGAAAGATTGATCTGCGCCTTTCATTAAGGGAAGCCTCCCCTCCAAATAAATCTTGATTACATTACAGGCGGACAAACGCGAGCGTCGAGAGCTGCAGTGTGACAGAGCAGGGATTATGTTGTAAACTCCCAGTATGAGGGGCGATTAGGACACACGGTATGATAAAATCAATTAGTTGATAAAGCATTTCAATAACAGTCTGGCGAAGGGGGAGAAGAAAAATATGAAGCTTGCACATCTCCAGATGGTATCGATCGGCCCTCTTAAAAATGCTCGGCAGCCTTTTCCCGGCCGGCTCTCTGTCCTCGATCAGGGTTTGTATGAGGGAAGCGGCCTTGGAGAGGGACTTTGTTTAATATATGACACTGTTACAGTTTAATGAAATCCCATTTGAAAGGCTCTCCGCAGCGCTGCGATCGCTCCGCGGGTTGACTGTTTTATTACTGATGGTTTCCCCGTTTTTTTGCTGTTGTTTTGTTCTGTTCTTAGGTGTTTGGCACAGCAATTTCAGGTCCAGCGTGACTTCTGGCTGTCAAACGAGCTGGGATGCGTGCTGCTTATAAAATGAGCTTTTATTAACTAGTTTTTTGTTTTTCCTCCACATTCCTTCACCGCAGTCTGCTCTACATCACACCAGGCGGATTTGACCGAAAGGATAACACAGCTTTAAATAGGGATTCGCAGAACACACAGAGGTTTAAAATGCCAGAGTGTTTTTGCTCACATACACCAACAATTTATGCAGAGGTAGGATGACATTGTCAGGAATTTCAACAGATTATGGTGTTCATTTGAATTCTCGTACATTCCGCATGCTCCCGGCCTCTCAAAAAGAGTCTTGCTTTACTCTTAAATCAGTTGTAAAAAATAAAATAAAATAAAATCATTAGCAGCTTGCATTCATTTGATTGTATCTGTATACCCAAGGCAGGTTTTCATGTCTAAATAATGGACATCATTATGTTGTTCACCTGTCTTCTCATCCCCGCCCTGGCTGTTTGATTACGCCGGCTCGAGCTGCGTTGCTTTGATTTGATTTGATAATCTTTATTTTGAACTTGCATATAAAAAACAAAATAAAAACAAATAACAATGAACATGTTCAAAAAGGAGTAGGAAGAAGTAAAAACTTATTTACTCCTACCCCCTTCTCTTACAACATTCATAATTAATATAAACAATTACAAATATACATTTATGTCATAAATCCTATTATATCTGTATATATATCTCCTATGTCCTGTGTCCTGTGCTATCTATATACCATATATATATAATAATAATAATAATAATACATTCGTTGCACTCTAATTACGATTAGGCTACTTCCTAATGCAGGGCTACTCGACTCCAGGTCCTGTGGGCCACAGCGTCTGCAGGTATCTGCTCCAACCATGAACTACACCACCTGATTTCACTAATGCTTACTTCCTGAACCATTGAGGTAAAGTAATGAGTAAAATCAGGTGCTGTAGCACATAATTGGACAAATAGGCCTACCTGCAGACACTGCGGCCCACTGGACCTGGAGTCGAGTATCGCTGCTCTAACGTCTGTATGTGCTTAAAAATCCCATAGGTCTCGACTCAGGTGTAAAATTGTACAAGGTTTAAGTCATTTAAACTGGATTGTTTTCTACAAACAGCAAGTGTGGTTGTAGCATGTGGGCTTTATTAACTGGAGGTGCAGACAGGATCCGACAGGCAGCAGACAGGATCGGGAACGGCCCTCTTTCCATACATCCCGAACACTGTCAGCGTTCACCTAGCAACTGTGGGGGGAGCAATCGGGGGCGTGTCAGTAACATGGCCTGCGGGGCCTCGTCCACATGCTCATTGGGAGCATTTGTCGAATGTCTCTCCTCTTTCTCTCGCTCCCCATTCTTCATGTCTCTCTCTCTCTCTCTCTCTCTCTCTTTCTTTCTCTCTGTGCTGTCCAATGAAGTTGAAAAAGCCCTAAAAAGGGCAGTTTTTTTTTTTAAAGAAAGGGGGGAACATTCACCCACTCAGAAAAGAAAGTGTTATTGAGGATTAATTGACGGGGTTTTTAATTTGCTGTAGTTGCTCTGTGATGTTAAATCTTCAAAGACATCCTGGGATTTTTTTGTTTCGTTTCGTCAGTGACTTTCCCTCCGAAGCAAGGAACTATCGATCTGACCATTTAATCCCAAGGCAAAAAGGCCTTTAATTACTCAGACTTCTCAAATGTCCCGCTTCCTCTGTATGGGTTTTGTGCCCGCGTCCTTAATTGCTCTTCCTTTTAACGAGATGCAAACAACCGTTTCACATCCTGTTAATGCGCGGGGTGAGCAGGGCCGCTACGTTTATCCACAGCTAATGATTTCCTCTTTATTTTGCCGCTCACATCTCTGGAGATCATGGGCAGCGGAGCATATCATCTTGGACACGGAAGTAAAAAAAAAATGGCAATATGACCAGTGGCCTCTTGTTACATCCAGGGCTGATCCGGTCTCGGGTTCGAGGAGCAGACGCCGCTCGGGCTGGGGTTCTGACCTTTCTGGACAGTCACTGCGAGGTCAACAAAGACTGGCTGCCCCCACTGCTCCACAGGATTAAGGAGGTACGGTCGCCCCGTTTTCCCTCGGCGTCGGCTGAACGGACGTATTTCTGAGCAGCTGTCCTCAGGCCTGTTTCGACCTGCAGTGTTTTCCAGAATTTCTTTTCTTTTGTGATTGGCTGTCAGGCCACAACTAAACCATCTCTTGAAAGAGGCCTATTATAGCAGTTATAGCTTCTAGAAACCAGCTGTAATGGGAATAAAATGACAATGTGCAGCACTCTGACAATTTGCAGCAGCACAGTGATTTTTCATTCCACTTTGACAGGCCAGGAGCTAAAACACACCCTGCCATATAGAAATGATGAGAATACAATCCACAGAAGAAAAAAAAGATTTTATCATCTGTAGCCTGGCTGTGGACTGTTCTGGAAAACACTGCAAGTGCCATAGGAAACGTCTGTGCGCACGTGTTAATCCTTTGAAAAGTAGATTTTTTGGAATGTTTCCCCCCCCCCCCCCGCCCAAAATTCCAAGTCGGTGTTCTAGAACGTCATCGCTTTTCTCATTATCAGTAGTGATTGTTACATCAGCATTAGAATGTTCAGTTAAGAACATTCTAATCGCATACTTGTGTTCTTGTGTACAACCTTAAACCATTTCAGCCTTTTCTCTCAAAGTGATGTCTGGATCTGAAGGCTCGTGCATGGTTCTGCTTGATTGGACTGTCGCCCGAACACCAGTTTTGATTTTCCACAGCGAGGCATCGCTGTCAAACCATCAAGTTGTGTAATTTATGTGTTATTATAGGAATCCCTTTTTCTTCAAGCAATCGATATGTGAAAAGTGAGAGTCATTGATTTTACATACATCAGTGTCCGCGTGCACATGTATTTATTATATATTATTCATCGATCCACGCAAATGCATGCACGCAACATATCCATCATTTGCATGACGCGCTGTTTATGTTACCGGCAAGTCGTCCCACGGCAGCATGGTCACACGGGGCATGATGACATTGCGTCTAAGCGAAACCTTCCAGAAACCCTCTGTCAGTTTGGCGCAGTTTCGCTTGCATCTCATCTTGTGTATTTGGCGTGGAGGACGAGGAGTAACTAACGCACTTCCAGGTCGAGTGTGGGCAAGAGATGAGTGGAGTATGTCAACGGAGAAGAGGAGGGCTGCCACGTCTCATTTGGGATTTGGCCGTTTGCGCTGAGCGTGATTTTCTCTCACCATCGCTGGTTCAAGCTGTCCTCTTGACTGTCAACGGTTTTTTTTCACTCTGTACTCCTCGGTGTGTCAAGATTATTCATAATCTGCTTAAATTTCAAGCTTATTGCGTCTGTTTTTGCTAGGATTGATGAATAATGGTCTTTAGCTAAGTCTAAAGATAAAGGTCTATCAGCTATCCTCTCTCCAGATGTAGAATTAAGGGAAAAACCTAAACCTACTTTTCAAGTGTTTTTATATAATGGTGCACATGCATTAATATACGTTCTTGGCACGCTAGTGAATTGCACTATTTTGTATGCTTAAGGACCCAACATGCGTCGTGAGTCCAGTCATCGACATCATCAACATGGACTCCTTCGCCTACGTGGCGGCCTCGTCAGACCTGCGCGGAGGTAATGCTGATCCCTCCCCCCCAGCTTTCGTTTCCCCAGACAACGCGGTACATCGCTACTGATGGGCAGGCAGCTCTAGAAAACCGACTCTCACCGCTCCCAGTGGGAACTTTTTCATTATTGTTGAAGTCGTTGCTCATGACACGAAAAGGCTTCGCCGTCAGTAGCGTCACATGGACCTGCCGAGGTGTGGTGCTGAGGACTGCTACCGTAGCACACAGAGGCTTCCCCTCCAAACAAACTTCAGCCTGTACCAGCTGCCCAGGCGTGCCAAACTATTGTTTATTAATAGCTTAATTTGTCGTTACAACTAACATGTGGAGCTCCGCAAATGTACAGGGCGGCAGTGCAGCAGTGCAGCAGAGGTGTAAATTTCCGGGGTCAGAAAGTAAAGGTCCTGCCGTGTTTTTTTTCCACCCATGAACTCAGTCAGCTGATTATACTAAGTAGTTGTACCTCATGGCTGAGGACAAATCCAGGCGATTTGAACAAAATACTGGGGAGGACTTTCCACCTCTGCAGTGTTGTATAATGATTTGGGAAACGGGGCTAGTAGTAACATCAAGGGTGTATATTCGATTCCCCGGTGGGGCGCTGCCATTGTACCCCTGAGCGAGGTACTTAACCTGAATTGCTTCAATAAATATCCAGCTGTATAAATGGATCGTACATGAAGCGGATGTAAGCTGTGTAAGTCTCTATCAATATGGGTGTCCCCCCGAATGACTAAAATGTACAGACAAGATGTAAAAGTAAATTAAGAGCGTAGTATCTTAAAAACCTTTTTGAAAGGTGGGTGGAAAAGTTGTTTATGGCCGATGCCTGCCTTAATTTGTGCTCATGTTCTGTGAAAGATTAATAGACCGCGTGATTGATGCGACTCCTGAGGATGGTCTGTCTGCAATTACACTCCTCACCTCGGTCACACAGTCAGCCCTCACACTCCATTTCCCATAATCCCCTGGCTTTGAGTGATTTTGTCCCCCCTCCCAGTCTGCCCTCTCCAATACTGAAGCTAGTCTCTAATGATCTGTCCCTCTCCACTGCAGGCTTTGACTGGAGTCTACATTTCAAGTGGGAACAACTGTCTGCTGAGCAAAGAGCCAGGAGAGCCGACCCCACCGAACCTATTAAGTGAGTGATGGGGTGGGCCGGCTGTAGCGGCAAAACCATCCCAGCCTCCCATTGGGCCTGGAGGGGAGGGGCGGGGGATAGCCATGGGCCAATCCCGCCTCATTACAAAAAACAAACCCAGAATGAAATAAATCCGGTCTCCGTAGCTTCCTGTTTTTAATCTGCCACACGATGATCTAATGTCTTCATTGGGGATGAGAAGTTCGATTAAAAAAAAAGCAGCTGGAAGAAGCCGTTATAACCATTGATCTTGGCAGAGACGCCAAGGTGCATAATGAGAAAGTCGCCCCCAGAAGCAACGAGAGGCAATTAAGCGGCTTCGCGGTATCTCTGGCGCCAGGATCCTCCCCCGTTCTATTAAACTGTGGCCGTGTGCTAGCAACGATGCGCTGATTATGAGGTTTTCGGCCGCGGTGAGATTGACTGATCTCCCTCTCTTTTTTTATTTTATTATTATCCTGTTCCTCAAGGTGCGGTTAATGCCGGTCTCATTCCACTTAAGAGGAAGCAGGTTAGTCATTAAGCTCTACGGGAAAGCGGAGGCATCCTCGTCAGGGAGGAGGGGGGTGGGGGGGGGAGACGTTTGCCGAAGCTTGCCGAATGTGCAGACGGGCCTAGGTTGGACGGCTGCTCTCGTCCGGATCGCTTAATGCGACGACAGCTCGCCGTCCCTCTGACTGTACGTCAGTCGCGGAGATCCTGTCAAGGTGACAGAATGCTGACGATGGCACGTCTGTGCGCAGGAGAGAAAATATCCAGCCCCGCTCTCTTTCTGACGTCCTGGACATTGATCCTTTTGAATTTGTTTGCGGATTAGCCGAGCCGCTCATCCGGCCTGGAGGTTGTAAAGACAGAGAATTCCGATTAGAGGGTGTTAGAGTGAGCTTCTGAATCGGAGAGAAAGAGAGGGATATTCACGGTGGATTTCCGTGTCAGAGGGAGAACGTGGGATATTGTGCATTTTTGTGTCAGACGGAGTAATGTTTATGGCGCATTTCTATGTGAGGGGGAGTATGCAGGTTCCGGGGCATTTCTCTGTCAGGGAGAATTGATGTTTATGGTACATTTCTATGTCAGAGGGGAAATGGGGCTATATTGCATTTCTCTGTCAGGGAAAGAGAGAGTGATTTTTTAATGGTGCATTTATATGTCAGAATGAGAGTGACAGCGGTGGTTTATTTTTTCTGTCAGTGAAAAATGGGGATAACGGTGCATTTGACTCCCGTATTAAAAATTGGCCAGTGCCACATTCATCCCCTTGGAAGCTCGTCTCCCTCTCTGAAGCCACGGTGCATCGCCGGCAGCCGCTGGGCTGTTGATGAATGGCCACAGTTTCCCCGCCGGCGTGGCGGGTCTATCGGACGTGCCGAAACCAGGCCTGTCTACGCCACGTCCCCCTGCCTGCTCCACGCCGTTCCCAGCCTGGCCCTCGGTCCCCTCCCGTCGCCACGGTGATGCCACCGTTCTCGACGAAAGCCGCCAAAGGCAGGGGCAGGCAAGCGGCCAGAGAGCAGCTCATTTTAGACCCCCTCCCCCCCACAGCTTGTGGTTTATTTGGTACGGAATGGCGGGTAGTCAGGGCCGTTTATCAGCGAAGGTAACAGATGCCAGGGGAAGGCTGGCGTGGCCCTGACTGAGACGAGCTCACGGGTGTTGCTGACGGAGGAGGGAGAGAGCGCGAGAAAGGGGTACAGATGGCCCGGCTCGGGGCGTGAGTGTGTGTGTGTGTGTGCTTGCCCACAAAAGCGCATGCGTGAGTGTCAGCGCGCGGTTGGAAGAGCCGCGAGGACGCCGAGCACATCTGGAGGAATGGTTCACATCTGGCGGAAGTGTTCCTTAGTCGTTCTCACCTTCAGCCATACTTATCGCTGGCTGCCTGCCATCTTAAGGGCTGTCCCAATCCCATGGGAGACGGCAAAGCACGCTTCTATGCACCCTACAGTGAAGAAGTGCATAAGCGACCATCGCTACACTGAGAGACTTCCTCTTTCAGAGGGCAGTGATTTCTCAGGTGTATTTGATTGTGCATTCATAGTGCAGTTAATGTGTGCAGGAGAGCGCTGGTTAAATTGACTCATTTAGCGCCATTCAGACTCCAGCAATAGTAATGGCTTTGGTTAATAATACAGAACCGAGTTTGGCTCAAATGAAGAGCACAGTTAGTGTATAAAGTGCAGAGTCTTGTTTCAGGAGTACATTTGGGCCACGGTTCCTACTGCACAACACTGTCGTGGCCCTGTATGTGCTTTACATTTTTTTTGTATTAGTATTATTGCATATTGTTTTTTCATCATTCATACATGCCCCATGATCTGACCTAACCGTTCCTGATCCAATCCCATCAGCCATTGCAGCAGGATCACTGAATGGATAAGACAATGCTGAATGACAGGACCTTTGTGATGCATTCAGCCTGTGGTTCTCTAAGCGGCGCCCGGCTAAGGCTTCTGTTACTTTCCTCCTCTTTTGAAAGCTGTATTTTTATACTCGGGCATTTATTCAGCCTGGCAAATACACGTGTAACAGAAAAATAACAAAATAGGCGTTTATTAGGAGCAGCGGGCCGTGGCGCCATCATCCGTGTCAGAGCAGCTGCTGCCCAGTGAACCGCTGCTCTGCTTTCCGCGGTCTAAATTAATGAGTCGTTACGCTGGTCAAATCTACAAATGGGCCGTCCAGAACTAAGAGCGCAGGGAGCAAAGGCCATATATCGTCCCTGGCCCCTTCGGAATACAGCTGAAGTTTGTGTTTTGTACAGTCGGGGTGGTAGTTCATCAGCTGTCGATGTATCTATTAGTTTCTGCCTTTTACGGTATTGCCCCTGATCTCCACCAGAGGAGTTATAAATAATGTGAGCCAGGAGCGCTCCTCGGAATCAATTCCACTCTCTTTCCCCAACGCCATTGGTCAATCCGAAAGAGGCGCGCCGTGCAGACGAGAAGAGGCAGGTGAAAAACCGCATGGAGAAATTAATTTGTAGAGCGTTTTTTTTTCGCCCATGAATGAACGCAGCAGCCTGTCTCTTTCGGTGTGTGAGACGAGGGCTTTTATCTGTCTGGGTGGGGGGGAACCTGCAGAGCGTCATCCCCCACATCGCCCGTCACGTGACCAAGAGCGTGTCGTCTGCTCAGCTTCAGGCGAAACGGAAGCGCTAGTATTTCTGTCCCCTGATAATGAGGATGTATCTGCTTACAAGTCTCTGTAGCCCCAGATTGCTGGCTGTGCTACTGTACGACAGCCTGGCCTTTACAATACAGATAATTTACGCTTCATTCAGGGTTCGAGAATCTCTGGTCCTTCTGAGGAACACAGAAAACATGGAATGGATTTAGGCAGGAATCAGCCTTTACAAAAGATTATTGTTGGACATAGTTGTGCGGCTTCGATCTGGATTTCACTCTTAATTGTAATTAATGGTTCCTATCATTTTGAATATGCTTTTGTGCCCTCTTTTTTTTTTTTTTGTAGAGAAATTCAGTGCTCAATGCTTTCACACTGTTACGTATGTATTTGGCTACTGTTTGTAAAACATTACAGTGCAGAGACAACATCTGCTAGAAATGAGCTGTTTTCAGGGGCCCTGTCGTTTTAGGGGGGAAGTCATTAATCATGTGCTTTGTGAGCCAGTGTGGAATTTTCCTGTGAAGTATCACAAGTTCTCTCTCAATTTCAGGACCCCCATTATTGCCGGAGGCCTCTTTGTGATTGACAAGTCGTGGTTCAATCACCTGGGGAAATATGACACCGCAATGGACATCTGGGGCGGGGAGAACTTCGGTGAGTTGCCTGACTGAGACCATGAGTTGCCTGACTGAGACCATCACTGTCCACGAACCTTCATTGAGAGACGGGTTTATGGTGACCCGCTTGAAATGTCACAATCAATGATCGACTTGGATGTAACTCATGGGTTATCTTTCAATACCTTGAATGTTAATGTAGTATTAGAGTATTCTCCTGTATGAGTGAATTCTTTATAAAGAATGCATGCTGGATACATTGCTCTGGGTAAAGAGTGTCTGCTAAAATGTCTTGTAGGATGTAAATCTTTAGCAGACTCGTATACATTATGTAAGAGTTGAATTACCTGTGAATATTTAGCTGTGAAAGTCACATGAAAGAAAAGCCTTGGGGGGGGGGAAAAATTGTATATTGTGTTACAAAAAGGACATTCACTGTCCAGCGTGTTTAAAATCTATTGAAGAGTAGGTTTTTGGATTTTTCTAAATTCTGAGTCGGTGTTCTAGAACTCTATTGCTGGATTGTTACACCAACATTATAATGTTCAGTTAAAGGGTTAATCAAAGGTATAAAGCGACTCCAAGAAAACACAAACTGCGGTTATGAAAACATGCCCTTTGCAGGAGGCGAGTTTTATCATAAGGTTGATCTATTTCACAAGTGATAATTTGTTCTATTTTTTCACTTCAGTTACTTTCCGGCCAATGGGTGAGGAGATAAGTGGTGCCAAAGAGCAATTCTTTAGGGGTGGATTAAAGATGACCGAAGGGGTGTCATAAAAGCTATGCAGTGACCCAAAATAGAATTTTATTTTAAAAAGTTAATTTATCTGTTACTGCCTTCCATAAGTGCTTGATGTGATGAATAGATCGACGGGATGGAAAATAATGATCAGGTACAGAATAAGCTTGTGTAAGTATTTGTGTTGGGTTGAGATGTGCACTTCGATTCACTTTGTATTTGATCTGTTTGATTTTGTCATTCTGAAAATGTTCACAGAGCATTGCTGTGAGTTTGTTTGTGAATTGCGTAAGATTGGGAAAGTTCAATTATTTTCTCAAAGTAATTTGTCATCGTTTGAGAGCACTGGTAGTTTTTCGACCTGAAGAATAAAAAAAAGTGTTAGGTTACATTTGATTTAAGTTCTTGCAGCTGTTATATAGAGTTTTTACATTTTTAACGTTGAATCACTGTTTGTTTACTAGATTGAAAAAAAAGAGTTTCTTATATTAATGAGTACTTCGGATTGGACTAGAGAAGAGTTTGTTTTGTGTTAGATTGTGATTTAGGGTTGTATTGATTTTTCCACTGAATTTTTGAGGTCAGTGAGTTTTTGTTTGTTGTTGGAGCAATTGTGTTTTTTGATGGATGTACTCATAAATAGCAGGTCCCTAATGGAGTTTTTTTTTTTGCAGTCCGCTTGCAGTGTTTGACCTGAAATGTTCTTTAGTTTTTGGATCGCACCGTGTCACTATATACTATAATTGTGTTGCCTTGCCAGAAAATGATGCAGAAAATATGTAGCATTTCATCTTACAAGATTATTCGCTTTTTCAGTGTCTATGGGACTGCAAGTGACTTCACGGTTGAAAATTAAATCTGTCAATCTGTAGTGAGGCAGGCATTGGTCACTAAGAAAGGCTAGTTCAGACATATTACAATAATTTAGCGATAGTGCTAAACGATAGCGATAGTGTTACAGTAAGTTGATCTACAGTATATTATAATGTCTTATTTCAAATTCTGGACATATAACTTGTAGGAAAATAAATGATTGACACTGGCAATGATGTGCATACACACATATTAGGAAGATCTTGGCTTCCATGTATCTGTTTACATTTCAGTAAGGGCAGGACTGTGAGGCTGTTTTTTCAGAAATGCAAACAGATTTCAGACTTTGGCTTTTCAGAATCGTATCGGTTCATACGGCATAATTAATTGGGCATTAAAGTGATTCACCAGGTTGATCATTTTAAGGTGTGAGCTTGAGGGATTTTGTAGAAAAAAAGGCATGCTATGTATCGCTTGCATATACACCCACTTCAAGTATACTGGGCCCTGTTTTTTCCTTATTAATATGATATATTTAATCTGCATATGAAAGCGACTAAGAGATTCTTTCCACCTATTCTTCTTTTAATACGGCGTGTGAAATTGTTTCACTTGAAATATTTTTGCTTAGTGGCAATTCTAAAGTGCATTACTTCAACACCCCCATTCCCTAGCCACCCATGTAATCACTCTCTGACAGTGCGCAAACGATCGCTTGCTGAAGATGGCTGATGGCTAGGGAGCGATTTAGAATGTGACCTCTGTGCACTTGATACGTCCAACCAGGACAGGCTCCTGTCCTTTCATTTTTAAAGAGGTTTTTTAACCTAAAATTTATTCAAACTAAAATTTTATACATCAGGTATAAAGAAGCGGATGTTTCTCAATGGTGAGCGATGGGACGGCGTCCCCTGAGAAATATCCAAAAATGCGAGCGCTATCATTTTACCGACTTGCCACGATAGCCCAGAAGCACAAGGCGTGGGAGACGAGTCGTCTGGTTCACGTTTTCTCTCGTATCTCACGTCGAGCTCGCCTTCATCATTACTTTATTCAAACCTCGGGGAAGCGTTGAGGGAGAGGCCCTCATTTACAATACAGGCGAGTTAATGTCTCCAGCGTTGCCGTTTTCGCGATTCCTGGTGGTCGTCCTGAGGAGACGCTTCCGCGGCTAGCTCCTACTGGGCGGACCACCGCAGGTCCGGGACAATGGGGGTGGCTGAGTGATTGTTTCACTGTCATTAAAGTAAACCAATGGCTACCTGCTCCATGAATTAAAGCCATGATGAATTTTGGTTGCGTGTACCGAGCAGTTAAATCTAAGTCTTGTGTAGGTGTAGGTAGACTCTACCCATAAATGCTGATCAGAGATCAGCTTCAGAGGTTTACGTAATAGGCTAGTTACAGTTAGGATCAGAAATGTGGTAGCTGGCCCTGGACCAGCAAAATCTACCTGGTGCTTTTTTCTAGGGGATCATTCACTTGATTTGTGCAGTGCTCAGTATGTCCAACCGTGAGTATCCTATTTATTATGTAAGAACTTATTCTCCCACTATCTAGCACACTCTGAAGCCCACATATCCCCTAGGAAGATCTTAAACTGCACACACGGAGGTGTGTGGGGGAGGCGAGTTTGATACCTGCTGAGAAGCTGCTGAAAATGCACCCCCGCCCCCCCCTCCTGTGCTCCCATGAGAATGGACCTACATTCTTTCCAATTGGTCCCTCCGCAGGCCCGGCTCCACCGCAGCGTCCGTTGTGAGTCGCGGCGGGTCATGGGTGTTGGCCGAGACAATCTTCAACAACGATAATAAATGGCTTTCTCCCGCACTGGTCCCCTGCAGAGATCTCTTTCCGAGTGTGGATGTGCGGAGGGAGCCTGGAGATCATTCCCTGCAGCAGAGTCGGCCACGTCTTCCGCAAGAAACACCCGTACATCTTTCCAGAGGGAAACGCTAACACCTACATCAAGTAAGCCTGACTACACACCCCCCTCTGTTCTGGTGCAAGACCAGCCCGCGTGAAGCCGAGGGAAACGGGACGTGCGCCTGAATCCAGAGAGCGGTGTTCAAAGCAGTCTCATGCCCAGATATACATTTCGTTTCACATTTACATTCATTTGTCTGGCAACCGCTTTTTGTCAGAAATCATTATGGCAAACGACACCAGCCAAGTGCAAATAACAAGGGCGACTGCGAAGTACGGTCGTGCTGCGTAGAGTAAATTGTATTGCCGGCCTGTCGTGAGCCGACATAAATTGTTAATGCGTAAGCTCGTTCTCGACGCGTTTGTGAATGAGCGGCGGTTTGTTGGGAGGTTGCTTGTTCTTTTCAATCTGCTGCGTCCAACTGTTCGCTCTGCGAGAAATCGGAATGGAGCTATTTCCAAGAGGAGAATTTGGACTGTTAATATTAATTCATATTTATACATAAAACAAGCACCTTGGAGGTGATTTATGCAGCACAGAGAATACGGAGGGTAATTCTGTCTTCTATTTGTTATGGAAATTTCAACTTCAATTCAAGCAAGACCCTGAACTGCAGAAACAATAATTTCACTTTACCAAACCCGTTCTATTCAGTGTGTGTTTTTTGGACAGGCTTCCATTTTAAAGGAAGGTTCAACCTTGTACATGAGGATTTGAAGAACTTAGACAGCCTTTTAATATAAGTGGGCCTAATTTTAAATCATGCACGACTTTGACTTTCCTTTTTCACCTGGAATTTGAATGAGGGTTTTTATTCAATGAAAAATAACCTTTCCCCCCCCCCCCCCATTTTATGGTTTATGCATATATTCTGAAAATATCTAAATATATAGTAACTTCATTAATAATCACTTGACATTTGTGACAATGGATCATAGGTTCATATATAGGTTCATATTATTGTTGGCTGCCAGTTTATCATTTTATGTTATTATATATACACTCCTCAAAAAAAGTTCGGAAACGTTATTTCGGTCGATTATTCCTCCCCTTTAATAATACCAATTGGTATTGTATTTTATATCGTTGGAAAGCCTGATTAGTCACCTTTACAACGAGGTACAACTTGTAAGGATCGTGCATTCGTGGAATGAGCAACACAGCTAACCGTGTGGGTAGCGGCCCAAAAAAATTTGCCAAAATCCCCTGCAATATTCTTCTGTTGGTATTCACTCTCGTTTTGAGTTGCTTGGTGGACTGGATGATTGCACTCTCCCACAGTAATAAGGAAAAAACAACACATATTGGCCATTTTTACACTTTATTCATTTTACACTGTCAGGGACCTCAGTAGCGTGTGGAAGATCCATACGCAGCCACAACAGCTTGGCACCTCCTCCTCATGCTGGTCACCAGCCTGGTCACACACTGCTGTGGGATGGCATCCCATTCCTCGGTGCCAATCAGGTGCCAGTCACACACCTGTGACTGGCATACACCTGCCAGCACTTGAAGCTCAAAACGAGAGTGAATACCAACAGAAGAATATTGCAGGGGATTTTGGCACATTTTTTTGGGCCGCTACCCACACGGTTAGCTGTGTTGCTCATTCCACGAATGCATGATCCTTACAAGTTGTACCTCGTTGTAAAGGTGACTAATCAGGCTTTCCAACGATATAAAATACAATACCAATTGGTATTATTAAAGGGGAGGAATAATCGACCGAAATAACGTTTCCAAACTTTTTTTGAGGAGTATAGATTCTTCTAAACTGAAATCGAGAAAACCATACGAGAAAAGCTACATTTGATCTCCGTACCAAAGGAACACAAAATTAATAAAGAGCAGCTTTATATACCACATTTAACTCCTTTATCTGTGAAAACAAGGTGCTTCAAACAGCAGAGCCCATCTGTTTCACTCGCGTGCTGTTGGGGTACGTACGCGCGTGTAATGACGTATCGTGAAGATGCGTTAGCTGGGAGTTTGGCAAGGGTGATTATGTTTAAAGGCCACGGTGCGCGCGCGTGCGTGTGTGTGTGTGCAGTGCGTCGCCATGGAGTTCAAGGTGTTGAGAGCTGGCGCGCGCTTCAAAGGAACTCCAAGTCAGCAGGGAGGTGCGGAGAAAACTTTGTTCCTGCCTCAGAGTATCAGGGGCATAGGAAGAAAATTACCCTAATTAGCTTTCCAGGGCCGCGCGGAACACGAATGAAAGCACGCTCACCCCTTAACGCGTTTAACAGGATCTGTGCGTCTCTCGGGGGAGGCAGCAGAGGCTACGCGGCTAACCGTCTGAGAGGCTTCTGCTTCTGTGGAGGAAAATAAAGCGGGTTATTATGCCGCCGAATGTTATTTACCCCCCTTGTCCGCGCCGTGTTTGACGAAACCCGTCATTACATGAAACACCTCGCCTATTCATTCGTACCCAGACTAATGGAACGTTCGTTTTTTAAGCCTTTATCAAAGCCCGTGCAGCAGCGAGAGCGCTCAAAGAGGTTTGTTGTGCGCAAACATTGGCACGGGGGGGGGGGGGTAGGATTTTTGCATTTCTGCACAGCAATTATGTCTCAGTCAAGAAAATGCAACTCCAGCCCTGGGAGGGAAAAGGAAGCGTGGAGCCACACATGAGCTTCTCTTATCGCCAAGTGTAATTCTGTGAGGAACAGAAACAGGAGCCTTCTTTTCTAATTACCGAAATGGAATTTGAAGTGCTTCCTGGGCCTTGGAGCTTTAGTTACCTTTCCTATCGTAGCTATTGGTAACGGAGCAGGTTTAAGGCACGGTCACGCGTGAGTTGAGTCTCGGCAGAAGACCCCGGGTAAAGCCACATGTGTAAGCATGCAAGCAGCTCAGAAGATGATGTTTCGAACCTCGGGATTGAGACCTCAATACCTTTCCGTATTAGCAGAGGAAAGGTTGTGCCAGAGCTTTGGAAATAGATTTTTTTTAACCTTTATTTGTGCTCATTTCATAATTTTTTCAACCGAACAAATTGTAACATTTAAAAGCTGATTATGTATGACGCGGGACATAAATTAAGTCACCGCTTGAGAAGCGATTTTGATCCACACAGGTGCACAGCTAATTCCACGGACTCGCCTGAACCAGGGGTGCGTCCCAGTCTTCACTCCTCACCTATTTTCCTCCACTTGTCTCCTATCCGGAAGTATGCAAAACTGCCTGTACATTTCAAGTACAGTATACAATGTACCTGACATTGCGATTTGCGTCGAGACATTAATTAATTTGTAACAATATGTAATTAATATGTAATCAGCAACATTAGTTAGGACACAAAGATTTGTCCGGGGCACGGTGGAGAGGAGGTGGTAGTGGAGGAAAGAAGGATACATTTTTTGAGTATTGGGATGCGCCCCTGGTAACGGAGGCCATAGCTCCGCCCTCATTGCTCTTCATTGGCTTTCAGGAACACCAGGCGCACGGCGGAGGTGTGGATGGACGAGTTCAAGCTCTTCTACTACTCTGCGCGTCCGGCGGCCCGGGGAAAGCCTTACGGAGAGTGAGCGATGGATCCCTCACATTATCTCTCTACAAACGCGACACCTCTCCATTTCACAATAGACAGAGAGCGTGGCGAAGCGACACATTGAGCAGCACAGACAAGAGTCGTTCGTCGCTGATTATGAAATATAATTAGCGAGGGCGAGATGAAAGAGTAGGGAACAGCCGAGGGTGCAGGGCTCAAACTCATTCATCCAGATAGTTCTAAAGAATGAACCATTTTTCTCCCCTTGTGTGGAATACCAATGACTGTGGCGCAGTTTGTCTTGATTATTTTTTTTCCTTCCGCTGTCAATTCTGTGATAAGAGGTGGACTGGCTTATAGAAGTGGCTCTTCCCTCATGCTGCTCTCCCCCTCCCTATTTTATCAGCATTCACGGCAGAGAGGACCTCCGCAGAAGTCTGAACTGCAAACCGTTCAAGTGGTATCTAGACAACATCTACCCAGAGCTCAAGTGAGGGTCCCCTTCCCGCTGCACCACGCATACATTTTTTTTGTGTATCCAGAATAATTCTTTGCCTTTTTTCAGCTGTTTTTTTTTTTTTTTGTTCCACCTCACTCTCTGGCTGAATCAATCAATAATCCAATACAACCCCCAGAATTCCCTGTAAAATTGTGGCTTCTCGGTCAAATTGGCTCAGCCATAACGGTATTCTGATTGGCTGTCCTCGTGTCTGCGGAGACGGTCACCTGTTTGTTCTTGTGCGTGGCTTGACCCAGTTGGCAGTAGTGAGTCTGTTGACTGCGGTATCATCAGCATGCTGATAGAATGTGAAAAATGACTTTGTGCTCGGGGGGTGGGGGTCTGATGAATTTGCCCCCGCCGGTTCCAGGATCCTCTCTCTGCTGACTAAGTGAATGAAGCAGGCGTGCTGGCACCTCCCTCATTATTTACACAGAGTTTTCATCTCTCCCCGCCGGAGCTGTGCGTTCGCCGGCCCGCTGATGAATGCATCCGCCCTTGAGCGCGATTCATAACGGCACGTTTTTAATATGCGCCGTAATTCAGCGCGGGCATTATCTGACAAAACATTAAGGGCCGGGGCCGCCAGGATGTTACACGCGCGGCCACTAAACAGTTTGTCCCCTCTCCGGGCTCGCGAGGCGGCTTTTGTGAATCCGTCAAGATGATGAGCGAACGCTACGCCCGTCATTTTAAAAGACTGCACCTCCTGTGGCTCATCACGATAATTGATGTGTGTGGAGTGCGCGAGACAACCCATATTCTGGTACACACCCGACAGTGTCAATACTCCCTGTGGCCAGTACCCCCACAGGGCAGTGTGTGTGTTTGGTCTTAGCATCGTCCTCAGTGGATTGCTGTAAGTCAGCTGGGTTGTCCCCGGCTCATCGAAGAAGATCGACTGTCCCGGCCAATCGGGTGCCTGCAACAGGTGCCTGCAACAGCTCCTTTGAAATAATGTCCGCAGCTCAGCTGGCGCACTGCAGTGTGGAAAGAAGCAAGAGCTAGCAGCATGTAGCGACGAGGCAGGCGTAAGAATGTGATTGGCCATTGAAAATCTGGAGAAAAGTGGGGGGGGGGGGGGGATCAATAATACAACTTGTTAATAAATAAACAGTTTAATCAATGCTGTACCTCTGCCTACCACTGAGTGTGAATATTTTATAGCACTTCTCCTTCTCCCAGAATTCCAGATGATTCTGACATCAAGACGGGCGTGATGCGGCAGAGGCAGAATTGCCTGGAGTCTCGTAAGGTGGAGGGACAGGACCTTCCTGTGCTGACTCTGGGGCCCTGCGTGGGGAGCAAGGCGGTGCCCGCGTTCAACCAGGTACGACACAGCACACACCTATGCACACATGCACGCACGCTCGCATGCGCATACACATGCACACACGCACACATGCACACACACATACTGTACATATGCATGCACACATACGCACATACAGACACACACACAAACATACATACATACACATCCATGCACACATAAACAGACTAGCACACACACACAGTTTGTGTACAGGGACGATCTTGGTCGTCTGAAGTCTGTGTTATAAAAAAAAAAGTAATAATGCCACAGACATGAAAACTTTACACGTTTAAACTCCCAACAGCAGCACATATTTTATGAGGCTATGAGCCTTAAGGAGGCATGGAACTGTGCAAACAACTAGTATGAATATTATCTGGATGATGTAAAGTAGTCATCCATGTTACATTATCCTATCCTGCTTATTTAAATATCAGTGATCTGCAGAGCATACACTGAACAAGCGCACAGACACATACAAGCACACCCAGGAGTGAGCAAAAGCCGCTACAAGAGCAGCCTCCACCGCTCGGCGTCACGCTCATACCCTGGTCGCGCGATTCGACGGACACGCATCGTCTCGCTCTCGCGGAATTTGCGGGAGGCGGCGGTTTCCGACAGGCCTGCCGCTCGTTCGCCGCCGTCACGCTCTGCCCGGCTAACGACTGATTCTTCACTGTCAGTGCCACCAGCAGGCCCGGGCGCGCGGCGCCAGACAATTCAGAATCGCTTGTTCGGCAGATAAGCACATTTCCAGCGTGCCGCCTGTCATGTCACCCGTCTGTCGAGGTTCTTTTCCTTTCCGGGGGGCTTTTCCGCGCGTTAGGTTATTACGTGCCGAGCGCGGTCCTCCGGAACGTTTTCCTCGCTTGTTTTAATGCAACATAACATCCCGTGACAGTGAGAGAGCTTGTTTTATTCCGGTCTGAATCTACATTCTACCTGTTGACGGGTAATTAGGCGATGCAAATGAGACACTGGTGAAACGGCAGGGTGGTGACAGAGTTCAAGATGGTCATTCTTGTTAGTCACAGTGTTACCGGAGGAATTAATTCACCAAGGAAACTAATTAGGGCGTTTTCTTTCTCTTTCTTTATGTATCTGAAGATAAAATTGCGAAAATTAAAGCGGACATAATAATTTAATGAGTAGTGTGTTTTCTGTTCTCCTTGTTTGCTGTGGAAAATTACTATGCTCTGTCATGTGCAGACGTGACCTGTCAGGGACCCTATAGAGCCCGTGGTAGGAATAAAATGGATTACCCGCAGACATAAAAAAAAAAATACAAAAATAAAAAAACATTTGTTCACAGCAATTATGACACCTGCAACAAAATCGACCACAAAGATCAACATCACATTACACATTTGCTATTCCAATGGAAAAAAATAAACAGCACATAGTTTTTTGAGACTAAGAGTCTTCAGCAGGCCAGGAGACACATTTGTTCATATATTATGTGGATGATGATGTAGCTCCAACTGAGCAAGCGGTCTGTAAATGGACAGATAGGCTGCATCCCAAATAGCATGTCCACTCACTTCCCCGCAGCACGTCCCCACGTTTCCCCGCTGAGGGTGTCGTGTAAGGTAGGGAATAAGCTTTAGGTCGTCTCAGTCGCCTTCTCTCTACTGTCTGAAGGAGGGGCGTCGTTGCTGTAAGTTGTCATTTGCAAGATATTTACCCCCCGCTATAACTACCACCCTTCTCTCAAAGCTACTTTTACTAGCGGTGGCTTAGACGGAAGGAAAAAAGACATACAGGGCTGTTTCCCAATACTTATGACACAAATGTTGTTTTTGTATTGTTTCTGAATGGATTGGAAGGAATGGGAGAATATGTGGAACAAGGTCAAAGACACAGAAGTTCAATAAAAATGAAGAGAATTTTACTGTTGCTACCACTTTTATTGCTGTTATGGCTATTACTACTACATTAATAACGACAGATATAAATGGATTACTCCGTTAATAGTGGTACTGGTAGTTTATAATGGCTTAAACAGCATTGTTAGTACTTGCTAAGCAAAGTAAACTACATAACACCCTGCGTATATCACTGGATGTGCGTATATGTTCCAACATTTTCTGAATAAACCATTAAAATCACCTAGCACCAATATTTAAAATAAATGTGTCCTTGTTTTGTAACCTAGTAACATAATATTCATGTTTGTGCCAATAATAACTACCATTTGACTCATTCAAATTTTTACCTTGAGAGTAGTGACTTCAAAATCAGGATGCTGAAAAAAACTACCTGAAAAAAACTGATTTCACAAAGCTTTATACACGTCTTATGACCAATGAATCGGTTATCTCTGAAGAAGGGTCACAGCGAGCATTTCTGAGAGGAAATGGTGATTGACACTTGCTTGTTTTTTGATGTTGCGATGAAGACACTCCCAAGGTAGAGGGCGGAGCAGCAGATCTGCTGCATGAGATCAGATCTGTATGAACACTGGGAAACTCTGACTGTGCACAGCACTGCATCGGGCCTCACAGAGAACAGAGCTTGGCACTCGTGGTTAATGGTTATAGCTGGGAGCACAGCTGCGCAGACCGACATTAAATTAATATTTCCCTGCCCCGCTGGCCACCATGAAACAGGGCTATAATCTCAGCCTAATTATATTGAATGTGAGCCACTTTCTGAGCCGCCCTATTATGCAGCGATATGGCGACGCCCTCTGCCCATTGACCTTCTAATCCGCGGCCGTGACGCGACCCACCTGCCGTTTATCTCATAATCCGGCGGTATCTCATTAATGGACCCACTCAATCCAAACACCCACGCCGCGCCCCGGCGCTAATTCTTCGCCGTTCAGTTCAGCCAGTTAAGTCGTCGTCGCCAAGGCCGACGCGTCTGGAGCGGCCCACTCCGGCGCCGTCCCTATTTCTCCGGGTGAGGCGAGCGCGCGTTAAGCCGAATGCCTCCTCCGCACGCTCCTAAACCGAATGCCCCCGGGCGCTCTGCCGCGATAGAGCGACGAGTCCCACGCCCGCCCGACCGCCAGGCAACCCACGGATGTGCGCTGTGCGCGCGCCTTTCTCTGAAGTACAGATCTCAGAATGAATGCAGGGGAGAAGAGGCGCTGAATTAATTACGAATGCAGCACAGCTTCACGTCCCTGCAGCGGTATCAGCTCCCATCCTGCCATTTTTACATTTCTGGAATATTCCTTCTTGCACTTTTTTTTGTTGTCCCCTGGGTTCTCAGAAAGTTTTAATACTTCTAAAGCACATTTGAAAAGAGTGGGAATATTGCACGGCTGGCAGTGAGAAGCTGCTGTGCCTGACTGCAAATTCCTGGCTGGCCTGACTCCCCACAGCCTTTTGTCACCTGACCGTTAGAATGTGTCGGGTGCAGCGGACTGAACACACCTGAGATAAGAAGCACTGACCTACATACCGAAGCACTACCTCTCTACTCTGCCCTTCTTTACCAAGTCATTTCCATAACACATTTAAATATTTGATGTGTACCACCACCATCCCCCCCCCCCTTTAAAGTCCCACGCTCAGAATCTTTTCAAAGTCATAAATTGCTGTAGAAAATGTGATAAAATGAAGTCTCCCTGCATGAACCGAACATGACAGAACTAAGACGGAACCATATTCATGGAGCTGGCTGCAAAAGACGCCGTGCGGCTATATAAACCTCCCCACCCCCGTCCAGTACAGACAGTGCTGTTGGTGCACTCCCACTGTTTGACCTTGCTGAACGCTAAAGGCGGGGCGCACGCAGGAGACGGGAAGGATCTCATTACTGCTTCGGTTCGGGAGATGCCTTTCTAATTGCTTTCAATTACATTCAAGTCATCATCTTCACGTCTGCTTGTGGCCTCAGGTGTCCTTGGCTGTCAGCACATTTCTAATGCGAAGTTGTACCAGGCTCTGATTTATTGGTTCGAAAGATAATTAAATTAATAAATGTTTTGAAAAGTAGAAGATGTGAATAGATTCTATGTTATAGACATATGTTTGAATGTATGGGTGTGTGTACATTGCGTACATAATGTATATAATATACATAGACCCAGTTGTCAGGGCAGGTTTACTGCTTCTCTGTTGATGAATGTGCGTACCCATGGAAACGTTAGTCCCAAAATCTTGTGGGAATATCAGGCTTTGCACAAACCTATTTACTCGTTCAGATCATGGTGCCTTCACAAAAGACTTTTCGTCTTATACACTGCCTGGCCAAAAAAAAAGTTGCCGTTGCACCCGTCGTGCATAGTGCCCACTGTACAAGTTAAGTCAGCTGAGTACCTGAATGTACTGAATGACCAGGTTATCCCATCAATGTGCATATTCCAGGACGACAATGCTAAGATTCATCTGGCTCAAATTGTGAAAGAGTGGTTCAGGGAGCATGAGGAATCATTTTCACACATGAATTGGCCACCAGTCCTGACCTTAACCCCATTGAAAGTCTTTGGGATGTGCTGGAGAAGACTTTACGGAGTGGTTTGACTCTCCCGTCGTCAATACAAGATCTCGGCCAAAAATGTATGCAACTCTGGACGGAAATAAATGTTGTAACGTTGCATAAGATTGTCAAAACAATGCCATGACGAATGCGCGCCGTAATCAAAGCTAAAGGCGGTCCAACAAAATATTAGAGTGTGCGACTTTCTTTTTGGCCAGGCAGTGTATTATACTGTTAAACACTACACTGTGACTTCATATTCCGTAAGTAATTGGCTCCTTGTGGATCCAATCAACATAATAAATCCTGTGTGTAAGCCAATTATCTCAGTACTTTTTTTACTAGGACACAAAAATGCAGTACGCACAGGGCTTGGTGCTGACCACAATAGTGTTATTTGCATGTGTAGTTTTGACTTTATTTATTACGTTATGTCTCCGACCAAAGGATTTAGGCCATTTCCGCCGCAGCGCATTCTCTAGAAATGGATGCGTAGTTCAATTAGCGAGCAAACGCGTGCACGTATGAGAGCGCCGACTTTTAGTCGGTGCAGTTGTACTCCGAGGATCGGGGCTCGCGCCCCGGTCCTGCCAGATCCGAGCGTGGTCGGTGCCCTGGGGGAGCGGCAATTGGCGGCCGCTCCCGGGTGGGGGGAGGGGAGAGGAGAGAATCCCGCGCATATATAGCGGCCCCGGGCGAGTTGGAATCACGGTCAGGCTTGGAGGAGTCGCCCCCTGAAAAAGGACGTGGCGAGGACTACCGGCTGACAGGATTGTGCAGCAGTGATTCTCTAGCGGTTGCTACACGGGGGGAATTGAATTAGAATAGGGGTTCAATTGGCTACCAAATTGGGAGAAAATGGGGAAAAAATCTGGAAAAAAAACATGTGTGTAGTCTCTCTTTATTTTATTTGGATGATTTTGCCCTTTTAATCCCTGTTTGGAATGCCCGAGTATATTATGAGAAGCGCTCGCTGCCGCAAGCTATTTTTACCGATCCGTGATGGCGCAGACGAGCGCGTGTTCTCCCCCGAAGTTTGCCGAGAGCCGCTTCTTTTCGCACCACGGTCCACGAGTCGGGGTCACGGCTCAACAAGCTGACTGTGGCTGCCCGATCGAACGGCGTGGGAGTGCCGGTGCGTGATGAGGTGCTGAAATCCCGGCCCAGCGGGCTGAAACGCTCCCTCCGCAGGCGATGCGTTGCGCTACAGGGCTGCTAGCCACTAGCACACAGTCGGCACTGGCTCTGGCACACGGTCCACATCCCGGACCAGACCGCGGGGCCCCTCCATACTCTAGAACAGGGCCGTAACAGGATGGGCCTCCCAACTGCCCTGCCATGTATGTGGCGGATACATACATTATATGGTTAAGGAATATGTCCACTGTTTTAATTCTCAGGAACACAGACTGTGATGCATGGACATACAATATTATGGCTCCCAAACATACATGTACACACACATACATGTGCCAAAGCTATTCACACCACTGATAGAGATGGGTTTGGTTTCAGGAGGTGGAAATGGTCAAACACTATAATATTGTTCAGAAGTGACTGTCTTACACACAATCACAGTCCTCTATGTACCCAAGTGTGTTAACACTGTGTTATATTCACTATGTTATATTCACTGTGTTATATTCCTGAGGCATTGATCTAAGCTGATATACAGACACTGCACAGTGTAAAATCTCTTAGTGGCTCTACACCCTCAATGCACGGTGAATATAAGCGTGTTAACACTATGTATGCTTCCCCAGGAGTGTATCTACACTCACAGACAGGGTGCGCAGTGCAGTGTGTTTACTCTCTGTAATACTCCCCAGGAGTGTATCTACACTCACAGACAGGGTGCGCAGTGCAGTGTGTTGACTCTCTGTAATACTCCCCAGGAGTGGCTGTACACCCACGGGCAGCAGATCCGGCAGCAGCAGCACTGCCTCTCCCTGGCCACCACCTTTGCCGCCTCCCAGGTTCTGCTCATGCCCTGCAACATCGGAGACGGGAAACAAGTAAGGCGCCCGTGAGGCCTCGCCTCGCCGCGCGGCTGACGCCCGCTGCAGTCTGGAACCACACACCCAGAAAGACACTTCTGACAACTCATAAATCAAGTTTCACTTACAGCCTCTGATTGCCTGGCAGAGAAACCCCCCTCCCCGCACCCCCGAGATCTTTCCGGCAGGTTCTCTGTCCTCCGGCCTCAGCAAACAGCTGCTACTGCATTTTTCTGCTAGCTCACTCAGGGCATACACCTATATCTGTAATTTACTGTATATTTTAGACACAAATTAGAGGTAGCAGAAGGCTGCCACGTCTTTCAAGGAAGCCAGTAATGTAGGGTTTGTTTATTTTTTTTTAAACTCGAATAAATTGAGCCGTCTGCTGGTGTAATTCATTGGCGTGTGGGTGTGTGTTTATGCATTAGACATGACTGTGTTTTGGAAGAAAAGAGGCTTGATTGTCTGGTGGTATGTTTCAGCGATGAAAACAGAGGCGAGAGAGAGAGAGAAAGTTAAATTAAAGGAGATGAAATGTCTCTAGCCTTCCTGGTTGTCTGTTTACATTGGCGGAACCTGGAGGCTCGCACGTACGCGAGTTGATAAATCCCAGGTTTTTGTTTGGTGGCTTGGCCTTCACGGCTTACCTTGGGAAGAAATAGGCCACTTAATTATATATATCACTGTTGAAAGGACACATTTATCATTTCGCAGTTTTCAAAACCATCTTCAAATCGCTATAGGTTAGCTTAGAGTTAGAGTGCTCCGTTTAACCTTTTTTGAATTGCAGATGAGTATTATCTCGCCAGTGCTGCCAGGAACCCTATCTCAACGGTTGAATTTAAACAGTCCTACGTGCTTACTGTGGGCACCGTTATTACACAACCATAGATTGTTCAGGTGCGTTTCCCTGCTGTAAGACGGTTCCCGGTGCAGTGTGCTCCACCTCCAGCTCACACAGGGGAAACTGGAAACTGTACAGCGACGGCTAATTAGAGCTACATTTATATGATCCCTCAGGCTGTGCCTGAATCAAGGTAGAGCACAAGAACGTGCCTCAGTATAATTTGTGATTCAACAGCCAGTAACTAGAATGACTATGAGGCTCTTCAAGCCCTGAATACTAATTAATTTAGCTCTAACTATTTTCTTTTTCAATTAGAGAAGCGGCCTCCCACTGCTATAAATGTCACGGCAGTCTGAAGGGATTTTCTTTGATCAGGGACATGGGCAGAGCGCTTGTTTCCGTTCCATTACTTCTAAAAATGTGAACCATGATTTTCTTTATCATTGTACATTATATAATCTATTTGGAGATATTCCAAGATAGATATTTCAGCTGAAATGAACTGGTTTAGGATTTTATACAGTGAGAAAGTAAATATTTGTGTTGAGAATACATACCTACTGAAGTAACTGTAGCTGCAATTAAAATATGTTGTTTCCAATAATGTGATATTTTTTATCATTGCAAATCTAGACATTAACAAAATAGTATACATTTGATTTACCTGTAATTCCACGACCCAAATTATGTACAGTGCACAGATGTGAAAATGTAAGCTAACAGTGACACCTAGTGGTTAAATTATGGTGACAATGATGACATAAATCCATAGACCAATACTACTGTACTGTACATTACCTTCAGTAGTTTGCACATATACTTAAGTGCCCTCAAAAGTTATTCATGCCAGTGATGAAAAGGAACAAAAAAGGACTATAAAATAAACAATAGATATAGTGACAATAGTATTGAGGTATATTTAAATTCTCATATGTAGAAAACATTCTACTTTAAGAATGATGGATTGTGCATTCTACTTAATAATAATGGATTCAACCAAAATAACACTTCTGAAATTGTGCATTTGGTGCTGTGCAGTCGTTTCTGCAGTCATCCGATCTGCCTTGCACATTGAAGTAGAGAGAGCCTGCCAACTGAAGCCGTCTTTCCCTGGACGACACTACGTCCACTTATGCACCACCCAGCGGAAAACTGCACACTGGCCATAAGGCACACACACACAATACTGAGAACCAGTCGAGCAACACTGCACCAATTAGCATCCGGATAACCCTGTTTCACTATTGTACGTGCGTATGTCGTTTACTACACAGAAATGGCAGAAGTCCGGAACCCACATCGAGCACCTGGCCTCGCACTATTGCCTGGACAGCGAGATGGCGCTGGACGGGATCGAGAGCAGCAAGATGCTCGTCATAAGCCCCTGCGAGCTGTCTGCCTACACTCAGAGATGGGAGGTGCCGTTCTCGTGATCGCGAGAGATCGACCAATGGGCGCACGCGAAGGGCGGGGCCGACGAGCACTCCCCTGGCCCCAGAACTCTGCCGCCGGAGACAAGGGTGCCAGGGAAGCAGAAGACAGACACCAAAGATGGCCGACTCGGGGCCATACCTCCTGCTCCACTCTGTTGGTGACAGAGATTTCAAACTTATTTTAGGAGTGGGATTTTTTATACTTGAGAGATTCCTTTTTTTTAACTACAAACACAATCAACACTGTAATTAGCAGGACTGAAGACTCGTGTCCTGTCACTGGACTGGAAGACACTGGAGAGTTCATGTTTCATTGGAGTGGTCACTGCAGCCTTAAGTCTTCTGCTGTGGCATTAATTACCAGCAAGAGGAAGAACTAATGCTGCCTCATTCCTGTAGTTGATGTCAGCCATTATGTGAAAAGCCATTAAACAAATGGCTCATTGTGGTGGGTTAAAGGAAAACTGACTGACACACATTTTAGGTTTGAAATTGTCATTGTCATTGAATTCAGTCATGGGGCATAATTTCATACAGAACACTAAACTGGCATGGCCACGCACCTGAACACTTATCATAATTGTGATAATTTTTTTATAAAATGAGGACTTGTGACATGTGCATTGACACACTTTGTACTGGCTCCTGAATATCATGAAGATAACAGACTTTCCATGGTGATATTGATCCACTGCTGAAAGTGTTGGTTACAGAAATTAAACTAAAAGTATAAAAATGTGTGTGTGTGCTTATGTATTTGAACTTGCTTACCTTATTACTGTATTTATGAATTTGATAAGTTTGTAATTCCCCAGGAAGTTGCCAAAACAAATACAGTGAGAGGAAGCGGGAAGAAAATTGGTATGATAATGTATAGGTGTTCCATACATTTAAATAATTAATCACCACAGCATACGATACCCTATACTAACATAAAATAAGTAAAGCCAAAGACTACAAAAAAAATTGCTATGATATAATCAACATAGGATGTAAAATGATTGGGATTGATGAGATAAACAAGGATTGCACCAGTGACAATAAAGGGCTAGACATTAATATGGCAGAATTGCATATTATAACCTGGTTCATACCATGTTCATTTGACTAGTGAAGTCCATATGAGGTTTGTATCTTTGAGTTTCTTCTGTATTGCCTTCTATAGTGCATAGCATCTCCATAAAAACCTTAAGTTTCAATTAGTAGTCAACTAGTTTTAATCATATTGTCCACAGAAATGTAACTGGCTGTAGAGCCAACTAAAATATTTTAAAGACAGAATTCATATTAAATTTATCATCTGTTCTTCATTCTGTGGCTCCTAGGCATTCTTAAAATTTTATATGATTATATATTTTAAATTTTTATATGAAAATAACCCATACCGTTTGCATTAAACAGTTTTTGTGTGGATCCTATGAAAACCTTTTCTCACCTGGTTTTACCTTTGCCTTAATTACTGTAATATAAATGTAAGTTTGTGCTTATTTCAGTTTCTTCACGACTTAATACATTTCACAGGTTCATTATTAAGACTTAGTATAATCGAAGCCTCTTTGAACTAGCTATATAATAAGCCTTAAATGTGCCTACATGGACTGTGTTAGGGAAGACACCATTTCTCCTAGCGTCACAATAACCATGGAAATATAGACAACTATCCTATTTTTTAACCACAGCATGCAATCAGAATTGATACATCCTTATTGGGTTATTCCTCCTTGTGACTGGTGGGCCCTGGTGCTGTCTACATTAACACTATTAACTTCCACCTGATTTCAAACCGATCACTTAAAATCCATACAGAACTCAGTTGTCAGCTGCTACAGTAGCCTAGTGGCTACATTTCAATGGTCTATACATTGTTTTCATAGCCAACAGCAAAATAACCAGAGGTGTAAAGTCCAGGGGTCAGAAAGTGAAAATCCTGCCATGTGTTTGTTCCACCCATCAACTCAGCCAGCTAATTTCACTGAAGACTTGTGCTAAATAGCAAATTCAGGTGACTGGAACAAAATCCTGGGGAGGACTTTTGCTTTCTGAACCTGGATTTTACACCTCTGAAAATAACTAGGTGAATATCCATAAACTATAGGCTACCTGATAATTTATGGCAATACCTATGCTATCGATCTTATAAAATACACATCTAAAAGTGAATAACGTGTGAGATTTTAATTGTTATGTATGATAAGGATAATGAATTCACCCCTGTATGGAAGTAGCCTACCCAGCGGCTGTGACTGCGACATTTTTGCTTAGCGGCTGTTCTCGCGTCGATTGCAGTAAAACGACACAGTACCTGACCTGTGCTCCCGGCTACTGGTCCATACTAGCTGGAGGGACGCTGTGAAGCCAACCGAAAGCATTATGTGATTTGATGCGAAAGACAAACATTCGTTTATGAGCGAACGTTATTTATTTGGAAGAGCAGTAGCTAAATTGCATTATGTAACCTTTTTACGAATTTGCTACCTGCTTGTTTCTGAAGTTAACTCTACTCTGTCAAATAGTCATCATTAGCAGGTACGTTATCTAACTACGCTACAGGGCAAGCTAACGTTAGCTATTAACGCTAAGGCAACCATTCAAATGCAAATTGTCGTTATTGTAGCAAAACTGGCAAATACTTGTGTGTATCTGTTCATAGACAGTCTAGCTAGCTTGCCTAAATCGCCTCTGTGTTAACGTACTTGCTAGCTTTCCAAAAGTCTTATTTGATGTTGAAAACGTAGCTTCTTAGTTTAGCTGGGGATTGTGTGGGGAAGTTGTTTTAAACCAGGTCAGACTCCGTATATAGCCTTTTATTCTATTTTGAGATGCAGTTTGTTAAGTTTGGCATATATGTCAGTAAAAGACTACAATTCCCATTACTATATTTAGAACAAATCCTGGGTATGTGACGTCATATTTACAGGACTCATCAGGCCTGTAGGAAATAGGAATTGGTAGGCGACGATATAAATTTGAGAACCTGTAATTTTTCTATTGACATTTGTTTCGCAAAATTGGAACCAAAGAGGTTATCTTTTTTAATGCTCGTTTTCATACATGTATCGACGCCCCAACTCCAATTATGAATGTCCACCATATACACCCCAGTAAGTAGTAAACGGGCTGTTTTGTTTTGATATTTTGACTTTACTCGTTCAATACAAAGCTGGCTAACATTACATAGACAGTTTCTTGTCTGCTGATTTATTATGCATTATTAGCTTGCAAATGATATCGTGTGCAGTTGGCTAGCTCGATATCGGGCAGTCATTCGCTACCTTTTATGCAAAAGTTTAGTTGCGTGACCTACTTACTACAGTAACGATAGATAACATTAGCGAACGAGTCTGGAGACCGCAACGTTTTAAATAAACTGTGTGGGGACGTTTAAATAATGTTCCGGTGTAGGGGAAAACGACTTTCAGTATCTACATTCTTTCTCAGTCTCTTTTTTACAGTCGTTTTAAAGCTTGCGGGCGTGTGAGATGCGAATAACGACGTTCTTCGCTTGGTAGTCGGCTTTCTCCGGCATTGACTACTGTACATTGGGGACTTAATACACAACCTGTTTTCTCACAGCCACCCCATGTTCACTCGGCACCTGAACGTCCTGGGCTCCAGCTGGTCCCCCTCAGCACAGGCGCCACTGGGGTGGTGGAGGAGTCCGTACCTCTTCAATCCCTCATGGTGGTCGACTCAACCCCCCTGGCCCCAGCCGTCTCACCGCAGCCAGAATTTTCTCTTCAACTTCAGAAATCCGGGTGTTCAACGTTTCGGAACTTGGCGACAAGCCACCCCAGGGTTCTTTTTCACGGGTTATCAAAGGGCCTTGCATCTTTCCCACACACTCATGGATGACGCGAATAAAGAACCTCCACACAAGAGGAGGAGAAGCTCCAATGAGGAGTCACAGAATTCGCCCAGCCGTTTGCCCGCTCACAAGGTGCCAGGAAGAGGGAGCCCAAATAGCAGGATTCGTAATGGCTGTTCTCCAGAGAAAATTCAGTGCGGACTTCCAAAGACAGGACAGCCCACAGGTAATTATGCAGTCAAGTAACGTTAGTACTGTACTTGGGTGAAAAGATACAAAGAATAAGTGTAGTGTTTACTGAATTTCAGTAGAGATGGCAGTGGAGATGGAGGAAGGATTCAGGGCTGTAAGGCCCAGAATTTATGATGAATCACAGTGTTTTCATACAGAAAGTGTGTCCGAATGCTAACTATGCTTCATTGTCTTTCTGCAGAAATAAAGAGACAGTGGGAGGACTTTTCTCACCTTTATAAGCACAGATCAAAGTCTTGTGACGGCCAGCCAGATCGGCCCTTTGACTTTTCTGTGATGTCATACAACATCTTGTCTCAGCAGCTTCTTCAGGACAACGCTTATTTGTACAAACACTGCCATTCATCTATACTGGACTGGAACCATCGCTTCCCCAGTATACTGAAGGAACTGGAGCAGCATAACGCCGATGTAAGTGAAGCAGCCATTTATGTAATTTCCCCGGAGATGCTTGTTCTTATGCTGCCGTGTACGTGATATTGGACCTGCCTTGTGCGAGTTAACAAGACCAGAAAAACTACCTCAATGGCTAAAAGAAGATCGCCTCTAGTCCCGTCAGCACGCTCCTTTTACTTTGTGCTTAACACCTGGAGATCAGTCCGTTTTCTTCTTTTTATTTTTTGAAAATAATTTCCCCCTCTATTGGTCTCTCGTTACCATTGTGCCACCAGCTCCCTTTGCTAAAAGCACTGCAGCTGATTGTGAGTCCTGTGTTGTAGTCGCCCTCCAGCCGGTGATTATTTTACACCCTACAGGCCACGCAGGCAGCCTGAGGTTAACCAGAGCAGAGGCATATCTCTTACTGACAACTGGCAACCGTCGTGTCGTCACCGCGGTAACCTGAGGCGCCCTACCCCTAACTGGACAAAGCCAGCTGCGTCCCACCTCTGTGGACACCTACCCACAGATCACTGCCGGCTGAGCCTAGGTTTTTATTATTTGTTACTAGGCTACAGAGCCCGGGCCGGCGCTTATAGAGAGCACCTTTGCTGGCCGGGCCACCTGAGAGCTTTAAAGTAGCAGTTCACCCAAAAATATGTTTTTTAAATATGTTTGTACATACCCTACATATCTACAAAATATCCCCTGATAGCGAACATCTACAAAACTAGTGAGTTCTCAGAGTAACAACCTGGATGGATAGATAGTACGCTGGGTATATAGAAACGTATCAAAATGTAATTTTTGGGTGAACTGCCCCTTTAAGCATGGCTCTTGTATGGTGATGGCAGGTATTGCACAGCTAGTCTCAATCACAGCTTTCTCACACCAGGGCTGTGTCCGAATCGGCACCTTTCCATACTTCGGCTTGTTGAGTGGACAGGACAAAATGGTCGTTAAGTAGGCAAAACTTTTTCTAAATGTAGTATACTTTAAACCCCCGTATGATACACTTACTTCCGGGGTTTCGCTGAGTATATTCAGCAGCACACTTCAAGAAGTACACAAACATTTTGGTTGCACAAATATGACGTTTTTAAACTTTGCTGACGTTTTTCGCTTTTCTTCAAATACGACAAAAACGACACGTGGCCACGCAAGGGTGGGACGTCGTACGACACTTCCACAGTACGGTTGGAAAATAGTATGGCGGAAATGTTTACGTGTGTTAAACAGTGCACATTAAACAGAGCACTTCTGCCGGTGCACTGTACGCAGGAGACGGCGCAGTAGATGGGGGCTCTGATTCGGACACAGTGCACTGTACGCAGGAGACAGGGCGCAGTAGATGGGGGCTCTGATTCGGACACAGTGCACTGTACGCAGGAGACAGGGCGCAGTAGATGGGGGCTCTGATTCGGACACAGTGCACTGTACGCAGGAGACAGGGCGCAGTAGATGGGGGCTCTGATTCGGACACAGTGCACTGTATGCAGGAGACAGGGCGCAGTAGATGGGGGCTCTGATTCGGACACAGTGCACTGTATGCAGGAGACAGGGCGCAGTAGATGGGGGCTCTGATTCGGACACAGTGCACTGTATGCAGGAGACAGGGCGCAGTAGATGGGGGCTCTGATTTGGACACAGTGCACTGTATGCAGGAGACAGGGCGCAGTAGATGAGGGCTCTGATTCAGACACAGTGCACTGTATGCAGGAGACAGGGCGCAGTAGATGGGGGTTCTGATTCGGACACAGTGCACTGTATGCAGGAGACAGGGCGCAGTAGATGAGGGCTCTGATTCGGACACAGTGCACTGTATGCAGGAGACAGGGCGCAGTATATGGGGGCTCTGATTCGGACACAGTGCACTGTATGCAGGAGACAGGGCGCAGTAGATGGGGGCTCTGATTCGGACACAGTGCACTGTATGCAGGAGACAGGGCGCAGTAGATGGGGGCTCTGATTCGGACACAGTGCACTGTATGCAGGAGACAGGGCGCAGTAGATGAGGGCTCTGATTCGGACACAGTGCACTGTATGCAGGAGACAGGGCGCAGTAGATGGGGGCTCTGATTCGGACACAGTGCACTGTATGCAGGAGACAGGGCGCAGTAGATGAGGGCTCTGATTCGGACACAGTGCACTGTATGCAGGAGACAGGGCGCAGTATATGGGGGCTCTGATTCGGACACAGTGCACTGTATGCAGGAGACAGGGCGCAGTAGATGGGGGCTCTGATTCGGACACAGCCCCGTTCTTCTCCAGATGACCTTTGCTCTGTTTCCTTGCTACCTTGGTCGCTTGTAAACCTGTTAATGATTAATTACACACAGGCTATCGTCAGTGTTATACATCGCTGAACTTCAAAACCCACATGATCTTCTGTACTCCATATTCTGTCTAGTCCTGTGAAACCTTTTCTCCTTAGATATTGTGTCTGCAAGAAGTGCAAGAGGACCACTATCAAAAACAGCTCAAACCCAGTCTAGAGTCTTTAGGTACTGAAGCTATTTTTCCCTTTTTTTCTGGTTGCCAAGAAATATTTCGGTGTGTTTTGTGTACTGTGCAATATTATAGAAAATTTTTACATTTTATTTGTAATTACACCTTTAATATTTGAATGGCACAGCAACATCTAGATGAGGAGAGCGGACCGGCATGTGTACAGGTTTCTGTTTCCACCAATTACCCTGGTCATTTAGCTAATGAACTGTATACAGCAACAGCAGTTCACTTGCCATTCATACCACAGCAAAATGATTTATAGGAACACAAGAAGAAATGCAGCTAAAATGTCAGATCACGTGAGTAATTGGGCTAAGTAAATAGCTAAGCAGAATATGCATGATATTCAGAAACCAATAAAGCCTACCCCGACACAGATGGACACAATGGTTCCTTACGGCTGTGGATTTAAAAAAAAAATCCCATGTTCCCACTAGGGGGAGCACTAGGTTTAAAGTCTTTGTCCTGGGAGAACCAGAAATAACCAGATTCTCATTACCTATAATCACACAATAGCATAGAGTGTTTATAGAGCGTTTGGTTCACTTATAGTATTTGAGGTTCACTATTCGGCATGTTCCCCGATGCCCGCCCCTTCCCCTTCTCTTCATACAGGGTACCAGTGTGAGTACAAGCGGCGGACGGGCTGGAAGTCTGACGGCTGCGCGGTGAGCTTCAAGCGGGACCGCTTCTCCCTGGTGTCGCAGCACCCTGTGGAGTACTTCCACCGCGGCGTCCCCACGCTGGACCGGGACAACGTGGGCCTGGTGCTGCTCCTGCAGCCGGCCGGGCCCCCCGAATCGGGCCGGGTCGTGTGCGTGGCCAACACGCACCTCCTCTATAACCCCCGGCGAGGGGACGTCAAGCTGGCGCAGCTCGCCGTGCTGCTGGCGGAGATCACCCGCGCGTCCCACCTGCAGGACGGCGGCGCCTGTCCCGTCGTCCTCTGCGGAGACCTCAACTCGGTGCCCTGGTCTCCCCTCTACTGCTTTATCAGAGACAGCCGGCTGGAGTACGAGGGGATCCCCATCGGGAAGGTGGCTCAATTAAAAAAAATATTTTTACAGAGAACTTGTCGTACAGAGAAACAAGGAAAATTGCACAAAAACCAGGCCTGAACCCCCCCCCCCCCCCCCCCCCAAAAAAAAAAAAAAAGCAAATGAGGTAAAAACTCCCCAGTGGGGAGAAAAACACTCAAACAGTGAGATGAGGGCCCTGTGTGTCCCTCCCAGGGACCCAGGAACAGGGGTGCATTCTGGGATAGCTAGGCTTCAAGGCTGTCTTTGGTCCACAGCTAAGACTGCACATGAATACAAAAGACTGTCTGTACTCTATATTAGGGTCAGCGTTTCATATGCTGCTTGTCAGGAGATCCTGTGTGTTTTGCCAACATGGAATACCCTTGACTTTTGAGTCTATATTTTACAGTTAAACATGCTAATGTGGGTTCTTGGGGTGGTGTTTCAGGCTGTAGCACTGACTGGTTTATCACACAGTGTTTATGACACAAGCAAAGAGTTTGTTCCAGATGGTGTATGTGTAATTATTTTCACAGATTATTTTTCCTCTTTTCATTTTTAAGGAAAGTGCTTTGTGTGGTAATTTTGTATGAAAAGCACTGTACGAAGATTATTATTACCATGTATACTCAATGTTGTAGATATTAACATCTGAAATGCTTATGTACACATTCATCCAGCATGCATGGTGGCTGGTGCAGTTGTCTTTATGGTGTCTCGTGAGGGACAAGCTTAGTTCCTAAAAGAGTGAATAAATTATGGAAACTGAGGGTTATTCGTGATGAAACCGAAACGGAGGGTGAGCATTGCTTTGGTTTTTGCTGATTGCAGGTGTCCGGTCAGGAGGAGAGTCCCAGAGGTCAGCGTGTCCTCCCTGTGCCCATCTGGCCCCAGAGCGTGGGCATCAGTCAGCGATGCCAGTACGAGAGCCAGCCAGGGCCAGATTCAGGTGAGGCGTTACTCCAAGCTGGCGCTAGCACACGCCACCATTTTACATCGGCTACATATTTTTTTAAACAGCAGGTCAATGTTGTTAAGGCTAAGAGGCTGGTGAAAACCAGGCTAGAGAAGCTCACCTGAAGTTCTATCATTGTGATGTCATTCCTTCCGCCTTCCTCCACAGTGGCTGGTGGCGAGACACCCTGTCTCACGGAGAGAGAATGCAGCGAGGATGCCGTTGCAGTATTAAACAAGTAAGTTTTACAGGACGTAAGAGACGAGCTGTTTCCAAAGCTACGGTGCGTGTTTCTGGAGGTTGCCGGGTGACATAGCCGTTGGGTGATGAGGCAGATTTTTTTGCAGTGTCCAGAAGTTTCTTCTCAGACAGGGAACTCAAACTGAAATCCTGGAGGGCTGCTGTGTATTCTGTTTTTTCATGTGTTCCTGCACTTAAGTGTGTAATGTAAGTCATTGATTAGCTAAAGAGTCTGCACACCATGTTTCCTGCACTTAAGTGTGTAATGTAAGTCATTGATTAGCTAAAGAGTCTGCACACCATGTTTCCAAGGCCTAAATTGGCTGCTGATTGAAAGGAAATCGCAAAAACCAGCAGAGACTGCGGCTCTCCAGTACTGGAGTTTGAGAGCCCTGCTGTAAGAGGTTCTTGTGTATAAACTCACTCGACGGCTCGGCACTAATGCTTTGGGAAGCGGTTATGAACGTGTGTGCTTACCAGACCGTAAACGTTTTTGACTTCGACGCGATGGGTGTGAACCGTCTTCCCTGTCGTTCCCCTGTCTATGAGCCCCTCCCACGTGGGAAACCAGAGCTGGAAGGGTCCACGCCCCCTCGCAATGTTAACAAGGAGCCGCTCGGAGCCGTGGCGGCTTCACCCAATACCCAATGTCCTCAGTCGCCATCCTGAAAGGGGCGGCGATCGTGTGAAAGTCATTCATTCTATGCAAATTCTTTAACTTGCAAGACCTTCACTCAGCCCTATGTATGAGGCCTCAAAGTGTACGTACATCATGTGATTATTTTACAGTACTAAGCATACATTAATACAAGAGGACTGCAGTACAGTATCTAGAATGAAGGGGTACCTAGAATGAGAGTGGACCGTACATTACTGTTCATGGTTGAGCTAATGCTGTTTTGCCAATTAGAGGCAATTTAAAGGAAGCTGCCTTGTGAATGTAGAAGTAGTTGACATTTTTATTCCGGGATTGATTCTTATGGCTCCACATCCATGGCGGGTTACCGTTTCCCTGCAGCTCTATGTGGAAATGTGGTATAAAGATGGCCGCCGCGCCATGACAGAGCTTGATCGTTGTGCCTGTCTCGGCACTTGCAGGCCCAGCATCGCACACGGCCTGAGGCTCACCTCGGCCTACGGCCACCAGCTGAAGGATGGCGGGCGGCCCGAGGTCACCACCTGCCACTCCAGGACCGCCCTCACCGTGGACTACATCTTCTACTCGGCGGCGCGGGGAGACGTGCTCCAGCCAGGTAACCGTTAACGCTCTGTCAGGTAGCCAATCAACTGCGGGGGAATCTGCAGGAGCTCTTTCTTGCTAGCCAATTAGATCGACCGCGTGTCAATCAATAAGCCTCTCTGGCTATTAAGTTCCACTTTACACGGTTCCATAGCGGCTTCTTATTAGACGGTCTGTGCATTTGGTGCTGCAGGAAGAGAAGCATGCCAGGACAGGCCCTGCAGGGGGTAGAGTGGGTAATTATCGAGAGCGAAAACGTCAGTAAAGGTGACCTTGGTGCGGTCTGTTTCCCAGAATGCAGTGTGGCTCCCGAGCAGGGGCTGCAGCTCCTGGCCAGACTGGCACTCGTGGACGAGAGGGACGTGTGGACGGCCAACGGCCTGCCGAACGAGCGCAACTCGTCCGACCACCTTCCCTTGCTCACGCTCTTCCGCCTCCGCCCCTGACCCCGGCCTCACCGGGCTCCGCCCCCTAAAGGACTCTCACCAGCACAAACTTTGATGCAGGCCTCGATTCCTGTGTCTCTTCATCGTAAAACTGGGACATTCTTTTTGAGTGTTTGGATGCACAACAGGCACTGGAAACCCAAGGCAACTTGAGCATAAAGGAAATAAAATGAACTGTTGTGCCAGTTGGGAGAAACGGGAAGAAAATGTTTACTTACATTATTAGGACCTGTGCATCACGTTGAGTGCACATTTTGAGACATGTTGTGTTCAGATGTATATAACTGAAGTGGCCTGGATCTGAGGATAGATGCATAGGCGTGTTTTTTGTTAGTTCCATTAAGTTGTAGATACTGCATTGGTTTTCTTCCATATATTATTATTTTATTATTAAATTTTTATTTTATTTTTTTATTTTTTATTTTTTTTTTTTTACTTAGCTTCAGGTTCATTGTCAGGAAATGCTTGAACATGCAGCCATACAGATGATCTGAGATTTTAAAGGTTTTATAAATAAGATTGGTTTGTTTACTGATGTTGGCATTTTGGTGGATCAAACGGATTTTATCCCATAAAATGTTTTTATATGTAATTATTTTTTTCTTCTACGATCTCCCGCTGCTAAGCAGGAGAGTAATTTCAGTTTTTTTTGTCACTATATGACAAGATCTGGGTATTGAATAGGAAACTAAATCAATTTAAAAGCAGTAGACCAAGTCATTGGTGACCTAAAGATAGTCATGAAGATTTCATTATTTTTGCAAGCTTTGTGTTTGAGATCAGTCTTACTACATTTGTTTTCTGATTGAGTTGCCAGTGATTAAATCAGAAGAACCAAGGAATCGGAAAGTCCCTGCAGTAAAACAGTGTTTGAAGTGGAGTTCATGTTTCCCAATACTGAGGGAACACATTTTACCTGGCGCTAATCTAGTTTGAATTCAGGGTGCAGAACAGACCGAGCGTGAAGAACCCATAGCTCGGTGCAGTGGGGGGGGAAACATTAAGTATACCTGTGCGTAGGTGAAGAATGGCCTTTGTCAGGTTCTTGACAGGCAATTTCTTACCAGCATGCCTGAGTGTTTTTCTTATTGCCTGAAATTTATCGAAAGTGGATCGTGTTGTACACGCCCGAAGCTCACCAGCATCTCTTCGTAGACTATGCATTTTTAACTCCACCCATGGGGCGTTTGGGAAATTTTGGGAAGTTCCGCACATCGCACAATGCCGCTGCAGCTGAAAACTAGCAGATCTTAACGGGTGTGTTCGCTGAACCACATAACCGTTACATTGGTTTGTTCTCCCTCTGCCGTCTTTCCACCGTGCAAATATAGATAAGCCGGCTCATGCTGCTTGTAATTTAAACATTGCATATGGCTGGACCAAAGGAACAGTGAGATTTATGGCAAAAATCATTTTTATGTTTCACATTTTTTAATTTGTACAACTTGGAGGATTCCTACACAAAGCTTTTAAAAAAATATAATTTTCCTCAATAATCCTGTTATTGTGTCCCCTATTTTTAGTTTTTTCCCAAATACAGGGTTGAGTTAAACAACGGTTCTGTGATCTCTCGTCAGCTGTGTCCTTGTAGTCTTACAGCATGTCCACATTCCATACAGATTGACTTTATTTGGATGGCCCTGTTTTATATACATGTGAAATATCAATTAATGGATATCAAGTGTTTGTACTTCAGTAGCGCCATGTGTTTCTCAGTAGGGTGGGCAACAGTTCAGGTATTTTGATAGCTATATCTATTGCATATCAACCTGATAATGACTAACAACCTGCCGTTTTTTAAATGAATCCAACATGTGTTGACTATTTGAGGATTTTGTAAAAAGTGTGAATTGCTTTGTGTCCAACGCATCCTCTGGACACACTTGGACTTGCTCTGCTTCCCAATATTCTTAACTCCCCCCCTCCTTTCCTCCACTACCACTCCTCTCCCCCCTTCCTCCACTCCTCTCCTACCCAGAAGTATGCAAAACTGCTTGAACGTTTTGAGTACAAGTATTTGCATGTACAGTATACAATATACCTGACATTGCGTCGAGACATTAATTAATATGTAACCATTAACACGTAATTAAGATGTAATCAGCGACAGTAGATTAAAACACAAAGATCCGTTTCCGGGGCACGGAGGAAAGGAGGGTGCATTTTTTGAGTATTGGGACACACCCCTGGAGAGACAAGCAGGTGGGTTACCCAGAATTCCAAGTGGTTACACAGATGAGATAGGAGGGATTGGTTCAGTAAATCCACTCTTTCAGTGCCTGTATGTCACGTATTGCTGCTGTAAGCAGATTACTGGAGGCATCCGCTACCACAGCTGGCTGCAAAAAGGGCCTGATCTTGGGCTGCGTTTACATTATTCTTTGGCTTCTGATCAAATGCCATTGGCCTGGTCTGCTTGTGGTTGTTACAAAAATGCCTTTTTGGTTTTCCTAACCTACAGTGCTCTCCATGATGTTTGCAACATTTTTTTTTTATTTGGCTCTGTACTCCACAGCAAATGTAAAAATTGTGGAGTACAGAGCCTAAACAAGAAAAACATTTTGGAGGGCACTGTAGGCAGAGTTGTCTGTGTAGGTAGGCTTGACTAGTTTGTCATAAAGTTCCAAAATATTACACGCTTTGAAATAAACCCCTCAAAAAAAGTTCGAAAATTAGTGTTTGGTCGATCATCTGTTGTCACTGTATTATTAGCATTGTATCATATCATATCATTGGAAAGCCTGTTCATTTATCTTTACAATGATGTCCCATTTGCATTTGAGGAATGAGCAACACAGCTGATTATGTGGGTCCCAAGTGAAATGTGCCAAATTTCCCTGCCAATGTCAAACAGTGTATTCTCCTGTTGGTATTGGCTTTTTTGTTTTGTTGTTTTGGGGGATTGGAAGATTGAACGAACAAGGAACAAACAAAACATATTAGTAATTTTACGTTTTATTCATTGAACAAACAGTCAGGAGCTTCAGTAGCGGGTGGAGGAACCATACGCAGCCACAACAGCCTGGCACCTCCTCCTCATGCTGGTCACGTGTTGCTGTGGGGTGGGATCCAATCCCCCAAACAACAGAGTCAACAGGAGAATACACTGTTTGACATTGGCAGGGAAATTTGGCACGTTTCACCTGGGACCCCACCCACATAATCAGCTGTGCTGCTCATCCCACAAATGGGGACATCAGGGAAAAGGGAAATGAACAGGCTTTCCAATGATATAAGATACAATGCTAACAATACAGTGACAACAGAGATATGATCGACCAAACACTAATTTCCAAACTTTTTTTGAGGGGTTTACTTTCATTGGGAAAGAAAATCTGTTAAATTAAATGACCATTTCATATTTGTTCTTGTATTTTCAAATATCTTGGGAAAGCCCTCTACATATTTCTAAATATACCGGTAACTACAATCATCCAAAACCACTTTCTCTGAAAGCAAATCCCTTTCAATCAATGCAACACAGACATTTAAAAACTCAATTTGTTTTATTAAAACATGCTACAGTAGGTACAAACAAAAGTCAACTTGACAGCAGTAATTTCAGCTCAAGAACATTTCTCCAGTCGCATTACAAAATCATCTTCCGCAATGTAGAAAATAATGGACGGCCCTTTAAGAGTCTTGTCTAGCTCAAGTCATGCAAAAAAAAAATGCTGAACATTTGAGAAGTGTGAACTGACTGAACAGGCACTGCTCATATTGGCGCCAACTAATTTGCTAGACATTTTGCCCTCTAGTGCCCCTAGTGGTACAATGTTACTGCAGCATTCACTGAGCTCAAATGAGTGACGCGTCGATGTCAAAATGCTACAAGATTTCTCACTGCTTTGCGCACACATGTTGAGCAGTCAAATGGGGGTGAAAGGGGACCAAGAGGACAAGTTAAGAATGGAATCGCTTAAAAAATTAAAAAGACCCTTAATTTAAGACCCCTTTGTTCTTAGTCAAAATGGGAATGACTCCAACGCTGGAATTTCCACTTGCATACATTTCAGAATTCACTGTATTACAGGTTTAATAAAAGATTGCACTGTATTTTAAAAACGGCAAGATTATGTGTTGAGGTTCACAACATGCTTTTAAAAACAGGTCAATATACAACACTGCTACATCGGTACAACAGACTGCAAAGTCCCAGAAATGATATGCGTTGCTGTTGCAAGGTATCGGCTGCATCATGTAATAAATGGTGGATTCGTTTTCTTTTCACTTTGTAGTTAATTTGATTCCTTAGAAAACACGCAATGTTGCATATACGCAATTAATTAAAATATCCTGCAATCGATGAGAACGGTGCAGCTCATTTGCAAAACTCAACACAAACTTTATCCCCATGCTAAGAGAGCTATGAGAAACGGCAGTTTGTGCTTTTTTGAGAGCACACTGGACACGGCATTTTTTAATGAATATGGCAAACCGATTCAAATCAAACGATTAACTCGCTGTACTCAGTAATACGTATCTACCTTGGGGGGGGGGAGGGGGGGGACACAATTGTTAAGCTTGGAGCTTGTCCACCTTCATTCATTTTCTTAATTTAACAGTAAAAGAAAGATCAACCTTCAAAATAACACAACACTTCGTATGGTCTTTCCAAGAAAAGAGGAGGTTCAAAATGGCTTCCTTCTTTTCACCATAATGCATTCATTGCTTGTGATATTTTTTTTTATTAGACCGCTAAGAGATGTTAATATAAAAGGTTAAGTAAGCTGTGTGCATCTTCCTATAGATCAAGGGGAAAAAACACAGATTAGCCGTGTAAGTGAAACAGATGTCTGCCTAAGATGCCTTCTGCAAAGCTGCTACCAATAAAGGAATTTGCAGCTCGGCTTGAGTGTGAACCTTAGTGACACTTCCTTACACGAGTATTGCCACTTCATAAAAAAGCTGTGACTGTCCTTATCGTACGTTGAAGTCAAAACAGAACTGTTGTAAAAATCCATTTGCAGTATTTCTGAAGCTGAAGGACTGCTTTGTAACTGGATTTTTGAAATTACATTATACGGGCAAAGTTATTAATGCTGGATTTTGATGAAGGAAGACAAGGATTGTAGGTAGAGAGACGGGTAGAGGTGTTTCTTAAGGGTCTTGAGTGTGGACCTCGATTAAATCATGTTGACTTGCATAGCTAATTTAGCAGCCACACCTCCAAGCTACCAATCTAATACTGTTTAACCATCGATTGAGAGACTCTGCAGGGTGACTTGTGTTTGAGTGGAAAAACAAAAACAAAGAAATAATAATCTCATTACGTTTAACAGCGCAGAGCTGATAATGTTAACTCGATAACACGGATTTGATATGTGCCTTTGTTTTCAGGAGCAGGTCACCTGATCTGAAAATTGAGTTCAGCGTTCATTGTTTTACAGCATTTTCAAGCATTAACCCATGGGCATGTTTTCTGAGAGCGCTATGCAGCAAAATGAGATCTTATGATCTACCCAAATACAGAAATCAGACATTCTGATAAGCAATTCCTCCAGCGGTACAAATGGCATTCCTTAACTTTTCACAAGGTCATAATTGTCCTAAACAAAATGACTAACACTTGACCGGTTTGAGAGTAATGCATACGTTTTGTTTGCTCTGTAAGGCATCGATATGCATCTAAATAGCATTTTTGTTTTTAACGTTCTGTTTGACCTGTTAAAAAAGCCAATCAAACCCCCCCCCAGTCTATCAGGTATACTTGGCTGGATTAAAATACACATCTGCGCAGAAACGAGGGGGAACCCTTGGGGGTTGAGGGTTTAGGGTTTGGGTTTCCGTACGTCCTTCAGTAGACAACCCCCCTCTCTCCTCACGCGACTGTCGTCGTATACTGCAGCGCAAAACATTCGCTTCCGCTGTCCTTATTCGTGGTCCTGGGCTGGGCCCGACCCCTTTTCGTCAAAGCTACGAATACATTTTTCAAAATTAGTTTTGCATTCACGCTCCGTTTTAAAAGGCTGCGACGTAATCCGCAAATAATGTTGTTCTCCAACTGCCAGAGTCGTCGTCGATGCGTTCGACTTCACTGCACATCTCGAGACAATACCCACTGGCGTAATATTAATAATGACCGTATTTAAGATGACATTTAACAGAGGTCCCTAGATTACACTACATCATAGTAAAAAAAAAAAAAATACTCGCTGCGCAAGGGCTTTAAAAAGGAAAGAATCTTTGTGTACCCAAAATTTTCTACCTTGGCAAGGACGGATGGATGTGGACCGATGTGTTTAGCTTTAATCTTGTGATATTTTGAGGATTCTGTGATCTCCGTGCTCAGGGTTTGGCCACAGCCCTGACTTGTACAATAGAGAAAGGACTGCTTTCTCTTGGAGCCACAACTTTGGGTCACACTATTTGAAGGGTAGAACAGAAATGGGACCAACCTCCCATGATATCTTCCTTTCTTCCAACATACAGTCCAGAACATTCCGGTGGCGATGCTTTTCCGCCGTGAACAAATTGTCGTCTTGCTGAAAACCTTGTATAAGGAATAAGGGGTAAGGAGCATAAGGAGCTCCCAACAATGTACATGTACATACATAGACACAATGTCCATTAAATACTTTAAAAATAGAGCTGCGTGGAGCTGACCCGGGGACCCAATGCGAGGGAGGAGCCCCGCAGGTCGATAAAGGGAGGACAGGAGAGGTGGACATCAGATGCGGATTTGGTAGCCGTCGTTCAGGGTACTGAGTTCGGCAGGCCTTCGGTCCACAGCGGCAGGCCTGGAGAGAAACACAAATTCAGGACCGTCATTGAAGGCTCGTCTTACAGCCCATTCTGATACATCTCTATACAAGAGAACCAAGGAGCCACTCTTTTTTCTGGGAGAACTTAACATGCCACATTCTCAGAGTCATGTCTGTTTAATCCTTATATAAAGCATCACTATGTAGGTTATTATAGTAATACCACAGTGCTGGAACAAAATGGTCTCTCTCCTGCACAATGACACTTGTTGTTTATACTAAGCCTACTACCTAAACCAGTCTTCTCAGTTGAAGGTATATTCTGCCTAGTTCATTCTGTAGACATATTGCACTGTAGAACACATTTTAGTAGAGAAAACAAAGTGGAACAGATTTAACATACTAAGGCCTCTCTGGGCATGTTTTCTTCATATCTGACTAGAGATTCTTCATCTGTTTTCTATTCCGGGAGGGGAATTGGTTTTTGAGAGGTATTCCATGTTATTTCAAGCCCCTGCATATTTTATCCACGTCCTGTCTTGCCCCTTCCTCATTTCCCCTTCCTCCAAGCGCGTTTCAGGCATTTCGTCTCCCCCTCGATCAATACCCATCTCTCCCGCTCCGTCACGGTGAGCGGAAACAGGTCCCGGGATCGAAGCGCACTCACCCCGCCTGCCTGCAGAACCCCAGACAGCCCGACCGCCGCCGCTGCCTCCAGTCTGCCAGGCCCGCGGGGGATCGATGGAAATCCGTCTCTGATAAGAGCGTGTCCGGGGAGCAAGCCTCCCGACACCACGCTCCGAGCTGGAGGGACTTTTATTCACTATACCTGTGCTTTTTTCAGATTTTATTTTGGTTTGCTTTATCGTTAAAAAATCTGTTTATGTTTTCAAAAAAAAAAAAAACCTTAAAGATATTAAAAAGATGAAATGTATAAAAATCCTGAAGATATTAAATGTATAACTAGAAGTGACATTATAATAAGCTAAATACATAGTCAACCCGTTATCAGTATGTAGACTACCAATTGAAAATGAAAATGGTTTACATAAGGGTATCAATCTCAGCATTCGCCATTTTGTTCTGAGCTTGGTGACCTAGCCAAGGATTTTAGATATGACCTATAACTCCTTACAGTGAAACATGTATTTGTATGTGAACAAACAGCAATGTACAAAAAATGTCAGATTGTCCTCCTCAAGTCAGCCAGACAAAATACCTTAGGAAACCATCACTGAATCTCAAAATAATTAAAATGAAAATGTCAGGACAGCTCAAAGTTGGTTACGCAACAGCAAACAAAAAAAGGTCCTTAAACAACCCCTTCAGTAAGGGGAGAAAACACACATCGCTCTTCACTGAGGCTGAAACAGAATGTCCTTCGGCCAGCGTCGCAGCGTTTAGGAACCGTGCCGGCGAGCTTTGTGCTGACCACAGCGCTCGGTAAAAGGACGGGGGATGTCGTCTGTGCGTCTGCGCGTCTGCGTGTCTCAGGCCAGGCCGGCTGATTAGAGCTGAAGGTCGGCGGGCGGCGGACTCAGACAGCCGCGGTTCTGAGGAGAATGCCCACTGACAGGCGCGACTGCGGGGGCTGGAGACACAACACTGAGCCAAGATGGAGGGACGGGAGGAACGATGGGTTCGGCTCACGTTTCATCTCCCTCAGCCCTCTCTAGTCTTCTTACGTGCCCTTTTCGGACAGCTTCCCCCCTCACAGATCGAGTTACGGCTGCGATTTCCTCTGTCCGTCGCATCGAGATGTATAAGAACTGGACACCGCTTCCGCTTACCGGTTCCATGGATTCCTATGGGAGCTGCTCATTGGCACGTGAAGCCAGCATGACTATATAGGGCTTTTTGGAACCAGAGCCTGCGCAAATGGGTACCTAAACGTGAGCATCACGGTCACCCATCGGTCCGTCACAAAGCGACGATCACTCACGCAACATTTACCCAATGGTAATATTTACACAATGCCACAATTAAGATACCACCAACAATATACCTGAGGCATTTTGACAATGGGATACAGAAATGATAATCCTCATTGCCAATCTCTGTTCATGCATAGTGTAGAGCAGTGGTCCCCAACCCTGTTCCTGGAGATCTACCATCCTGTGGGGTTTCGCTCCAACGCCAACAAAGCACATCTCATTCAACAGCTAGAGAACTCGTTAAGCTGCTAATTAGTAAAATCAGGTGTGCCAAATTAGGGTTGAAATTAAAACCTATAGGAGGGTAGATCTCCAGAAACAGGGTTTGGGACCATTGGTGTAGATTATACTGATACTATAGAAACACGCTCCACATCAGTAACATCGGTCTTAAAATTCGAGAAACACCGCAGCAGGCACTATTTTCTATGTCACAGAAATACGCTTGAGGGAACCAACATTTGTATTCTTTAGACTCAAGGGACGTGCTCAGTGATCGTTTCATTTAGTATTACTACCGTCTATGAGCACACAAAAGTTCAAGTCGATTCTCAGCATTTCCAAATCCCGATATCCAATCGTGTGTTAATAGCGTTGATCGCACGCTGCTGCGAGTTCGGCAGCATCCCGGGCTTCATGGGAACAGTTGAAAGCCTGCGTTAATCTTTTGAGCGGGTTTTCTCATGCTAGGCTACTGACGCTCAGTACGGTAAGCAATATATCAGCAGAACCAGGCTTTTTTAGAGAGCTTCTTCATTTATTAGCTGTTCACAGCATTTAGAGTACAATTAAACCACTGAACGTGCACAAACCGCAGCCACGTTTGACACTGCATTTCCTCTCCACCTGCTGAGGCGAATATGTGCGTGTTGTAAAAACTCGCCCCTGCCGAAGCGCACCAGCAAACATGGTTAATTAGCAGGTGTGTCGGCTACACAACCCCACAACGCCCTGGACAAAAGGGACAGGATAAAGTACTCTCCACACTCGACAAAAAACACTAACTAAAATACACTTGGTTATGAAATGTGCTGAAATGAATTTGGCACCCGAAAGGGTGCAGACAGCCAGTTTACGCAACGTTGGTCTTGAGCTAAGGCCTTCAGAGTTCTCCATTAATTTGAGTGACTGAGAGAATTGGAATGCAAATGCACCATTTCTCCTGCTGATAAACAAAATGCGGATGCTGCCCAGGCCTTTCTTTAGGACGGAATATTGTACACGAGCACTTCCAGCTCAATAATTAAGATCTCAGAGGAACCGACGTGGGGAACAGTGGGTGTCGAAGAATAAAGCCAAGAATAACTACAGTCAGGCGGGGGGTAGTTCTGGGTAGTCATCAGCCTCTAGCCTGTGTTTAAATGTCACTGTGACAAAGCCAGGGCCAGCCTCCCTCTAAATGGACTGTCGCAGAACGGCATGGATAGATTCAATTTCCTGCAGTTCCACCATTGTAGAGTGGTTATAGAAAGCAGATGAGCCTCATCAAACAGGAATTATAGCGAGCCATTTCAGCAGGTGACAAATGACCTGAAAACAATGTATTATCGACACGTTATCACAAATACAAATAAAATATGGCAGATATACATGCTAATAGCCACAAACAATGCTACAGCTATTAGTGCTTATTACTGTACTAATTGAGATGACTCAGGCACCAAAATGGGACGGGATGATGATTGCCAATGGTTGCTTGGCAGGTGGCTTCATAATAAAGCTGTATTGGCATGTGGGCACTGAAGGACTGAATTACTGGCTGTAAAACCCGGGCACCAGAAATACAAGACCCTAAAGGTCAGACTACCAGAGACAGCCTTAAACCCAGGCAAAGGTGCTGGCAGGCATGCAGGCATTATGCTACATTATAAGGGTTTGAGCTGTGGTAAAATAAAAACTGAACACGCAGTTTATCAGGGCTAGATTCCAGAAGATTAGACAGACATCCACCATCCCGCTTGCTGGCGCTCTCTGAGCCTGCTGCAGCTGCTGTGCTACACGGCGATGCTGTCGGAGCCAGCCGCAGGCCCGCGAAAGCGCTCGGGATTAAGGGCGTACCCTTCGCGTCAGATAACGGGTCTTGCGCGTCCCAGGGGACCGCTGTCTGAGTTTTCCCGGGCCTCGTCGACGCCACGCGCGCTGGACAATGAGTGAAGCCCCACCCCCCATTTTCTGCCCGGCGAGCCGGGCGAGAAGTGGGGTCACTGGAACGCCGCGAGGCGCAGGGGATGATCCTCGGTAGCTGGTTCCCTGCGGCATCGCCGACCGGAGAAACCCTTGTGTTGTGTACGGTGAACGAGAACGCCGACGCATCCCTCTCAAGATAAACACGACGCTTTCAACCACCTCAGCAAAAAACAACAGTATCTCCTGACCACAGGGATCTGAAACACAAAGATAGCGGAGAGCAGGCATCGAACCGCGCTATCGATCCTTCCGAGGGGAGGGCCTCCATGCCGAGAAACGCACCGGGCCTCCCATTTCAATTTGCTACACGCAAGGGCGATAGACGCAAATTGTTCGCCTACAGAGCATATCGCAGCTCATTTCTTTGTATGGGAAATTGAGCAAAGTATTGTGAACTCTGCATGAACTCAAGACATAAGATGTGGAGGGAGGTGGGTTATTTGTAGCTGGACGAAGCGTTTGCTGCAATACTGATGATTTAGCCAATCAATGAATAGTCAGAGGAAGCTGCTTTGAACATCTACTCCGATCGTCTGGGCTGTCTGGTGGCCTTAATGTAGGCTGTGTGTGTAGGCTGCTATATTAGCTTTTGCGGTCTTGTGCTCCTCAACCCTCATTAGCGTGAAAAAGAAAATCTACTGACGCGTCCCATTTCATCTGACCTTCTGAATCCTTTCATTTTCACTCTTTGTAAGAAGACCTTCAGCCATTGTCGCTTTTATATCTGCTGACTGGAACAAAGGGTCCATTCCCGCGCGAGCTAGCCACGCTAAGACCATGGGTGATTTTAATTAACTGGTCACTGTGCAGCTGTGTTATCCATCATTCAGGTGCAGTATGCTTTAGCAACAGCAGTTAAAAGATGGTGAGAAACCGAGAATGGTTATAGAAATGTTTTTAATCTCCGAATTATCCTTAGATTAACTTTGCATACATTTATTCTGTATAGTGCTTTGGTTATATGAAAAATGCTTTTCATTTAAATTGAAGATGATTACTTGTATTACTTCATACAAAGAAGTATGGTTTACTTTATTTTGGGAATGCTAAAAAGCATTCTTTACCCATGTGGGCTGTTTTGTATAAAATGTGCTCATGTTTTTGTTCATTATTAGTAGGTTTTTGTATTCATTACAAATATTAATGAATGACATAATAATAAGAATAAAGTGTTTTTAAGTTTAAAATGTAGTGCAGAAGCACACATGCCCAGCTAAGAGCACCATAAAGCAAATTTAGCTCCATTTTTATCAGTGTGTGTTACTGCATATTCCTGAGATATTTTAGTACCAACACCGAATTTGTAAAATCTGCAGTTTATTTAATATTTTTAAACGGCATTAAATTGTACTTTTAATTGAAAACTGGCAAGATTTCAGAAAATGTAAATTTTAACTCTCAGGGGCAAAATCCCATCCATGAAAAGATTATTAATTAAAATCACAATGTGTCAAAATTAAATACAAAGAGAATTAAAAATACACTTTTTTTTTTTCTACTTGGCTTCCTGAGATGAATATGAAACTGATGGGTAATACCTCTTCGGTCTTAGACAATGATCAAGCTTCAGGTTTAATGATGTCGATTTGGCCTTTCACGAAATGCCAATCATCAGACAATTACAATTACCCATGCGTCTCCCATTGACCGGGCTCCACTTTGAGAGCAGGACTGCAGTACTTACGACTTGTCTCTCCTGTGGAGATGTCGTCTTTGGGGGCTGGTCTGTCGACGGCGCGGGGACAGGGACTTGCCTCTCGTTCGCTCTTTGATGGGAGACTGGGCGCTCGACGACTTCAGGATCTGTGAGGGAAAACAAATCCAAAAAAAAACCTGTTCAGCAGGATTTACAGATACTATAAACACTGACCCCCCGCTGAAAACATTCACAACGCCGCCGTTTGTGTGACTTCTCGACTCCACCCCCCCATGACCGTTTCAAACCTTGCCCCTGGTGATATTTACCAACGCTACAAAGGCTGTTGTTAAACGGCGTTTTGCTTATGGGGGTATCTTACCATTTTGCTCAACGCGCTGTAAGAACTATAACTTCCTCTTCTGCATTTAAACACAGAAATGCCTTACATCCATTTCATAGCGCATGGCACACTGCGGGGAGGACGGAACAGAGAGATCTTTGAGCGTCGCGGCTAATTAGTATGACTGCTAGCAGGCATTAAGGAAGCCAGCTCCCAGGCAGGGTATTCATTATGATGGTGAGCATGAACTCAATCAAACTAATAGAGGAGCCATTCTGAAAACACCCATTACACAACAGCCATCTGCTGCCTGGAAGCTGGGAGGAAGCCCCGACACCGAGACGCTCTGGACTCATCTCCACAAAGAGTCAGGTGTAATCTGAATTACACCTCTAACAGAAACTTAAACGCCTCAATGGAACTGCGGGGGAATTTTCATTATTAGTACACAGTCAAGACAGCTGGGAGAATGTGGCGTGTTTTAGGTGACCTGATTTGCTATGCAGGGAAAAGTGTTTCTACAGAAACAAATGTGTTTGGCTTGTCAATTTTCTGGCCTTGTTTTGTCAATACAAATGTGCAGACCTCAAACGAGTTGAGGTCTTGAATATGGACAATGTTCTATAAATAAAAGTACTAACTAAAAATAAATATATAAACTCCTCAAAAAAAGTTCGGAAACGTTATTTAGGTCGATTATTCCTCCCCTTTAATAATACCAATTGGTATTGTATTTTATATCGTTGGAAAGCCTGATTAGTCACCTTTACAACGAGGTACAACTTGTAAGGATCGTGCATTCGTGGAATGAGCAACACAGCTAACCGTGTGGGTAGCGGCCCAAAAAAATGTGCCAAAATCCCCTGCAATATTCTTCTGTTGGTATTCACTCTCGTTTTGAGTTGCTTGGTGGACTGGATGATTGCACTCTCCCACAGTAATAAGGAAAAAACAACACATATTGGCCATTTTTACACTTTATTCATTTTACACTGTCAGGGACCTCAGTAGCGTGTGGAAGATCCATACGCAGCCACAACAGCTTGGCACCTCCTCCTCAAGCTGGTCACCAGCCTGGTCACACACTGCTGTGGGATGGCATCCCATTCCATCCCACTGGCATACACCTGCCAGCACTTTAAGCTCAAAACGAGAGTGAATACCAACAGAAGAATATTGCAGGGGATTTTGGCACATTTTTTTGGGCCGCTACCCACACGGTTAGCTGTGTTGCTCATTCCACGAATGCATGATCCTTACAAGTTGTACCTCGTTGTAAAGGTGACTAATCAGGCTTTCCAACGATATAAAATACAATACCAATTGGTATTATTAAAGGGGAGGAATAATCGACCGGAATAACGTTTCCAAACTTTTTTTGAGGAGTTTATATAAAGTATGCTTATTATAGATTATTATAGTTTATATTTTAAGATGACATACTTATTCGTAAAAACAATAACCCTTCACAGCTGAATGTGTACATATACTAAAATAGGTTTTAAATATTTTGAGGTATATAGTTACATTTTGAATGCTTACAATAATGCAGTAAGATATATTTACAGCACTGGCACTCGTCTAAGTTTTTCAAATAATTTGGGAAATGCCGACTACGCACAGCTGACTGGGGTCAACCACAGAGGCCAAAGCAAACGCTCTGCTGAAGAGCAGCTGGGAAAACATGACCTACATTCCCTGATAACCATAGCCCCAGAGCACCCTGGGAGATGCGGTCCCGGCACATTCTCTGCCATCCCCGACCTACTCAGATTTGCACTGACCCTAATTTCAACCAGCTGTGCCAATTACCCAAGCAAATCCTTACTTTCAAGATGGAATATTAGGGAATGCTGAAATGACAGATACATTTACAAAAGCGTGAAAAATCACCCAAGCAACGAGTCTGCAGAAATAAAAAAAACTGTCACAACAATAAAACACACATACATGCTTCAGGTTTAAGGTGCGACAGGATCCAAATGCTTTTGAACCTCTGAAAATGCAGTACAGCTACTTTTCACAGACAATAAAAATGTTGTCAGGAAAGTGTTTCTTTGATTGTGTTAATGCCCAGAAATAGCCTTTAAATGACTCAGAATCAGAATGCTTGATGAGGAAAACAGATCAACGAGCTCATCTAGGCTTGTAATTCTATCTACTGCCGAAGGACCATACGCCCCCAGGGTCCCTGCTAATCACAGGCAAGGTTCCCCACAGGTTCACAGTCAAGATTCCCCACAGTTTCAAAGTCAAGGTTCCCCACGGGTTCCCGTGTAGATTCAGTGCCCCGCCCCTCACGCCTCGCGCTCACCTTCATTCGCATGTCGCGGGCGTGCTTCTCCAGCTCCTTGCGCATGTCCTCCTGGCCCAGCCGGCTGGCGTTGAGCACCAGGTACTTCCACTCGATGGGCTGGAAGACGTGCGGGTCGTGGGGCACGTACAGGCCGATCTTCACCTTCTTGATGGTGTGCTGGTAGCGGCGGTACGAGTCCTCGAAGTCGAACACCAGCTCGCTGAGGGTGCGGAAGGTCAGCGCCTTGTCCATCAGGTCGGTCCGCCGGCTCATCCCCAGCGTACCGTAGCGGCCGTTGCAGTAGACACCCAGCACCACGTGGTGGAAGTGGTTCCCTGAGAACTGCGTCTTGAAGCTGATGGGGAAGCGCTCGACCGAGGTCAGCCCGTTGGTCAGGTAACTGGGGATCCGGGTTAAGGCGTTAGCGCAATGCTATATCGCGGTCGTGCAAGCAAGCGGAGGTCCTTATTCATAACTAAAATACCGTTCAACTTCATTAATGAGGTATCTGAGTTTTGAATGGGCTTTTTCAGTGTGTACACTAAAACAAGGTGAAAAATCTGTTAATTCAGCCTGTTTTCTATGTTTAATGAAACCAGTTATGAGGTAACCTTTATATAAAGTTGTCCTTCACCTTATGGTTTAATAGGTGTGCAGTGCACATTAAAAAGCAAGTAATTAGTGTCACAGTAAATAAACAGGCTGTCCGTTTCCTTCCACAAGGATGTCATGCTCTGAAATCAGCTTTGTCATTGGCCCTCTACAGCGTGACTGACGAACGGGCTCTTGATTTATAACCTGCTCCGGGACGAGTCAGCCGCTTTCTGATCCGCGCAAGAGCCGTCAGAGCGTGTCGGGCGGCAGTCCTGCACATTTAAGACTGAGAATACTGATGAAACTTTTTTCCCCAAAACATTCTTAAAGAAAGCCAAGCAACCCCATAATCTGCAGAGATAGGCAAAGCTAGTGATTATGGGTTTTGTAGTTCGCACTGGTTATGAAATATAATTTCAGTATGAATATCTTAAACTGCAGTTATAATAAACATTCAATTTCAGATTTTTGGTTTAATGTAAATTCTGTTTTATAACCGTTTTAATAGCACAACCCATTTAATATGAAATTCTACATGTTCAGCAATGAGAAAATTCAGTGTTGCTCAGTAACTGAACTGAGAAAAAATATATACATTTGTGCCTAATTATAGGAATAGCTGATGGTCAAATATTCAGTGAAACACTTCAGAAATCTTAAAGACCTATTAACCAATGGCATTACCATCTCATTGGTAACTCACTCATTGTTGAGTGCACTTCCTACCCAGTCAACTATTGGTCTTGGGCTCCAGTCCCCAGTGAATCCTTTGAAGCCAGCTATGTCAGCCTCTCTGTGCTTGTAGAGCTGAATGAATCGATCATCTATCTAACAGACTGAGTCAGAGGAGGTCTCAAAAGGGGGAAACCGTTGATTAAAAGGAGTCTCCACAGCATTCTCAGTCACCACAGGAAGGCCTTTATCCAATCGTTGACCAATCAGTTATAAATCGGTTTCAGGGGCGCAGTTGTACCGAGGATCGGGGTTCGCGCCCCGGTCCTGCCATAGCCGAGCGTGGCCGGTGCCCTGTGGAAGCGACAATTGGCGGTCGCTTCCGGGTGGGGGGAGGGGCTCGGAGAGAATCGCTGCGCACAGTAGGACCCAGGGCGTGTCACGGTCAGGAGCTGCGCCCTGTAGAGGACGTAGCGCCCTCCCTAAAATACCGATTGACGGGGTTGTGCAGCGGTGGTTCTCTAGCGGTTGCTACACGGGGGGGAATTGAATTAGAATAGGGGTTCAATTGGCTACTAAATTGGGAGAAAAAGGGGGAAAAAATCAGAAACAATTTTTTTTTTTAAATAAATAAAAAAAATAAAAAAAATAAAAAATCGGTTTCAGTGCAGATTACTCTAGGGCGCTGGAGACGATTAAATCCTAACTATGTACCAGCAACATTTTGAACATCCCTTTTTCCAATATAAAAACAGGAGAAAATTTCCCCAATTTTGGCCCGAATTCCAGCTAAATGCCACCGAACAGGGACAGAGGCCGCTCTGAAATGCGATTCCACAGTTCCCACAGACTCCTGGCTGGACGCCACTCTCCCCGATCTGTGATCCCCTCAACCTTTAAACGAAAGGGATCCGATGAGCCGCAGCATAACTGCACGACACGATATTTACTGCTCGATAACCTGAGGTCTCGCTGCACATGACGCCGTATGTCTGACTGCAGCATCTTTGAAAACGAGCCGATAAGATTTATTATGTGGAATAATCAGCGCCGAGGGCACAGGGAGATGAACAAAGCGCGCATTAGAGCAGATCTCCCGCGGGGAGGGGTGAGGCTCTGGACAGTCCAGGCTTGGGGCAGCGAGCGGTCATAGGACAGTCACCAGTCAACAGGATACCCAAAGCCTTCTGGCCGGGTCAACGCGGACTCACTTCACCTCGGTCTTCACGCCTCCATCAGCGCCGAGACCGCTGCTACCTGTATGTCAGAGAATGGAGTACTTCTGCAAGTAGGTGCGGGTCGACTGAAGTCTGGCGTGTGAGCGCGTTGGATCTGCGAGCGCGTTTACAAACACACAGGCGAAGCTGCCGCCCCGGCATTTTGTTTTCCAACAACCATCTGTTAGTCAGTGTGAAGCCACTTCCATGAGAGCGCCCCTAAAACTGCCTGCCAGGTTCCGGCAGTACAGCAGGCTACACAGCACTCGCTAAATAATCGCACGTAGAGCAACGTATTCCTATATTCGCTCCTGCGTTCATTTCCGACACCATCGGCCCACTTAAACCTTCCGCCGATGGGATTTGTTCGTAAATTCCAAGTGAGCAATTTAAGCAAGCAACATGTTTTATAGACTCCCGTTTCAATTTATGTTATAATGATAATGATCAAACTCACAGTACTGAAAAGGTAAATTCCGCAGACATTAGAAAGTACTTCACACAGAGAGTAGTCACTGTGTGGAATAGCTTGCCATGTCATGTAGTAGAGGCAGAAACTCTGGGCGTTTTCAAGACTTGATATGGTGCTGGATACTATCCTGTTTGTAGGGGAGCGCTAGGTACCTTTAGTGATAGGAAGACGACGAGCATTGTCAGGCTGAATGGCCTGTCGTTGTTATGTTATGGCCAAGAACGACAAGGGACACCACAGGTACATTAAACTCACAATTCAACAGCGAGACAGGTGTGCCCCTGCCACGGCCGGCATTCCCAGAGGCAGCCTAGAAACATCCTGAAGGCCGGCTCCAGCCCCACACGGCAGCTGGGTCTGGACCCCCCTCTGTCTCCGTGCCGAGAAGGCCCGCTAAGACGCTGCGGAGGATCTTGTTACCCACCGCGCGCGGGGTCACGTGACTCGCACAGCGGAGGCGTTCCTGCGGTCTGATCTGCCCCTGCCCCGAGGCTTCCGTCACTCTCCAGGATTACCGTCGCCGTGGAAACAACCCCGGAGCGGCCCGGTTTAGCGGGCCTATAATCGCTTTGGATAGGTGTGACGTTACATCAGAGGGGGGAGAGGATTGTGGTATAGAAGCCAGCTGAGGCAGCTACAGGCTTCTCGTGTATGGGACATGCTGCGGTTAAACCCCCCCCCCCCCCATAATACCCACAATGCTCCTCTTCAGGGTCAAGAGGAAGCGTTCCCCATACAATCGACTGAACCATCTGCTGCTCCTCAGAGGAGCGGGAACAGCTGTCAATCATCCTGCAGAACAGGCAACTTTCACCGTCTAAATAAAGCAACAAACATTTGAGAACACCTGCTGGAGTAGTTATCCCACAGCGTTCAGGGACACCTCATTCCCTTTTGTTTCACAGGAGATTTCAGCAATAAACCTTCCTCCTGTTGGTGCGATGTTTTATCTCTCTGAATCAAGACATAATAGACACATTTCGCATCTATGAATCTGCCTCCCACTGCTAAATCATAATGATACTTCTCCCCCATGTCATTTCCCATCTTCAAAACTCAAAACAGGCCAAATAACTATTCCCTACACATACAAAATGGAGAATCAAGTCACTCAGATTTTTTGTATCCCAAGGATCGTGTGCTGCGATACAGATTATGACTGCGATCTGAAGCGTGAATCTAATGTGAGAGCAATTTCAAAAACACTACAAACGGCATTCGTGGCCCATAATGAAATCTTCCTTTTTGCGGTAGTGATGCTACACTGCTCCACCAAGACAGGTCTTTGTGAAGAGGGTCAAGAGAGCTTTGTTTTATAAGGAGAGATATAAACCAATCACATGTAAGGACGCCTCGTGTGTCAGCTGAGAGCCACGTGCCGGCCAAAACTATCATAAATCCTCCACTTTAACCATTTCCTCTATTCAATCCATTTGCAATGCGCTTTGGCCCTACCCGCGATTTTCAAATTTAAACAAGTGGGAATGTTTAACATCTGCTTAAATTCAATGCTCAAAGCGGTCACAGTTGGAGTGAAAATCAGATTTATTAACGCAGGCATCGACTCGATGGTTTTCCCGCAGCTACGGATGGGATTTCTGATAGGAAAAAGGCTTCATGTGCAGCATGGACTTGATTGCAAATGTCAGTTTTAAAGCGTCAGAGGTTTTTCATAGCAGAAAGGTTCTGAGGTTTGCTGCAAGTGCAGTCGCTGACATAAACCGCTAACTAAGCCTAGCGCTGCCGATGACGCTCTGGCGTGACGGTAACGGCATCCGAAAGGGCTCCATAGCCCCGCTGGCACCGTATAACATGCCGAAAGTTTACTCCAGAGCTCATCCCACATGTTCTCTTTGTGGAGGGGGTGTAGCGATCCCGACTCTCTGACTCTGTTCCCTAGCAACCATGCCGTATTTCAGATCCTTGGGAACAAAAGGGAGAAGTTGGGCGGGGGGGGGGCTTTTCAGCTTTAATGTCCTTCCCCATCTGGAGGTCTGTAAAATAAACACAACTCATTTCTTACCGCTTCGCGCGCGCCTGACGGGGTCTACCAGCGCTCCCATTCAAAACGAACGCGCCGAAACGCGACAAAAAACAGCGCCGGAAAAAGGATACATTCCCAGGATAACCGCTTCAAGGCACTTTATAGGGAGAGATTCCCTGATCATCTCTCTGGCTGTCTCCATTAACCTATGAAGAAGAAGAGAGAAGACGGTGAGTTGAACAGCAAACACTCCCAAAGACTCCCAAACTAACAACGGCAGGGAGGGGCAAGCCTGCTGGACGCGTTACAGATATCAAGTTCATGAGGTAACGATCTCATTATAACAGGATAATTAAACATGACCTGAGGGGGATTAAAAGGATAGCCAGCACTCTTCCTCTCTAAGTTTTTGAAGGCATTACGTGCCAGGTCACTGGACGCCATTCACCCTGACCATACTCCGTGTGAATAATATCAGTTTAAAAGGCTCCTTCTAAGCTGTCCTCGTCCAGATACTTCTCACCCTCAATGCTAAAGAGTCTTTTTATACCGTAGACCTGAAGCACAGCTCTGTGGTAAACAGTAAAATGGAACTGTACTATATATAATCTGAAATAGCCTGTGTTGAGCTGACCTCACAGCCAATTGCAATTAAACAAACAGGAGCTAGTAAACCACTCACAACCGTAAAATGTTTACACTGACAGCCACAAGGCCCTGCTAGGCAGTACATTGTGTGTGATGTCAACAATCTACAACAAACTTTTTTTTTTTTTTTTTTGCATCAACAGCGAAGATAAAGAAAAAACAAAATGGCGGTGCAATGGCTTCACTTACCCACTGAGAGGTCTCGCCTTCCTAATCTCAAAGAACTGAGTGCCGGTGTGATTGTATCTATCAGCCGTTAAGGAGCCCATTTCAGAGGAATGCACGCCACTTCAGAGGGACTCTGCCACATGTAGAATAGACCCAGCTGATCCTATCAGATTACACGCTTGATACTCTATCTCCGCCTTATGTCACATGCTTTACAAGTGGGCCACTCACAGGTAAAGTGTATCGCCAAGGAACTCCAGGCTGCCGTAGCAACAAGTATATGCACAAACACACATGCACACACACCTTCCCAAGACCTCTGACCCCCATTAAAATAACTGACGCTCACCGACAATCAATTGCAGAGTTCCTGGAGAACTCTAGATTCTGAAGTGAATAAGAGTCCCCGAGCCTCATGGCAACCAGCACGCATCAATAAATAATCAACCAGGATGCGCACACGCTCTCAAGCTGTTGGGAGCGCGGGCCTGTGGGATCGATGCGAAAGGATACTGCAGCATCTTCATGTAGTTCTGGACGGCCTGCAGCCAGTCGGGCACGGACGTGGAGGGCTTGAAGTTAGGAAGGGATGGCACTGGGTGCTGAAAGAGAAGAGGTGTGGTTACATTTGACACTGGGACGCTGGGACACAGGGACACAGGGACACAGGGACACAGGGACACAGGGACACGCAGCTACGTGTGCAGCCCACCTTGACAGAGGAAATACATTTCCTATTCCGTGGATATTCAAATCTGGCCCTCGAATCCAAATTCAGGCCCGTTTTTTCTTTTCTCCCAGGAAATTAACTGAACGATTAGTGCTACTGATTGGCCCGACTGTCTTTACACCTGACTCCCAGGTAAAGAGAGGGTGGAAAACCAGCAGGTCTCGGCCCACGAGCACCGTGATTTGAATAACGGGCGTACTCTTTCAAACCGTTGCTTGGGAGGACTGAGTGCATTATACGCATGTTCACTGCTAGATACTGTTAGCCGCTAAAACAGATAGCATGCCCCCCTTAGCATCTGAGCATTTCCATATTTTCCAGGTTCTTCCTTTGGTAGAAGCGCTGTAAATCTAATTCTAAAATGACAGCTTCAGTCCTCTAGGCCAGGGATACTCAAATCTGGCCCTGGAGGCCACGAGTAGCTACTGCTGCTGAGTTCCATTCTTTCCCTCTAAATCAGGGCTGATTTGAACCCGGGACACCAGGAGAGTTATAAAAAAAACAACAGTACTAGCAGCCTGGTGGGCCAGATTTGAGTATCCCTGGTCCAGGCTATAGAGTACACGCTTTTGTAGGTCTGCGTGTATGTGCACGTGTGTGTGTAAGGGAGAGAAGCGCCGTATTAATATTCTGTTTTATAAGCCTCCTGATAGGTACTGAATACAGATTATCCTCAGTAGAGATGAGTCTTATGCTGTACACATCGCCTGCTTGGCCTTTCCTCTCCGTCATCTGTCATCTTATTTCGCAGACCGGACATTACGACACGTGGCCTCAACATCAACCGCAGCGTGAACGCAGCAAATACACAAACCGTTCAGATTCATTCCCATCACCTCAGACCAGGGTATGAAATGAACCTTTTCACCCACTGGCCAGAGTGACTTGTGGATTCTAAAAATCACCAGCCATTTTCAACATTTTACCAGCCACATTACCTTTTACAACATAACACAACCTGGTTGGTTACTGGTCAAAGTGGCTGGCACTGGCTGCTAGAGTAAAAATCTTACCAGCCACAATCAAAATTGTACCAGCATTTGGCTGGTGGCGGGTGTTAAATTCACTGCCCATCAATTAGGACTTTGATTGGACAAAACAGAAGAGGACGGGGCCCTCTGATTAGAGACCCGCACAAGCTCCGCTGGAGAGAAAACCCAAAATAAAGGGTGACAAAAAGAATGCATTTCCTCCCCCACCTGTCACAGAAAGCACCCCCCAGCAGCTCCACATCAAAGCGCGTCGAGCGGCACGACGCGCGGGGAGAACTCCCGCCTTATTTTCAATAATCCCAAACACTATCACTGTAAGCTCCAGCGTTCCCGGGAGAAGCTGTAGAATGCAGAATGTGCTGCGTGTTGCCTGTCCGTGAGAGGAAACCGTAAGCGATGACGCAATTTTCCGCCTCTCCTTTTGCAGGTTTGCTAAGACTGCAGACCCACAGTACAGAGGACACGGTTCTGAGAACTTGTCCAATATCTGACTTTTCCTACGGCCACCATATTACTCCAAATCGCAATGCTGTAAGAAAAATCTCATCTCATTTATGCCCATTTTTTTAATAATCCATGACATGCATGTGATCAAATTCAAACAGGTTTTTAGGTCTCGTCTCCCATTCCCACATCATTATTCCCCTCCGCTGTGGCTTCTGCTGATGGAGCCGTTGAAGGGCGTCCTGTAGAGCCAGGAGCGCTGCGGAATGCCAATGAGCACGACGCTCAACCTCCTCCTCATTAAAAGAGCTCAAATCTGTTCCATTATCAGCCCATTCGGGCAGGAAGTGACGTCATCTTGGGGGGCGGGAGCTGAGATTCAGCACGCCGGCTCAATGTTGACCGGTTTATGGGCCGAGCGCTCTGCAAATAGACCAAGGCTGGAGGGGTCTCCCACTCAGCGGGTGGCCATCTGGGTGGAGGGGGGTGGTTTGGGGTTTGGGCTAAGTCCCCACTCCCAGCTGCTCCCTGTGCAAAGGCACTTGCTCATGAGCTGGAAGTGGGAACATGAGCGGTGATGTAGGCAGGCATTGGCACGCCCCCTCTGGGCCTAATCTGATTCACAGCCACGGGGGGATGCACAGGAACCTGAGAGTGACGCCACTTTGTTGAGTTCAGAGTCGTAACTTCATCAACACTCTAACAGTACCTGCATGTATATTTGTCCTTAATTCTCTTGTCAAAGTAATCGAAAAGCGGGCGACTTCTCATCCCTCAACAGCACCCAATTAAGACGTAGGAAGGTTTCCCGTTTGAGTATCACAAGCTTGCTATCAATAGAAAGCATGTGTTCTTTAAAATGTACAACCCCCCCCCCCCCCCACCCCCAAAAAAAAGCCACTAAAGCAAAAATGAGCCCTTTAAAACAAAGCTGTAATGAGATGGATTAAAGCCAGTTCCACAGTGTGATTGTTTCTCTCCCTTATACCACCAAATAAATTAATTCACACAACCCAATGCAGTTACCGAATCCGTAATCAAAATGAGCCGAGATGTGAGCTGTGGTGCAGAATGGGCCCGTTACAAGAGTTTGCCTAGAGTTAGATATTAGCCTAAGTTAGATACGTCCAAAACGAAGAGAAAACGTTCATTCTTTTCATCCTTTTCTTATTGTACCTAAACGTGGAACTCATAGATGGTGTTTTGCATAAACAGCTGTGATTATTCCAGAACTGTGCTCTTACTTCACAAAATGACACAAACCATTGTTTTTGGTATAGGTCTTATTTAGATGTGCTTTAAACAGACGTGCCAGGTTCTGATTACGTTTGCACAGACGTGCGTGGGAGATTATCCCTGAGCTCTTTTAACTCCCTCCAAATCTCCTTAGTGAATTCCATTACTATCTACAACCTGGAGATCAGGCTGGCTGGCAAGGTGAACTTTGCACAACAGAGGAACTCCAACCTTTGATTTCAGCAGACTGATGCCATCTGCAAAACTTTCCTCTGAGTTTCACCGTGACTAGGGAATTTCTGGCAAAAACATTTTTCCCAAGATGTCTAAAGATGTAGGCTAGCTGTCGGAACTAACTACACTAGACGGTGAGGGAAAACCTACATACCGTAGAAATGTTCACTGAAAAACTTAAAGAATGAGGAGTACTTGGGTGTACAGCTATCTACTACTACTGGGCTATCAAGCACCCTCACAAGGACTATGTGCTCAGAGGGCGCTTCTTAATTCCATACAGACACTTTCCCTATTGTTCATTTTCCTGTAGCCTATGTGGTGCGTCTTTAAAAACAAAAAATAGCATGTTAAAGCTACAAACACATTGAATGACAATTGTATAATTAAGTGCCAACAGTTTGCCTTTTAGTTGAGTGTTAACTATCAGAAGGACAGTGACAAATAGGCCTATTACCGTAAATTGCCGATTTCAATACCTGCATCAAAACAAGATGGAAAAGGCACAGAATGGTGAGGAGGAGATGCTACTCAGTGGAGCTCTTGGTAGTACAGTGCCAGTGTGAGTTTGCATAGTACTCACCCACAGACAGGCCTAATAACTATGCAACATAGCCCCTGGGACTTTGCCCCAGGATCGTTACAACTGCTAACACAAAACGCAAAAGCACTCCCAACAATCAGAGGTATGCTCATTTGACGCCATGCCCATTTCTGCTATTCTCTTATGTTCCTGCTCTCGGGTGACACAGTCATGACTGCCCCAGGGCACCCAGTGTCCCTACAGTCAAGCCGCTGACCGAGCTGCCTTTCATCTGCAGCTCGAACTGCTTGGTGGCACGCAGTTCCTGGTTATGCCTGACTTGTAATCGCATTACGCACCGAGACACACGTAGCGTCCTGAATTACGCCCCGAGGCTGTGTGAATCCGCCCGCTAGCCATGATACTGCCACATTTCATCACGCAAACCGGGTCAAACACTGGATTGAATATGCAACTCCTCTAAGGCTTTTTACTGATGGGTGTCACACAGCCGGAGAATTGGCTGTGGGGTGCAATTTAATATCAGATGTTAGAGCACATGCTGCGCTGTAACAATGGTGCGTTTTACAGGGAGACATCTGTTCTTCGGCACCGAACTGGATTCATTTCAGAGGTCCTAGGGTTCTAGTGTAACAGTAAGGCTTAATATTACTTTTAATTCTGGATGAAAGGCTGCACACCTCAAAACAAGAACAATGGCATACATGAGCCACGTGATTAAATTAATCTCACATTAAGGGGGGGCGATCACTGCATATCCTAAAAAAAGTATCTAAGATGGTTGTCTCCACCATAACCCTTCAGTGTGTGTAGAGAGGAAATGCAGAATTATTTTAAGTTCCTGAGGCACAACTAGCCTCCTGCAGATAGTTTTGCAGGGTTATAGAGCACGAGGCTTGTTTTCATTGTACAACAAACGAAGTTGTGAAAGGAGCGATAGTGAGGGAAACTATGCCCGTCTGTAGTTGGCTAATAGAATAGAATAACTTTTATTTTCCCAAAAGGCAACTTCAGTTGTAGCCACCAGCAACAACTACTCTTTAAATTACTCTAACCATTATAATTTGCAATGCGTTTGATACACTTGAAGTAAGTTTGTTGATGTTACACTGCAGATCATGTTGATCACAGCAGGGGGGGAAATACAATTAAAAGGGCCGTTTCATTCAGTCTAGGCACTGGCCACGAACAATTAATTTTGAAGATATTTAACCCCAAAATAAATAATTAATCTTGGATTTCACTTTCCAATTCAGAGACTGCATCGGCAGGTTAACAGGTTCCGCCTGAATGCTCGTAGCGCGTGCGTGCGTGCTCCTGCCAATGGTAGCTAACATTACGGTACTGCCCAACAGAGGTGGAAATCCCAGGGACGTAAATTAAAAAGCCTACCATGTTTTTCTTCCATCTATAGACTCAGCCAGCTGATTTCACTAATTAGTTCTACCTCCTGGCTGAAGAACTATGCTAATTAGCAAATCCAGGTGATTGGAGCAAAATACCGGGGAGGACTTTTACTTTATGTCCCCTGGGTTTCCACCTCTGCTGCCCAATAGGCTATGTCTGCATATTAGTGTTGCCGAATACTAATGTTAGATACATCTCGCTTACTGTTGTCGGATGCAGAGGAGTTAACGTTAAGCAAGCTGACGTTAGCTAACGCTACTTACTTTAGGGAGGTATGCAGCGTTTCGTATTTTATCCACCGTCTCCTGTCCATCGGGATGCACTTTGGCCACATGAGTCCACATTCTCTCCCAAGTGACACTTTCGATGGGAAAACCAGTCCTGTTCACATAAAACAGCGCACCTCCATCTTTCTCCTCCTCCTCTCCCGAAGACCGACCGGCGTTGGCTGTGGAGACGGAAGAGGCTGACGCGGCACCCGAAGTGGAGTTGCAGTTATTGGTGCTTTTGGAGCGGCCGTGTCTCCCGATTTTAGACGCTGTTGAGCTGGTGCCAGCGGAGCTTGGTCCAGTCATTGTTCACTCTGGAAGACTCTTCTTGTCCCAACAGACAACCGTTGGCGTTTCCTTAGTTTTTAGTTAGACAGCTAGCTATTAACATGTTGTTTTGCAATCATTTAACGTTATAACATTATCTCCGTCTTCACAACCGGTAAAACTAACTTAATAAAATATATCTAAGGTTAGGTAGCTAAGCACCAAGTTAGCTCTCCATAAAAATATCAAGGGAGCTCGATACACAACAGCATGTAGCTATTTAAAAGTGCCGTGCATCACTGAGCTACAGCTCAAGCTCCAGGTAGTTGGCAAACGTACCAAATGCAACAAAACTGCTATGATACAGCTAGCGTTAGCTGGCTAGCTAACCTGTTTGCCAACTAAATTTTTATCATTGTTAATATTTTAAACATTAACGGTACGGTTTTAAAATCCTGCAGTATCGTTAATTGAACTGTTAATACAATTGCGTAACGTTAACTAACCTACCAGAGAACACCAACACTGAAGCTGCAAAACCGCACAAACACTGCATACAAGCATTTTTCTCAAAGGACCTTCACACATTCAATAATGTGCTGGTTGGCTGGCTAGCGTAGCTAGGTATAACGTTATAGCACAGTACTAGCTAACCTACGGTTTAGCGAATGCGCTCTGTTGCTAGCTAACTTGCAACAGCCTTTCTCCAAACGCTGCGGGGGCGATAGCCTGTTGGAGCTTATGACAGGAATAATGCTGGGTAAGTTAATTACCTAGCTTGCTATTACCGTCCTTTGGCTGGTCATATTTTTTAAATCGAGAGTGTCTTCTTGGTGTGGTGATTTTTGCTATGATTACACACCGCTCCTGGAGTACAATTCATCAGATGGTTAATTTTAAATGTATTCATAATGTTATTCTCCCTACCGTAACCCGGCAGCCAACCAGATTCTGGCTAATTTCATTGGCTACACAACAAAGAGAGGCGGGTCTTCTTATGCTCATCCATATGTGGAGAACGCTTCTTGTTGCCATTGGCTGTAATTCCGGAAAAGGGCGTGGATTTAGTAACTAGAACCGTTGGAAGCAAATTCACTTATTGGCGAAGGCGATCTAATTATGCTGTGGATCGAGCGCATATTTCCAAAACGAAAAGTAATTTTTAATGAAGACCTTTCAGTGTCAATAATATGCAACTATAATGCTGAGTGAAAATGCTTTACTTTCTTGCTAGTTGGAAACATAGTAAACGAAGGCTAGTACATTTGCGAGATAAGACCTTGGTGAAAACCAGGCTATGGTAAACTAGTTTTATTTTTAGGTCCTGATATGTTAATCTACAACCTCCCACCATTACTTACCCAATTCAACTAATTTAATACCGAAATACTTCAAGGCTTCTAATGTTCATAAAAAATTTTGTGAAATGTTTCATGTGGCCCATGTAACATTTTGTTTATATTTTGATATAATTTAAAAACAAACATAGAACGAAAAGCCCGTTAGAACAAATATAAAGCCATCACAGACAATTTCTTTCACCAGACTCAACTAGGATCTCTTACTAATCCAAATTGGGCATTAATCTTAATGTCAGAATAATTACTTAAAAACAGACCAACTCTGACTAGGAGGAGTCCAAGGGGACATCTTTTTTCAGTATGCCTGAGAGTACAGATTTGATGTCTCTCCACTATACTAATTAAACCTCCACATAAAAGTAACTTTCCTTTGGGAATATAAATTGTGATGTACCCCAGACAGTGATGAGATCCTTTCCCCTTCATTTGATAAAAGCTAGTTCCTGATCCTGATGTCTTGCTTGTTAAAATATTAGCATATGCATAAAAAACAGCAACATACAACGTTGAGAAGAAGCCATTCTGCCCATTTTGTTATGCCATCTAGCCTGTAATCTAGAGTTAATCTATCACTGTGCCGAGTATGGTCTTGAAGGATCCTTGTGTTTCTGACCTGACCATTAAATTCCATGCATTGATAATAATTAAATAATAATTAAATAAATAATAAATAACTCAGGCCAAATGCAATTATCTACCTGTAATACAGAGCATATCTTTGAAATGATTTTTTAAGACATAATCTTGTAAAATTTGATGGGTAGAGAACTTCTTCCGAGAGCAGCCTGGAGAACTGATATACCATATGTGTAGTGATGGCGTGTACATTCGATACTAATAAGTCATTTTCAGGGGTACTTTACACATCATCCCATCTTCATGTTTGTGTGGATCAATGTTTAAAGAGAAGGGTCAATGCATCCCTTTTAGTCTCGCAATAAGCTGTCTGGTGAAAAGCCCGTTTTCTTCAATGTATCTGCTTCTCACTAAACAGGAAAATGAAAACACACTGAAATTATTGTGGCTGAAATAATGATCCTTATAGTGTAACCTTCTGATCTGTTACACACAATATCTTAACAAAATGTGCTGAAACAGCTGAACCGATACACTGGCAGTTTCAGCCAAAAATCTGACATGGTTTAAATGTTGGTTTATGTTTTAAAGAAAATCCGATTTTCAATTTCAAGTGATATAGCATGGCATTTTGGTAGAAGAAGGAACACAGAGTGACCACATACGATGGTACGCTTTAACACGTCAAATTCTGCCCCCTTCAGGGTGTTCTGCCAAAGAGCAAGCATTATGGCGTCTGTTGGCGGACAAAAATGATGCAGCTTTATTTCCGAGTAATTAGCTTTGGTTACTTGTGGAAAAAAAGCTATTGAATTAAAATAAATATTTTAAACAGTATGAAAACGGTTTACACCATTCATACTGCAGAGGAGGGGGATTTGAGAAACTCAATGTTTTGTCTGTGATGAACATTTACATCAGGTTTTTACTTAATGCAGTTATCCAGCTAACGGCCCTGTCACACTATTGCGTATTGTACTAGCGTATGCCAGCATATGAAAAATATCACTCATACGCTGATATACGCTGACATACGCTAGGGGTACGTTAGGCATAGGTTGTATACGTTTCAAGCGTGGTCGCATACGGTGGCATACGCTGGCATACGGCGAGGCACAAAAAGTTCTTTAAGCATGTTTAAAAATGTTGTGCGTATTCGGACGTATGGTTTATACGCTAAGCATACGCTAGGCATACGCTGGCCATACGCTATTTTCAAGGGCTTTTTGTGCGTATGAAAATTATTTTATGAATTTACATACGCAACTCATACGTTTCTCTCATACACAATAGTGTGACAGGGCCATTACCCCCGATGGGTGGTAGTGTTGTAAACAAATGAATTAGAAAACATTAAGTAGTTTGTTTATTGATCTTTCTCTAATACGAATATAGTGATTGTTACTTTTGAGAAGTTTATCCTAATTTTAGCCCAACAAACCGGTTGTGAATGAAACACAGTATTATAGCACAGGAGAACACTGTTGTCAAACCATTAATGCAATACAAGACATCAATTGTTTATTTGAATTTCCAAATATTTCCAATTTGGGGTGGAAATCTTTTTTTCATTTTAAACCCAAACTGGATGCTAGAAACATAAATGCTGATCGCACTCTACAATCATATGTAAAATAGACACATAGAAAAATTTTAATCCTGCATTTTCTTTCATTTAGTACATTTAGGGCCTGATTTACAGTTTTTCTCAGTTGCTAAAACACTAAACCCCATTCTCTGAACCAAATTCTCAGTGGCCTAAACTCATTTGTCGAATCAAACACTCTTTTGGCCAAACCTTAAACACTGTTCAGGTACTTAGACACAATTTGCAAAACTCATCAGCTCTTTTTTGCCAAACCTTAAACACATTCTCAGTCACTAAACACATTTCACACTGTGATACACTTGTGTTGCAAAATTGTAAACACTGGCAGCAGAATGTGAACACAACTCCAACACAGCTGTCATCTGTTACACACAACAACTCAAAATTGAACACACACATGTTTCTAATGATGTGATCAGACCAATTGGGCAGGATAAAAGTCAGTTCAGAGTGCACAGGTGGCACATGTGCATCCATCTACAATGGACGGAAACATACAGAGAGGCAGAGGAGGCAGAGGAGGCAGAGGAGGCAGAGGAGGCGTGAGAGGTGGTGGACGAGGAAGACCAAGAACAATCATTACTGATGAAATCCGGGCAACTATTGTACACCATGTTGTTGTTCATGGGATGACAATGAGGGAAGCAGGACAAGGAGTCCAACCTAATTTGAGCAGATTCTCTGTGGCCAGCATCATCAGGACATTCAGAGAAGAGAACAGGTAATTGTTTCTTGCTGTACAACATTTGACATACAGTATACTATACTGTAAGTACTGTAATGTTCATTACAATACTATTTTTACTGGCTGTATATGTTTGTAAGTGCATATTCCTCTTTGTAGAATTGAAAGACAACCAAATGGGGGTGGAAGGACTGCTCTTTTCTCCCAACAACAAGAAGCACTCATTGTTGACATGGTCCTTCAAAGTAATGCCATCCGACAGAGAGTGATTGAAGACAATGTCAACTTTGATGGAATCAACAGTGTGTCTCTGTCAACTATTGACCATGTCCTCACATGCAACAGACTTAGCATGAAACAAGTGTACAGAGTACCCTTTGATCGCAACTCTGCAAGAGCCAAAGATCTAAGATATCAGTATGTGCAAGTAAGTGTAACCTACACACACTTTCAGCACTGATGCTTCCAGTACAATTCTATGCTCATAGGCCTACTGTTACTGTAGGCTAGTAGTTGCAGTTGCTACATTTACAGTACTGTAAACTATATTGTAATGTACGTAAATCTATCAATTATCTATTTTTATAGAGTGTTTGAACTGGATTCCATTGAAAGGCCCCATGAATACATTTTCATAGATGAAGCAGGGTTCAATCTGGCGAAAAGGAGGCAGAGAGGCAGGAACATAATTGGTCAACGTGCCATTGTGGAAGTCCCTGGCCAGCGTGGTGGCAATGTCACCCTTTGTGCAGCCATAAGTAACTGGGGGGTTCTCCACCGTCATGCAAACCTGGGGCCATATAACACTGAACATCTCCTTACATTTCTGGGTGGTCTACAGGATATTATGGCTGCGTGTGAGCAGCTGCATCAGCAAGCAGTTCATCCTGTATATGTCATAGTTTGGGACAATGTGAGCTTTCACCGTGCTGTCCTGATACGTGAGTGGTTCACCAACAACCAGCGCTTCATAATGGTTTTCCTTCCACCTTACAGCCCCTTCCTGAATCCAATAGAGGAGTTTCCCTGCGTGGCGGTGGAAGGTCTATGACCGACAGCCCGACACCAGGGCAACTTTATTGGAGGCAATGGAACAGGCCTGTGATGATATAACTGTAGTCTTGTCAAGGCTGGGTTTGGCACACCAGAGGGTTTCTCCCCCCGTTGCCTGGCAAGGGAAAATATTGCCTGTGATGTGGATGAAGTCCTCTGGCCGGACCCTGCACAAAGACATGATGTTGGAGAATGAATCTCAGTGACTTTGATTGTGCAGTAATGTGCTTTTCATTTAGTTTTTTTAGTTTTTGTTATGAAAGTGCAGATATCACTGACTGCGATACGTTTTTGCTAAATGCATTTACAATGAACATTTTCTGTTAACTACATTCCCTGGATGCTGTGTCCTAAATTATTTTATGTAGTGTCTAACGAATGCTCTGTGGTGAATATATTTTTACTTGCTGTGTGTATGATCTGAACACATTGTTTGGTTTTGAACACAGGATAAGTGGTTTTGAGGTGATAGTTTGATTTTGATAAAGTCTGGGGTTTTGTGAATGTAGTTGGAATTTTTGGATTTGTGTTTAAGGTTTTGAGAAAATGGGTGGAGGTTTCAAGAAGTGTTTTAGCAACTGAGAAACTGTAATAAGAACTTTAGCACATGCAAAACCTTTCAACACGTGAAACCAATAACATGATCAATGATTGGTCATGGTATTTGTTTTGCGCCCATCATTGATTGTGCTATTAGTTTTGTGCATTATTTTCCTGCCAGAACTTAGCAAGGAAAAAAGATTTGACGACATGTAAAACTAGCTTTGCCTGTTTCAGCCATTTGCACACATGCAAATTCTGAATTTTGTGAATAAACATTTTAACGCTTGAACATTTTATTGATCGCCATCTTCAATAGGCCACAAACTGAAAATCCATTAACCGAATGAGCTCTTCAGTGCACATATGCATGTTCATATACTGTACATATGTACACACATGCTGAAGAGCACAAAAGCCACCAGGGGACCATTATTTATTTCTAGCAGGGGGAAATGTAGAACTTTTAAAGAAATTTGGTGCTACTTTTGTTGAGACAATGTTGTTTCTATCAAGGATATTACCAATGTTTTATTGAACATTGAGTTATCACACCTTATTGACAGAATAGGTTTTGTAGAATGTGACATATCTTTGATATCAAGTATTATGAAAAAATATGGTACTGAAGTAAGATGTGTATAAATTTCTTTTCAACATTATTTTGCTCCGTGTGTATGAACTTTGTTACTTCGCACGGAAATTTAATTCCATGATTATTTCAATGTGTTTTAAAGTAGGCAGATAATGTAAACTAATGTTAAGCTTTTTGTGTTAAGATCTCCTGGTGTGTATTTAACACCTCAGGTGGGTATCATGTTGTTGATATTTTTCCACATATGTGCCATTTGCTTTTCTGCAAAGTTGTGATTATCATATTACTGTTATTAATATGTGACCATATTCCTTTTCCCATGGTTGATGTTTGAAGGGAACACAATACTCTAGTATGGGAGTGTGATAAGCCACCTGAGACCCGGATAGCACCGATTTACTCTCTCTTGGGAGTGACATACAGTGTCAGGAGGTAGGTGTGACAACAGTTTTATCACCTTTGGTGTATATATATGTATATAAGGTGGCCCTGGGACCACCCCTTGCCTCCCTGCAATTGGGAGTCTTTGAAGATCAAAATGTCCTTACAGCTGTTTTTCATTATATTTGATTATTAATTTGGCTGTTGGCGTCTCTATATTCAATTGAATTTCTCACAAACATACCCTTACATAAACCAGGCTCAAAAAGTTCCTCAATTTTAAATGGGATTACAAATGACCTCCGGAGACATTTTATGAGTCGAGAAACATTTTAATTTTATTTTTTTCCACAATGGTTGTTATGATTGACGTAGAAGTGCAATGATCATTCACAGGAATGAATGAGCTCAATTATAGACACGACAGAAGGCCTGACCACAACATAGCTTTGCATTTCTCCATAAAAAGATCCAGTTGCAAATACGCAAATCCTGAAAGGGTGTAACATTGTAATACTCAATAGGAAACTATTTGCATTATGAGATGCCGAACACCTGAAGAACATATGCAACCTTTGACTGCTAAGGGAGCACAATACAGTAGTTATGTTTCCATAAGCAAACCCCCTATATATCCATGTTCCTCCCAAGATTTATCATCAGTGTTCTTTCTTCCCAATGGGAAATGTTGTAGCCCACTTGTGGGGTTTCGGGGGATTCAGGGTCAGTCTTGCCTACATTTTCTGATTTCCTGTTTTTCTGTGAAGCTTATTTGTGACAGTCTCTCTGTAAAAAGCAGTATACAAATATAACATTGATTTGAAATTAAACTGTACCATGGTCAAACCAAACACACACACAAATACCAAGTGTATTAACATAACTAAAATTTTCAAAACTCAACATTTGTTTTCCAGTGACTCCACTTTCCGCAGCAAACATAATTTATACAAGAGATTATCAGATGGCTCCAGAACCATTGTCATAGAAATGAGACGAAACCGCAGATGAGGTTAGAGCCAGTGTTTGGTGCTGTTATGAACATACATGGAGTTTCGTGAGATCTCTATCAACAATCTTTCAGTGCTCAGGGCAGAAGGAAGAGGATGACGTACCTCATAAACTGACATGTTCTATAATATGTAAACTGCATAATTACTTTTTTTTTTGTTTTTTATACGTACAAAATGAAGCAAATATTCAAGCAAAAAAGAATACAGGTAAACGAACACAAAAGTACTAAAACAGACAATGTAATTAGATGAATTATGAAAGTTGGAAAATAAATTAAAATATGGTTAAAAAGTCCTCATTATCTGCAGAGACAACATCAAAGACATTTTAGATGACTGTGCACCACTTGACAAAATAAACTAAAACCTACAATCTAAAACGTCTAGAAAATGTGTTATTCTGCTTAATCCAAACAAAGAAATTTCGACAATTGACAAATTAATCATCTTTAGAACTGCGTGAACATCTAGAAATGTTATACCGTTTCCCCAGTATGAAACCGGACCTACATTGGTATGTTGTCTTTATGTTTTACATACATATATATATGTATTTATCTTGCATCAGCATCTACTAATACTTGTGAATGATTAATGCTGATAATAGAGCTTCTGTTTTTGTTGCTTGAAGTACAATAAAGTGCTGACAAAGGAAATGGAATGTATGCTGTGTGCTAAACTTGGAACGTCATGGAAATTAGGCTGCAGTACATGTAGCAGCGACCCTTGATCACATAACGTCCTTGTAACACCCAGTGTGTGCACCATTCCTGTGTTACAAAACATACATATCACAGCGATGTAATCTACAGCAACATCTCAACTGGCAATACTTTGAATATCTGCCCATATGCTGTGAAGTAATAAATATATGGTTAGTACTTTGGCAATATACTTCAACATATTTTCAATATATTCCATTTCCGTAAGGGCACATCTGTGGGTCCCACTCCTGGCTGCACCTCTTATTTCCGTAATCCCACAAGTATTAAGGATCACTTTTTTCTTTGTACATACGTCACAAATGCTTTTTATGCAGGAAATTGAAACCAGGCAGCAATGGTCTAAAGATATGATATCATTTCACATTTCAATAAGTGTCGCTGTGTCTACCTTTGGACATAAATGGATAATGCAATAATGTGGCCAGGTAAATTCAAAAAGTTCAGCCTACTTATTGTTTTGTACTTTACAACGTCACGCTCTCTTCTGTAAACAAAATGTGGATTTGCCAAAAAAATAAGATAATTACATTCAAATATGATCATAAATAAGAAACAGTAATAGAATTTTAAAAGAGCGAGCTCAGATACAAAGGTAGCCTCCCTTGATGTGATGCGGCACTCGACAGCGTCTACAGGGAGGTCTCGTGTGAGCAGTCTGGGGAACATTCCAATATGACGCCATTGGAAGACTTGTCTGAAGGGCACTCAGCAGTGATCTAGGCAAGGAAAAGAAATAAAGAATGCAAGAAGAAATCAAGACCAAGTAAAAGATCATTTTCTGTCGACCCCCCCCCCACCCCTTGCCTCCCTGCAATTGTCCTTTGAAGAATGTGTCTCCTGACATTTTACGCCTGGACTTACCTCGCCCGCTTTTCAATGACCTATTTCACCGCAACCCTGTAACCTTCAGTCAAAGCCATGCCAATAGCTGTCCAAGGGCTCGTTGTTAGAGCAGCAATAACACCACAATACCGGTCAAATGAATTAGGGGGAGCACAAAAAGAGACTACCTCAATCCGCCTTCATCACAAACGCACACAAACAGCTGCCAATATAATTAAAATTCCATTAATGTGGTCTCCTAGATTCCTTGGGAAAAAAACATGCGCGGTGATAATTTACAATCCTAGCCTCATGGACCCTACCTTGAGACCAAAAGTACCCGTTAGGTTAGCGTTATTAGAATGCGTGTCAATAGGATTAGTAAAATATCCATACATCCACAGCAGTAACAGATTCGATTTATACCTGGTACTGGTAGAATCCACCTGTTCTTCTCCTGTGGTTAAAAAAAACATTTGCAATCTGCCTTAAAGTTCAGACCCTCTATGGAGATCATATTAAAAAGCTCTGTCCCCCCCAGATAATACCACATTGGCTCAGTATATCTGTGTATACCAGTCTGAATCAAACACAATGAAGCCTGCCTCTCATTGTGCGTGATCTTCCCGTTTTCTTCCCTGTTTGTCAACTGTAGAGTCTATTATATATGATATTATTTTATAAGAGCTATTATATATTACATTATTCTATAAGAGCTATTGTATGAAAGGGTTACACATGAGTTTGATCCACTTCCTCTCAATCTGAGTGTAAGACTTTCTCCTGTCAAGAGGTGCTTTAAGTAGTGAATGGACTACACTTATTATATAAGTGTATAAAAGGGGAACAATAAGAACTTGAGAGCCTGCATATCAGTGTTATGATTACATGTTTCATTTACCCGACAATGAACACATTCCCATCTTTGTATCAACCCAGTGAGTCAAATCTAAAATTACCAATGCCCCAATTCAATATTGGAAGTCCACGTCAGTACCACATAATTTCTACATTAGTCTGACACTGGGCTAAACGGCTATTTTAAGCTTGCAGTAAGCAGCCAGCAGGTCTGGGTTTGTCCCCAAAATACATAATATTCCTAAAAGTCGTTTTTAGTATCTCCAGTTCTCACATGGGCAATAATTCTTTAAAAAAAAATTTGTTTCTGATTTTTTCCCTTTTTCTCCCAATTTAGTAGCCAATTGAACCCCTATTCTAATTCAATTCCCCCCCGTGTAGCAACCGCTAGAGAACCACCGCTGCACAACCCCGTCAATCGGTATATTTAGGGAGGGCGCTACGTCCTCTACAGGGCGCAGCTCCTGACCGTGACACGCCCTGGGTTCTACTGTGCGCAGCGGTTCTCTCCGAGCCCCTCCCCCCACCCGGAAGCGACCGCCAATTGTCGCTTCCACGGGGCACCGGCCACGCTCGGCTATGGCAGGACCGGGGCGCGAACCCCGATCCTCGGAGTACAACTCTTTACCGCTGTACCACCGCGGCGGCCACATGGGCAATAATTCAGTTGAGAAAGTTAGCAGTGACTCAAGGATATTACTGCATGAGAACTAGGGATGTGCGAGGTTAATCGATTAGCCGACTAAACGTTGGCGCTCCTGCTAGTCGCCACCGGAAATACTAGTCGGTAAAACAATTTTGTTTTCTAACTGCTATAAAAATACAGTCAAATCAAAGTCTATTACATGAACATAAGAAATTATTATTAATTATTATTCCAAAATTGCAATATAAAACTACAAATACACATATTTTCACAATGTATTTTTGCGTGATGAAATCAATAACGATCGGCTCGCTCTCCGTGCCCAAAGCGGAAAACTTTCTCCTCAGTCCACCTGGAGAATGTTATTGCGCAAAAAGAGTTAAGTTTCGCAGTACTTGGAGTTAGAGTGAAAGTGGGAATGTACGGCATGTTGTATGTACGGCGTTTAATTTAAAAAAACTCATATAACCATTCAGCCAGAACCATATTCACTACCGACACCGACATAAATCTTGAAGCGCAACACGGCTCTGAAGAAACGGTTATCGCTATACAAACTAGAGCTCGCCATTATCAGAAGGATAATGAGCAATGAGCATATTGCATGTCGCGAAGTGCATTTCAAATATATTTGCTTATTAGTATATTAGACTACGCCGTTCAAATGGCTCATGCTGCACACAAAATACTTTAATGAGCATGTTATGCAAATAGATTTCTAAGTGCCAATTCTGTTTTCTGAGCCTTATATTTTTACTAGACTAGTCGGTTAGACGTTTACAAATCTTTAGTTTAAACGTCAGTGAAATTAGTCGAAAAGCACATCCCTAATGAGAACATACACATTAAATAACTAAATAAATGGAAGAACTTACTGCTTGTAGAGGTTTGCTTTCTGCTCCCATGTTGATGTTATGTCTTTTCAGGTCTGATTTTATCAAGGCTGCACAAAAAGGAAAAACAGAATGTTGCCGGTTTGAAAAAGTGCAGAAAATTATCCACATCTGTTCACTGAAAAAGCAAGTCTAATCTACACAAAATAATCATTCTATGGACTCTGTATTAATGCCCTGACCTGGAAGATATCTTAAAATGAGTAGTACAGGCCGTCATAAAAAGAAATAATCACAACATCATTTTGGAGCTTCATTGGGTCATTGCAGTCCTGGACCCAATATTTCCATCATATGGATACCCCAAAAGAAACCCTGATTCCTCGTTTCTTCTCAGGAGTTGAAAGTGAGTGAAACCCCGCAGTCCTACACCAGACAGAGCGCCGACAGTAAACCTATGAATAATAACAACATGGTGGCTGCTACAGCATTGTTGGGGCTACAAGAACATATTAATACAGCCGCGACCGTGAAGAGAGAAAAAAAACCTGTTAGAATGATGCCCGTGAAGATCCAGGCACAGAGGAAGAGGTTTCCAGCCAGGGGGTTATAGTCTGTGGTTAGCTTCCCCTGAATCAATGTGAAAAGGATCCCAAATATCTGGAAGACAACAGAGCATTGGGCGTGGGGCGTGGGGGGTGGGGGGTGGGGGGGGGGCTCTATTAGCTTAGACAATGTAGGAGACACATTATAACTGACTACAGAGATAAACAGTGGACAGGTTTAAATCCCTTTGTCAAATATGCTCCTTTTCTGAAACCCTAACGTCTCACATTTCATGCCTGCAGGAGCCCTAATGGATTCTGCACACTTCAAACAATGGATTCCACAGCAATCAGTAAGGTCACTACGATGGCTTGCATCTATATGGGCAGTGGCAAACTTGTTCGGATTTCTTAGAATTGTAACTTTAGTGTAACTTTGCCAGTAATTACCTGTGCAAATGCATTGAGAAGCCCTGACGAAGTGCCTTCAGATTCAGGGTACGTTATTTCAACTCCAAACTCAAAACCGAGAGGCAGGTAACCAGTCATGAAAAACCTGTTACGGATAAGCATATAAAATAGCAAATAATCTGAAATACCTGCAGCAATATTCAAAACAATGTTCTGTAACACTGTTTGTGTCCATATTTAATGCTGAGCAGTTAAGTGACTTTCAATGGCAGTCTCTTATTGCATTGTAGCTCAATCAATAGCTTCTCTAACGCAATATACAGTATGGCTTCAGATTTACGTTTCTTAAACAAAATTACTCTTTGCTTAATTTCCACTAAATCACAGTAAACAAAATCGCAGCACATGCAGTCCTATGATAAAGGCAAAAAAACCCAGGTTGGGATGTACATTTACAAATCTGCCATGTGAGAGCCTTTGACCTGGCCTGCGATTGGTACTTCTAACAAAACATATTGCCTATTTAAGTTAAACTTTAACCGTAAGATCATTTCCCAGTCAAAAGCCACAATGGCTTTTAAGGCATTATCATGCTATTATGAGAACGTACATTCTGGAAGCTGAAACTTGTGGCACCCGTTCTTAAAAAAGTCTTACCCCAGCGCACCAGCTGTGAAAAACACCACAATAAGATGTCCCAGGTCCAAGGTGAATGTGAACACTACCATGCCGATGAAGGACAGGATGTAGACTATCAGTGTGGTCATTCTTAAAAGAGCAAAAACAAAATAAGCCTTAGAATCCTCCTGGATCATAAATCACCAGAAATATGCAGAGATTGTGGGCAACTGACCTGGCACTAACTCCAAGAGTAATTGGTCCTTTTATCTTTATTTTGACATTAGTTAGTAAGAGCTTATCAAGTAATGCCACGGAACGTAATGAGGATAATCTTTTCTAGGTTCTCTGGGATAATAACATAGTCGCTGCAACTACCTAAATAATCTTTTCAAATTTGATTGGTTAAATTCGCTTGCATTAAAGCACAACTGAATTTTGGTAGAACGTTGGGTTGTGCAGTTACCTGGCCATGATATGAGTCCAAATGGTGGCGAAATATGTTCATTAGTTGCTCTGTGCTCCCCTGGGGTGATAATCCAGAGTAGGGTATTTGTAGCTCACCATTCACTTCTATAGGGCAGATAAAACGGTCTCAAAATGACACTTCTAGCACATATATGTGAACGTCAATATAAACAATATCCAGTCCTTGTACATATTTTTTTAATTTTATTAAATGGCCCTTTCCTGACTTTTTCGTATTTTATTTGGAACATAGATCCGGTAGGTAATTCTTGCGCCAGAAACAGCGTTAATGCGCCGATGCATCAGAAACCACCCATTGGTCCAAATTTCCATGGAAGCAAGCATTCCTGGTAGTAGCTATATATCTATGGTAAACAAACCGAACTGCCGACATTTTGCTAGTCTTTTCTGGTAGCTTGCTAACAACATTGAAGAAAATTGTACTTTTATAAATAATCTTAATTACACAAAAAAAAATAAGTATGAGGACTGGTTATTGTTTGTATTGACAGAATCCGCTTCGTTCATGTTCGTATACATGCTAGAAGTGTCATTTTGAGACCGTTTTAGCTGCCCTATAGAAGTGAATGAAGAGCGACAAATACCCTATTCTGGAGTATCACCCCAGGGGAGCACAGAGCAACTAACAAACATATTTGCCCATCATTTAGACTCATATCATGTCATGGCCAGGTAACTACATAACCCAAAGTTCAAAGTTCAAAGTGTTCAAAGTGTTTTTATTTATCAAGTGCACAGTATAACACAAGGTCATTCTGAACAATGAAATTCTTAGGACATGGCAAGCAACAACTATGTAGTAGGCATTAAAAACAAACAAAAACAAAAACAAAAAAATATATATCTTAAATTGTTTAAAAAAAAAGTCAAATAAGGGCAAGAATAACATAAATATAAATATACATAGCAGTAAAACACTAGCAGCAGTTCCAGATATGGACAGTAGGAGTAGGAGTATTAAATATAAAGTGTGGAGGTGCCGATAGACATGTACAATAAATTAAATTAAGGTGATGTACATTGAATGTACATAAGAAGTGCCTAGAGCATACAATGAGGTGCGATGAATGAGATTAATGCTGCTGGTTGAGCCCCCCCCTGTCGCTTCCTGAAGTCCACGATCATCTCCTTAGTCTTGCAGACGTTGAGAGAGAGGTTGTTGTCCTGGCACCATGTTGCTAAGATGCTGACCTCCTCTCTGTAGGCGGTCTCATCGTTGTTGGAGATGAGACCCAGGATGGTGGTGTCGTCTGCAAACTTAAGGATGGCGTTGGAGCTGCGCGTGGCCACAGTCGTGTGTGAACAGGGCGTACAGGAGGGGACTGAGTACGCAGCCCTGAGGGGCTCCGGTGCTCAGGGTCAGTGCAGAGGAGAAGCGGTTACCCATTCTCACCACCTGGGGTCTGCCCGTCAGGAAGTCCAGGATCCAGTTGCAAAGGGAGGTGTTAAGACCCAGGATCCTGAGCTTGGGAATGAGCTTAGCGGGCACAATTGTGTTGAATGCTGAGCTGTAGTCTATAAACAGCATCCTCACGTATGTGTTACCCTTATCCAGGTTGGAGAGGGCGGTGTGCACTGTCAGGGTGATGGCGTCGTCCGTAGATCTGTTGGGACGGTATGCAAATTGAAGGGGGTCCAAGGTGTCAGGAAGGGAGGAGCAAATGTGGGTTCTGACTAACCACTCGAAGCACTTCATGATGATGGAGGTCAGTGCTACAGGGCGGTAGTCATTCAGGCAGGTGATGGAAGGTTTCTTTGGTACGGGGACAATGGTTGTCTGTTTGAAGCAGGTGGGGACTGCAGACTGTTTCAGGGAGAGGTTGAATATAGAGGTAAATACCTCCGCTAGCTGGTCAGCGCACGCTCTGAGGACACGGCCTGGAATGCCATCTGGCCCTGGTGACTTCCGAGGGTTTACTCTTTTAAAAGCTCTCCTCACGTCAGCCATAGATAGGTACAGAGTGCAGTCATCCTGGTCCTCAGCTAGTTTTACAGAAGGGATGGTGTTGCTCACCTCAAACCGTGCGTAAAAGGTGTTGAGCTCATCGGGAAGAGAGGCGGCGGGCTGGGCATCACTGCTATTTCTCCCTTTGTAGTCTGTGATGGAGCGCAGTCCACGCCACATGCGTCTGGGGTCGGAACTGTGGTAGTTGGACTCCAACTTGTCCCTGTAGGCTCTTTTTGCATCTCTGATGGTTTTCTGTAGGTCATATCTGGACTTCCTCAAGGCCTCCAGGTCCCCAGATCTATAGGCAGAAGACCGTGCTCTGAGCTTAGCACGGACATCACCATTAACCCAGGGCTTTTGGCTGGGGAAAGTCCTAACATTGACTCTCGGGACAACGTCATCTATGCACTTGGAGATGTAGGCTGAGACAGAGTCTGTGTATTCATCAATGTCCCCATCAGCTGCAACACAGAACATCTGCCAGTCTGTGGTTTCAAAACAGTCCTGCAGAGTGGCAATGGATTTCTCACTCCAGCGTTGAACTGCTCGAAAAACCGGTTTTTCCTGTTTTAGACGTTGTCTGTAGGTTGGGAGGAGAAGAATGGAGGTGTGATCTGCCTTACCAAAGGCAGGGCGGGGGAGGGGTTTATAGCTGTCCCGTAGTTGAGAATAACAATGGTCAAGAGTCTGATCACCACGGGTAGGAAAGTTAATATGCTGGTGATATTTAGGCAATACTTTCCTCATATTAGCCTTGTTGAAGTCCCCAACAACAATAGAAGCTGCCTCAGGGTGAGCGTTCTCTAGTCCATTAATTACTCCGTAAAGGTCCTCTAGTGCGCGCGTTTTATCCGCCTGCGGGGGAATGTAAACTACGGTGATTATAGCGGAGCTGAATTCCCGAGGGAGGTAGAAGGGACGGACTTTTATAGTTAAGAGCTCCAGGTCTGGTGAGCAGTGTTTTGTAAGCACTGCTACATCCGAACCCCAGCGAGAGTTAACCATAATGCAGACCCCACCGCCTCTGCGTTTGCCTGACTCCGTAGTTCTGTCCTGCCGGTAAATGGAAAATCCAGCCGGGGTAGCGGCCGAGTCAGGTACCGTCGGGTCTAGCCAGGTCTCAGTAAACGCCAGCACGCAGCAGTTCGCAATGTCCCGCTGGAAGTTAATCCGTGCGTGTAGTTCGTCCATTTTATTGTCCAGGGATTGAACATTTGCCAGTAAAATGCTCGGTAACGGCGGTTTGCAGTATCTCGTCCGTGATCTGCATAGGATACCGGCACGTTTGCCTCTTCTCTTTCTCCTCCGTCGGCGTATTGGTAAACACAACGGCGGCAGGACAAAGGAATCACAGCACGTACTCCGGTAAATTGAGAAAAAGTCAGTGTCCAGTGACGAACGAACTTCCAAAAGTGCTTGTCGATCATACTGTATGAGCGACAGTGCAGTACGTACAAAAATAAAAACAATACAAATAATAATAGACAAAAAGCTACTAGTTGAATGCGGAGCCATTGTCAGTGCGACCTTCCACCGGCGCACCAGGACCCAAAAAAATAAAAAAAAATAAAAAAATAAGTTATACCAAAGTTCAGTGTCCCGTTATTGTTTGTATTGACAGAATCCGCTTCGTTCACGTTCGTATACATGCTAGAAGTGTCATTTTGAGACCGTTTTAGCTGCCCTATAGAAGTGAATGAAGAGCGACAAATACCCTATTCTGGAGTATCACCCCAGGGGAGCACAGAGCAACTAACAAACATATTTGCCCATCATTTAGACTCATATCATGTCATGGCCAGGTAACTACATAACCCAAAGTTCTACCAAAGTTCAGTTGTGCTTTAAGAGCTCATTATAGCGAACCCAAATTATGAGCTCCACTGGAGTGGTTCTGTCATTAAACGTAAGAAACTGGGATTTTGTGCCTTGGTCACTTGAACTCACAAGCCAAGACACATTTTCTGGTGTTAAATGAATTAGAATAAAAAATGTTAAATACAATTTAAAGAAAAAAGTAATCCTTTATTGTTGTCACCTGCTTAACGATAATCTTTTTTATTTTTATTCTTCAACCCTGAGCATCGCTGGAAGCTTTTAATTCTCATTTCTTCTTCTTCCTATTCTGTGTATCTTGGTGGTTTAGTGAAGTGGCACCAGACTTAATTTTATCATGAAGTAGATTCCTCACACTAAACTCTTAAAACTCCCCAATGACAGGCACACATAGCAGTGCACTGAAAACATTTGAATTCTGGGAACAGTCGGAGGTTGTGTTAACGCATTAGACCACCATGCACTGGACATGGAGAAAAGCTGCAAGCGCACCAGCCATGGGTGAACGTGATACGTACTTGTAGGTCTTAGTGTGATCCAGCCACACTCCACAGATGATGGAGCCAACCATCCCAGCCCCAACCAGGGTTAAGCCGATCCTGCCTGCATTCAGCTCCTCCCCCTGGGTGGAGGGTCCTTGTGTTAGTTGGGGTGAGAAAAGCGGCAAGCAGGCACTGTTTTGGACACCTACAACACACACTTCCGCTCAGCGCAGCTCATTCCAAGTTAGCGCATTTTGCTAGCAAGCAACATCCAAAACTGAGAGGGGTGGCCTCCCTGGATGGAGCCTCAGGTTACACATGCCATAGGAACTAGTTCCAACCAAATGTATTATTAAATATTCATTATTTTTGAATAAACAGGCAATATGTTTTTATATACGCAAAACCTTTGGAAGCATAGCATTACTGTACAGACAATTAATTCATGCTTAGTTGTAGTTAACATTCTTATTAAACCATCTTGTTAGTGTGAATTGATTAGTGCACATTCCACAACTTAACTTTCACATCTGCCCCAGAACCTACATTTTCCACAATATTCAGAGGAATAAATGACACTATTAATATTGAGAAGATGGAGCTGATGGTGAATATCCTGATAAATCAAGTTCAGCGTACCTCATAATATGTCATGATCATCTGGTTGAGTATTGTTGACACAGAGTAGAAAGAGCCAGTCATAATACCTACAAACAAAAAATCAAAGATGCAAAAACTAGGCTCAATTAACTCAAACTAAATTGAATCACACACTTGGGTTAATTTTGTGAAGGACGTGAAAAAAACATTCTATACTCTAAATGGAAGTAAATATGCCATGAAATCCAAATAAATAGTGAACTGGGCATTGGCTGAAAAAGAGTAGTGGTCAGAAAACGTTGCTAGGTCACTAGGTTGTTGCTGTATAGGGAACACTGTCATTGTACCTTTAATATACAGTACCCTCCACTATTATTGGCACCCCTGGTAAAGATGAGTAAAAAGGGTTATAAAAAAGACCCTTGATGACTTAGCCATTTAGCCCACAATGTGTTCCATACTGTTCCAGTGTAATTTACAGCTAAATCTAGTCCCATCCCCCAATTCCCATAGAGATACATTCAAACGCAGAGACGTTATAGTATCGCTTGTAAGAGTACCAGAAAATAAAATATCAAGAGTCTTTTGATGTTGTTGGGTCACAGACATCAGGAAGTCATGGCATGCAAAGGATATGCGACCAAATATTTAAAATGATCACTTTATTATATATATATAAATGCAGGGGTGCCAATAATTGTGGCACACATGGTTTTGTTAAAAATAATTATTTCTTGATGAGGGATTTTTTTTTCTCATAATAAATTTACTTCAATTGAAGGTTGGATTTTTCTAATTTTTTCAGTGTGAGATTAAGCGAATTCACCAAATGGTGAATTTTGTATAACCCTTTTTACTCATCTTTACCAGGGGTGCCAATAATAGTGGAGGGCACTGTAAGTAATCAAGGGAGGTCACTCCAGTCAATAACTTCTTCAATAAACACCCAGCTGTATGTTTATTTAACGGAACCAAAGCATCAAATAAAATAGGACCAAAGCATCAAATAACACTGTCACACAAAAGTGGCATCCTGAAAGGGTTGTATTAATCAATGACGGCAAATTATATAAAAATGCAAGTCTCCCTGGATAAGCCCATCTTATCTGAAAATAAACCAAGCAGCCATTTAAATGAACACTTGAGAAGTGATCTCCTGTTGCCTCACCATAGCTGACGAGAAGCAGAATGAAAGGCTTGTTCATGAAGAGGTTGATGATGGATTGCTTGTAGGAGTAGTCTTCAGAAGGCCCAGTGGGAAGCACAGCCTGAGCTTGGCTCGGGGGCAGGGGAGGTCTGTCTTTGATAACTAAGGGGGGAAATGTTAGATGTTACATGTGGACCAGAAAAACATGCATTCACCATAATTCCGTGTTTACAAATCCATCCATACATTATACACTGCTCAAAGAAATTAAGGGAACACTTAATCAACACAGTATAACACCAAGTCAATTAAACTTCTGGGATATCGATCTGTCCAGTTAGGAAGCGTAAATGATTGTGAATCAATTTCACCTGCTTTGGTGCAAATGAAAGTGAGAACAGATGGACAGGAGAGGCAACAGCAAGACAACCCCCAAAAAGTAAATGGTTTTGCAGGTGGTGGCCACAGACCATTTCTCTCTCCTTATCCTTCCTGACTGATTTTTCTCTGGTTTTGTATTTTGCTAGTGCCCTTGTCACTACTGGTAGCATGAGGCGGTACCTGCAGCCTATTCAGGTTGCACAGGTAGTCCAGCTCCTCCAGGATGGCACATCCATACGTGCCATCGCAAGAAGGTTTGCTGTGTCTCCCAGCAGTCTCAAGAGCGTGGAGGAGATACCGGGAGACGGGCCATTACACAAGGAGAGCTGGACAGGGCTGTAGAAGGACAACAACCCAGTGGCAGGACTAGTATCTGCTTCTTTATGCAAGGAGAAACAGGAGGAGCACTGCCAGAGCCCTACAAAATGACCTCCAGCGGGCTACTCGTGTGCATGTTTCTGACCAAACTGTCAGAAACAGACTCCATGAGGGTGGCATGAGGGCTCACAGCCCAGCACCATGCAGCTCGATTGGCATTTGCCAGAGAACACCAGAATTGGCAGGTTCGCCATTGGCGCCCCGTTCTCTTCACAGATGAGAGCAGGTTCACACTGAGCACATGTGACAGACGTGAAAGAGTCTGGAGACGCCGTGGCAAATGTTATGCTGCCTGCAACATCATCCGGCATGACCGGTTTGGTTTAATTGACTTGGTGTTATACTGTGATGATTAAGTGTTCCCTTAATTTTTTTGAGCAGTGTATAACCCACTTATTCCTGGGGGGCTGGAGCTTATCCCAGCATGCATTGGGTGAGAGGCAGAAATACCCCCTGGTTATGGTAAATGGACTGCACTTATATAGCGCTTTTATCCAAAGCGCTTTACAATGGCCTCTCATTCACCCGTTCACACACACATTCACACACCAATGGCGGCAGCCACCATGCAAGGTGCTAGCCTGCTCATTGGGAGCAATTTGGGGTTCAGTGTCTTGCGACCCTGTGATCAGCAGACGCCCCGCTCTACCTCCTGAGCCACAGCTGCCACAGCCGTTATTGTTTGTATTGACAGAATCCGCTTTGTTCATGTTCGTGTATGTGCTAGTATCATTTTGAGACTGTTTTAGCTGCCCTATAGAAGTGAATGAAGAGCGACAAATACGCTATTCTGGAGTATCACCCCAGGGGAGCACAGAGCAACTAACAAACATATTTGCCCATCATTTAGACTCATATCATGTCATGGCCAGGTAACTACATAACCCAAAGTTCTACCAAAGTTCAGTTGTGCTTTAAGAGCTCATTATAGCGAACCCGAATTATGAGCTCCACTGGAGTGGTTCTGTCATTAAACGTAAGCAACTGGGATTTTGTGCCTTGGTCACTTGAACTCACAAGCCAAGACACATTTTCTGGTGTTAATTGAATGAGGATAAAAAATGTTAGGTACAATTGAGAGCTGAAATAAAAAAGTAATCCTTTATTGTTGTCACCTGCTTAACAGTAATAAAAAAAAATTATTCAACCCTGAGCATCGCTGACCTGAGTAATTTTCTTCGCCACCATTTGGACCATATCATGTCCAGGTAACTACACAACCCAAAGGTCTACCAAAGTTCATTTGTGCTTTAACAAGTCGTACACACCAATGCACACCAATGAAGTTCAATGAACTGCAGGACTCTTTTGTTTATGTATGGTCTGGTCTACTTAACCTATGCAAAATGTCCTCTGGGGGAAATCTGGCAGCAATGCAACCTACCAGACTGTATTATACTACAACACACCACACCTGCATAAACAGCATACCCTGACTTGACCCCACATTTCTCGGTGGGGCAGTCATTTTTGGTCCACATGTAACAGTAAGTCTCGTGCATAAGTGTTCCTCACAGAAGGATGGTACGGAGAAAAAAAAACCTAACAAACCTTCCGTGTGCTGTACTTCTGCAGGCATGATTTTATGTGACTACGGTACCAAGACACTTCATTTTAACTCACCCACAACAGTCAAGATGAAGAGTACGGTGGAAACCACAGCTGTTCCGTAAAACATGATGCTTATATTGTAGCCCATCAAATCTTTATCCTCCACAGTGTTGGGCACCAGGACTGGAGGAAGTAAAAATCCAATGGCAGCACCCAACTAAGAAACAAACAGATAGGCATTCATTTTAGGGTACATTAACACAATTAAAAATGTATGATAAATACTTTATATATAATAAGCAATCATAAGCCATAAATATATGTTTTTAGATAGATATGTGTTTTTTTTATATTTTTTTAAGTATACTTCATTACATTTGAAGTATCTAATCATATAGGACTATCATATGGGGCTAACATTTAATGCATATGCATACTCATCTGCACGAGTCCAGCTCAGGCAGCTCAGGACACACCTGCATCCAAGATGAGGACAGCGCTGCCTCACTTGGGGACTCGCACATTTGGATCGACACTTACAGCCAATTGGTAAAATAAATTAAGCCTTATTCAAGTATACTGGCTTAGAAATGACCTACCCACATGTGAGAGGCATGAAACCACCAATCACGAGCTCGGTAGTAAACCGGAAGTGTACTTATGCTAAATACCTACTTGCAAAAACGGCACCCTGTAGATATTTGATTAGCTTAAAGTCCAGGAAGTACAGTTGGTTTTAAACACAAAAGAGTGTGCTGCACAACCTCTGTTTATAGTTAATTCTGCCGTCTATTAAACGCATTTTATAGTTAATTGCTTAAATGTATTAGTATTTTACTTTAGTAAGGCTTTAAATTCATAGAATAAAACCCCTTAATAAAACACAGGATAGCTATCCACTTAGAGCATTAAAATGGCACTATGAAAAAATACTATCAGGCAATATGAATTACACAGAGATGTGTGGGTGCTTTACATTTCTTATGCTTAAAATAGAAAAACTGAGAAATAGCCTAAACAACATATTTACTAGGCATGCATTGCATGCTGTTCTTTAAAGCAGTAAGAATACCTGGTTGCCCAACACGGCTGTAGCACAAGCAGTTGACACTTCCTTGGGACCGAACCACACGGAGGCAATCCTTGACGGCAGTCCCAGGATGAATACTTGAGCAATCGAACATATAACCTGCGCCGTCATCGTCACCCCAAAAAGATTTGGTTTTACACTGGCGCATTTCACCCATGCTCCGATGCAGTTCAAGCCGGCCCCCAGAAGTGCAGTAATTTTCAGCCCTTTTTTATCCAACAACCAGGTTGCCGGGAAGATCAAGGGCACATACGCAACCATATACACGACAGACAGCCAATCAATCTTATCATTTGACACACCATAGTAAAAGGTGAATATATTGGTGATGATGCTATACTGGATCCATTGAAAGCTGTTCACGAGGGAATAAAGGCTGAACACTACCAAAACGGCAAATCTTCTGTGATAGAGCCGGGTTTGGAGTGGTTTCTGTCCACTAGGCAACATAGCCTGTTTCTCATCCGGAGGCATCTCCCGTTCGGACTCCCTAGAATCCACCACAGTTACATGGGCCGACGTAATCGTTACATCCAAATACCGACTCCCATTTGGTGTTCCGATTTTGTCCTCTGTCTCCGGACCTGTGTCATCTTCGTCGTGTGCATCAATACACCGGAGACGTTCCTGAACGAGCTCACCAGCAACCATGATGCTACAACGCACAGATCACCACGTTTTGTGCGTAAAAAGGCCAAGTCTAATTTAAAGTCGCAGCTCAGCAGCCCTCACTCAAGATTCCACATTGAAAACAATGGCATTCGAAACACAATAGCAATCTTTTAGTTTAAAGAAAACTAAAGATGCTGAGGACTGCGATGGGTGAAAGATAAACATGAAAACGTATTTGCCGTTTCAAAACGTTTGCCAAAAGTAGACCAATTCTATGTGTGCCAAATGTGATGCTGTAAACTACAGTTCCAGCATAATTAGATCAGCTGAAAAGGAGCGCGCATGGCATAGTCGTATTCAGTTACCCGCTTCCACGCTGGCTCTTCTTCCACCACAGTGTGTGTAGTAGCCTAGCCCTACCGCTTTTGTTCAAACGCTACGTAATGAAAAAAATGGGTTTGGAACAAATGCTTCACACATACGCGAGCCTTCCGATGTCTCCCACCAATCAAAATGCAGACGAGGAGGTTCTCGCAGACACATGTGGCAACTATTGAGAACACCGGGAAAACCATAATGAAAAGGGATGCGCACCTTGTAAGCGATCGACGATTTAACTCGGCTACAAATGTGTCATATTAAACATGTTTATTGTCGAACCAGTTTTAAAAACAAACCAAAAGTAACGTTAGGCTTTTCGGCTGCAGTTTAATTAGCCTTATTTCATTATTTATTTTAACGTAGCGTACGACATTCGCCTAAATTTTGCTTGTTGTGGTAGCTTGATGAAACATAGGCTACAGTAGCCTACAATATATAATGTGAAATCATAGCCAACAATGCAAATGTCACATTTGGTTATGTTATAACTATAGGCTATATAACCACTAGGCGGGTTAATTAGGTAGCATAACAGGACTACCTTGTGCCTTCAGGTTAAAGTATTCTTCTGGCCAACTCAGGAGGGTCAGTTCAATTAATAGAAACGCACTTTAGGTCGAACAGATGGCGTTTTCGTTGTTTCTAATCCGCTAATCATGGTTTAACCTAGTAGTCTATTCACATGAATTAATGTGCGATCAGTCCCTACTCAAATAGGCTACTCGGATATAAATTGACAAAATCCTTAATATTCCTGTAGGAAACATCTTTTGATGCTGACAAACTGAACTAATCTAAAATTTTAATTAGCAGCTAGTTTCAAATGGTTAAACCTAGGCCTATAGCCTAGTTTCCACAACATAGACCTAGAAACGCTCGTGCCATAAAATGCATCCTCCTTCGTGGGATACTTGAACCGGATAATGCATTATGCAAATATAGTTTAACCTTTTTTGAAGTGAGCAACGTTCACTTTTTAACGACAAACAGAGGTTAGCGTCACGCATTAGCAGTTATTCTGGTTCTGCCACCCTGTTGCTATAGAGACCCTCACACTCAGGTTACACCTAAAAAACATCGACAGACTGACCCTGTTGTTACATTTAGACACTACTAGGAGTGCACACATTGTTACTGGGGTGAAGAAGACATGTCTAAGTCTAAAGGCGATACGTTGTACCAATTGAACGCGCAAAGAGAAACATGGTGTCGAGTGGAGCCAGACAGTAAATTCTGGGCTCAAGCAGAGAGAAGACATTTTGCCTGTCATTTACAAACTACCTACAATTTTAAATCGCTTCATGCGCAGAGACCAGACCAGCGTTTGTCCTGGATAGGAGGCGTTTCCCGGTTGCCAGAGAGAAAACACTTTGAAGAAAATAGTAAGCACTCCTTACATCGTTATTTGGACTCATGCACGATTCAACCATTAATATTGCTTAAAATGCTTTTTCATGCTAGTATATTTGATTGTATTCCGTTTATTCTTGCAGACAAGGCGCACTTGGTGTGAACATCTCATCAGAACGTCTGCCTTCTACCTCCACACCGTCGGGTATTTGTGAATCAGATAGCTAATACAATACAAATTGTAAGCAACGGCTATAATTGTATTAATCGTGTAGACTATTTAATCGTTGATGCAGCTCGGGCAATACATCTCATAACATAGAACTGGGTTCTCCACCAAGACGAATATCAGAGTTTAGTTATTACCCATTAATCTTGCACTTAGAAGTTTATAACACATGCCACCATATCCTTGTCAACATCAAGACATATAATTATTAAAGTAACACAAAAGATGACATTAAATACAATGTATTAGAAAAATCTTTAATTTAAACAGACTGATATTACAGTTTAATTTCTAGCAATTTGGACACTTATTTTGGTGCGCTCATTATCTTCTTAATTCCTGGGAATAATTTGAGTGCATTATGCGTTGTGGCCTCAACGACTGTTTCCGGTGGAATTCCTTTCATTTGTGCAATATACTCAGATGACAGGACAATGTTTTTGGGTTCATTTCTAACCTAAAAGAGAAATCAATATTGGAGAAAACCACATAAGAAAAATAAGGTCGGCTGAACTGTAGTAATCAATTAGCACACAATGGAACCCAAACCCACATGCTTATCTGGTCCCAGGGCAGGGGAGTCTGTCTCCAGGCATATATGTTCCAGGGGGATCTGTTTAATTAGCCTGACTCTCTGTATAAAAAAAACACAAAAAAACAATTCAAAACTCTTACCAAGGGAATCCTCAAAGACTTTGCAAAATCACCAAAAACCTTAATTGCGAGGGGGTTTTCAATAATATACTTCACAAAACATACGTGTAATGACTTATCTTTATATGCACATCAAAAGAACGGGTTGTTATTGCAATACTTAAAAGCAATGCCTCCAGCACTCCTTTATGGCACTGTCAGAACGAGGCTTCAATGATTAACATTCCAAGTGCTGTTTTTTTTAATTTTTAAACATCTTCACTCTCCTCCCACCCCCTGCCTATGGACTGATTACCAAGTGATAATTTGCCACAACACAAAGCCAGAGCCATTACTGAGTTAATGGATGACTACAGAATGCAGCTTTTACCCCCTAAAGGTAGGCTCCAGGGATGTCCTAAGCTAGTGCTGTAGACCTACCCCTTGATACTAACACAACTAACCATATTACCTTACTTATATGTACCTTGCAACTAAGAGGTGGTTCATTTTAGGCTGGTTGTAACAGTATTTTTCACAATGTACAGTCGTTTTGCAGTCCATATAGGTTGTTTCTCTAATATTGCACTTTTATTAGTATTTTGGTTATTATTACTAGATAGTAGGGAAGCCAGCTGTCATCGAAAATATGGCAACCAGTATTAGTATACACTCTTTATAATGAAGTCAACACCATACACTCACATGTGGACATCCTTAACGGTTGTACACTCGGAAGGGTAGTCTACAGGATGGTGTAGAATTTTGAATTCACTAATGACCAGTGGTTGACTTGTAAACGTTCATAAAGTGGGTGGGGTCTGTCATATCAGAGAGCACCGTTAACCCAAAGGGGATGGACAGGGATGATGGTAGGCTTACAAAGGGGATGGCTTTTTGTAAAAAAACATTTTTAACAGGGGGGATGGAATCCCCTTCAAATTGACCCCTGCTTAAATAACTGGCCTGGAGGTACTGTATATAATTGCAAGATTGTTCACCTCCAATTTCCCTCCCACTGGATTTTTAAGTGATGTCAGAATACTTAATTTATGAGTACTCCATTTGGCATAACCTCCCATACAATTGGGTTTATTTGAAGAATTGATTCTAAGAGATACGGGGATGTTCAGGGAATTGAGGTAGATAAGCTAAAGCTATTAGAATATTTAAAAAATATATATCTGGCAAAAAATACTCAAACTGAATTCCAATTTCAAATAGTGTGACAGGGACTAAAGGCTGTGTGCCAGGACTCTCACCCGAAACCAAGGAAATAGCAACAATGTCATTTAATAAAGTGACAAAATGACTATTCTCTGTTGTGTATTTGGTCCAGACTAATTCTAAGTCATTAATTTCTTTTAATTCCAAAGTCATTTCTAAGGCTTTATTAAACTAAGCAAAACAACTAATCCAAATGAGATTTGGCTGGATTACTATGCATAAAAACATTCACAGTAAATTAATATTTAAAAATCTGTCTTAGATTAATTTCACATTCCTAATATGAAAACTGTGCTATTTCTGTCAACTCTACGAACTATTAAATCTGAAAGAGTCCAGATGAATGAAATAGCCTTATTGTGATCTCTTGGAAATGCAGAGACAAAGATTAGATTATTCTCATACTCGAGATAAAGCAAGACGAAGACACTTTGGCGGATGACTGTGACCTACTTGCTTCCCGTTTCCTGAAACAGAATACACTCGGAGCAACACCTAAACCTTTGGAATGTTTCCAATTTGAGTGACAATGTGTTTCATTTGAGTTGGTGTACTGAAACTTGATATATTTTGCCATCCTTTCAACAAATGCCATTTGTTCATTTAACTCTTTTGTGTAATGCTTAATATTTAGTGATAGTTAATGCTATGCTTCAGACGGGATGTTGTCCCGGAGCACATTCATTTTGACATTGAACGGCCGCTGCGTTTGGTTATGCAACAGTAAAACGTGCTCGCCTATACATCAGCTGAACAGATATATGTTTACGTTCAAAGATCAAGGTCCACTGACTGAAAAGCATGTCCGCTATCATAACTGCACACTGGATGACCTGTGCGAAGAGGGATGGGCCGACAGGTTACAGGTAAGCTGTGAAGAAGGCGGTCAGCACGGTGTAGTCTCGTGGTAAGGAACCTGACTCTTCAACAAGAAGTCCCTGAATACACAATGAGGTTGTTCTGTTGAGTAAGGCACATCATCTTGATTTCTTACCCAGATTTCTAAGAAGAGGACCTGTGTAATTTCAGATGTGAAACCGCACTGGATAATTAATATTAATAATAATATTACTAATGTCCTCACCTGCTCATTTCTGCAGACAGCTGGGGGGAAAGAGAAGTAATACCCCATCTGAACCCCCTCCATGGCCACGGACAGCCTCCCTGCAAAGTTGTGCAGCAGAGCATGGCTGATACCTACAAACACATCCATGGTTCTGTATGAGCACTCTCAAGCACATTAATAGAATAAAATTATAGTATCAGTCTAACGGTAACTACAGTATTACATATGGGCTGAGCTGCATACCCTGTTCTTTGAGGATACCTATGGTGACCTTCGCAGCTGATCGGGAATGGACATTCCTGTGAAGCCAAGCAAATGGCTCTCACGTCAGTCATGTCAGGCTACGGCTTTGTTCGTATTCATTTTCTTGCACACTAGCTTTCGTTTCATTAGTTTAAATTAAAACCTATATTACGAATGCTGTAATATAATGGCTTCCACCCCTTTTGAGGCCTCTGAAATGTACGCATTTAATGGCGTGGCAGAAAATTGTGCGTTCGCACAGAATGACGCAAGCTCTCCAGTACGTATCCGTTTGACTCACACAGGCAAGTCGAGCTCTTTGGATATCTGAAGCTGCTTTCTGAAGACTGATTGCTGTTCTTCACGTTGCTGGGTGTTGGGGGTGTACCATGGTGTGAAGTCGAGACCAATCTGCTGGGAGGGAGATATAAACTCAGAAAGCAACGCATACTTCCTGAATAGGAGGGCGTCGTGCAAAACCACCACAAAAGAGCCCTATTGCGTGGCCTCGGTTAACTTAGCAGCAGCACAAAGGATTTGATGATTCTTGCTCAATATTGATTGATTTGAAGATGAAAAATAGACCTGGGAAAAAGGTAAACTTTAAACGGTGGTTGTCTGTGGTCCACTACTCAGACAGCAGGGGGCTGAAGTGAATAGGCTTCACAGGCCTGCTGATTGGCTCTTATTAAAAACACATTCCAGGAATGTCAAACTGGAATGAGCCAGTCACAGTAGGCTTAATTCACAGCTTTGTAAGAGATCCTCGGTGACTAAAGAAATGTTGACATTATTCAGCATTCTCCTTGCAACAACCAGCTTTGTGCGCCTTTTTAACTCGGGTGAAATAATGCGTTTTGACAGATTTGCATTCCTTCCAAAGCTCATAAAGGCTACAAAGCTGGGAGAGAATTAACCAGCAGGATGGAAAGGTCGGGGTTTATGAAGTTATTCTGTTAGCGTTCACCGAAACCCTGTGGCTTGGCCATATTTCAGACTTTGTGAGTGTAATCCGCCGGTTTACAGACGTCACATCTTCTTACAAGTTCTGCACACAAAGCTGTCAAGCATGCACCTGGCTATGCTGTCGGGGGGGGGGGGGGGGGTAAAGGGGTCTGGAAACCATATGACACGTGATAGGAAAATATGACATTTTAACTTCAATTTTTATTAAAGAGCAAGGGATTAATTTTCTTGGGTTTTAAAAAATATATTATTACAGTGTTAGTACACGTTTTTGAAGTTTTTGTGTGCGATGAAGCACGATTAAATATGAATCGAAGTTTCTGGAGAACTGCCAGCTTTACAATGGCAGGTATAGGACATATTCATTAACTCTTATGTAAGAAGCTTGTGCACGGACGTCATTTCCAGAGGCACTACCGTACATACCTCACCAATTGCCACAATGTCTTCCCTGTACTTCTGAAACAGGGGGAGGGCAGGGTCCAGGTCCTTATGAAACAGAACTTGGTTATTTAAGCTTTTTACAGCATCTTTGATAATGTATACGAAAAGTGCAAATGCGGCAGGTATTTCTCAGTCATGAGATTACAATGAAATTACAACCTGTTCTGTCACACTGTGCAGATCCTGGGACCCGAAACCTTGAACTGGGTGAATTCCCAAGCATGGTGCCACCAGACCAGGGTAGCTGGAACAGCCAGATATGTGTAATTAAATACAATGATGCTAATTTCATTGTTACCTTGTGCCTTAACAATTAGACGCCTTATTCCTACACAGTGAAATACTGGTATACTAAGGCATTGTAAAGCTAGTGTTTATATTTGGATATAAACACCAGAACAGGTGAGAATTAAGTGACATGTACTTGTTGGAGGCTGCCTAATGACCTCCTGTATACTGGGAGACAGAAGGAGGTGACCAAGGTTGCAATGTAACCTGTAAATCACAAAATGGGAACCAAATCTATAAACAGCTCAAATGGATATGGACCATACTGTATACTTTTAAATATGAACATTTATTATAAAATCCTTATGCAAAAAATAAAATGACAGCGTACCTACGTAAGCTGGAAATAATTCACACTTTTATTTAGAAATTCTGTCATTAGAACAATTCAGACAATTTGTCACAGGTGACAACCTCCATTTTATGGCCATATCCAGTCACATGTTGCTTTAGGATTATAGTTGTGTCCAGGCAGTCACAAAACATAATAAAACAACTGAGATGAAAATATTAAACTATCCAGTTCAGTGTTAAGTATACATTTATCGCAACTGCTTACATTTTAGATAGCTGTATGACTCTTTCAAACTCACTGGCCTTTTCTGTTACTGAAACCAGAGTCCTGACTCCAGCCTGAAAATGAAAAGTAATTTTAGTTACTTATTGGCCTTGCCTTCATAAATAACTGAAATTACACAAAAACTGAATTTCCCTTGCGGTGACTTTGTGTATAACCCTTCTAATAAAAGAGAAATTACACATGGTAATGTGTAGTACATAACATTCAATTTAAATTCCATGGTGTTGAGAACAGCATGAGCCGAAACGAAATAAAACAAACCAACAATAAGTTTAAATATATTGCTTGATTCATCATTGGGAGTGTGGAATATTAAGCGTGGAATATTAATCCTTTTAAATTGTATGAATCTGGATGGCTGACGCACCATCTATGATAAACAAAGCGCAAGGTAAAAGCTCCATAGTACAGTATTAAATTCAATAAACAGTATGAAGGATTCTATATGTATAAAGATTAGTACCTGGATTCATGGAATATATCAAAGCTTAACAGTCTGCAGTCTGAATTTATGTATTCTAAATCATGATAGACCACAAACCTCTTTGGCTCGCTGTATCACATCTTCTAAGTCCTGAATAACAAAAGAAAAGTGTAATTAAAAAAGAGTTGCCACATGCCGCCCATGTCATGTCATAAACCAAAGACAAGGCTACAGAGGGTCTGTCACTCTTATTGACCACAGGTTAGAACAGCTGGGTGCGTGGCAATGTTGCCATGCCGCCATATTTGTCCAGGGAATCAAACGCAACTGGTCTATTTCAGAGGTCACGCCCCCCACTAGTGTTTGTCCCACCAGCATGGCAAATGTGACGGAATCCCTAACTTTAGGTCTCGCATTTTAATGAGCTGCGAGATATTAAACTAGTTGATGAAGCGGGAGGCAGGCGCAAGAGAAACCTTTAACCTGAGAGGAAACGGGAGTCCCGGTTCAGCTCATCAGCCATGGCCCCGAAGAGACACTTGAAAGCGGACACTAGCAACCTCACCACCATCTCTGACCAGAGCAAGATTCAGGAGACGAAGGAGGCCTTCGCCGTCATTGACCAGAACCGTGACGGCATCATCACCAAGGAGGATCTGATGGACACCTATGCTGCCATGGGCTGCCTCAGCGTGCCCGAGGAGGAGCTGGACGCCATGATGAAAGAGGCAAGTGGGCCAATCAACTTCACCACCTTCCTCACCATGTTCGGCGAGAAGCTGAAGGGCTTGGACCCAGAGGACAACAATCACCGCCGCTTTCAGGGTCTTGGACCCCGAGGGCAAGGGCACCCTGAAAAAGGAGTACCTGGAGGAGCTGTCGCTGACTCAGTGCAACCGCTTTACCGAAGAAGAGATTAAAAACCTGTGGTCCGCCTTCCCGCCAGACCTGGCTGGGAACATTGACTACAAGAGCATCAGCTACACCATCACCCACGGCGAGGATAAGGGAGAGTAAGGGCTCCCTGTACGTCACCTGTTAAACTAAAATTAAGAAATAGACTTGCTTCCTCCTGTGTGTGTGACTCTGGTTTTTGTGTTGTAGAAATCTCCAATGCTTTTCACCGACTTTTAACAACAATGCTTTGGAGTATTAATACATATATATAAAAAATTTTTTAATAAATGGACTGCACTTATATAGTGTATAATATAATTAATATATTAATATAGAATCTAATATATTAATGTATAATATAATGATCTGTAAAACAATGTGTTCCGTTACAAAAATATATATCATATTTGGTGGAAAATATTTTTGAGTGATGCCGAGGTCATTGAGCATTGTAAGGCTAAAACAATAGAATTAGAAGGGTGGGGAATCATAACGTCTAATTAATTAATTTAGGCCAGGCACGCGACCCAAGGCCATACTGTATTGGTGGGGGTGAAAAGGGAAAACATGGCACATTTTAATTCACAAAGCAATTCATCAAACGGTACGTAACAAAATAATAAACTATTCTAAATGCATAAAAATAGATAATGCTTTCCCAATTTATCAAGGTAGCTATATAACTTACTAAATGCACTAACGTTACTGCAATGTTAGCAAGCTAATTACTGTCGCTAGCTTGCAGGGTAAACGTTACTGTTTTAACTGAAGTCCAGGCTGATTTTAAGCCTAGCTGGCTGGCTCATCAGCTAGTATACGTATCTTTTTGGGCTATAAAACTTTGAGAGTTACTTACCTCGTCAAACTCTTGAGCAGAAATATGACAATGGCAATCCACGAACCCACCGTCCATTGCATTGCATTTGACAAGTGTTATCTGGGAAATGTAGTTTTTTATTTATTTTTTATTACACCACACGCAAGGCAGGAGCACTCTGGTGTGACGTCAAAGTTAACGCATGCTTTCTTCAAGCCATGAACGTTTGAGCATGTGGAAAGACATGTCCCACACAACAGCCGTTTATGTAGCCTACCCAAATGTACAATTGTACTTAATTTATGGTAGGTATGTACAAAATGTAAGTATACTTTAAAAAATCCCAAATCAGAATATCAGTTCTGTATCACACAGTTACCATATGGGTGCCACAGAGTTGCAATTTACTGTAGCAATGAAAATTACGTGTACCTTTACTCCTTAAAGAGGGTAAGAGTGGGCTTAGCATGCTAAATATATGAACATGAGGTATAAACATCAACTACATAAATACATACATATGTACATAGTATACATTCCTTATTTTCTTCATGCGCAATCTTTAAAACATCTATAATCTATGTCAGCAAATACTGTCAGGTAAAGAGAAATATATGCTTGCAGTTAAAAAAAAAACTCAAATTAAGGTTGTATATAATGCATTCCACTACTTACTGTGTAAGGTGCAAAGTTGAAAAAAATGTGCTTTGCCGTGTCATCTTATTGACAATTTTATGGTATCGCTTGAAGGTAATTGTGGACTGAAGTCCAACTGAACCTGTCAATATAATAGAATATAAAGTGAAACCACAGTTCTTCTAGAAAAAGTGAGATATGACGGAAGGATAATTAGATGCCATCCATTTTTTGTCAGCACTTTATTTATTTATTTATTTTTTATGTGTGCAATTAGTTACAAAAAAAACATATATACAATAATAATATAAAATGCACAGGTGGTGGTGGTGTAAAAAACATCAGGGCTTATAGCAAAAACCACCCAGAAAACATACATTAAGTAAATGTATATATATTTATACGCATATCCACACACTTTAACACACAAAGTTAATCACATATAAACAAATGGGAAGGCTGATGTTGAGGTGGGTGTGAAGATGGGTAGGGCGGGTGGGAGGTGTAGAAGGGAGGAAATGATAATAACAAGGCTTCGGGTGGGGCATGTGTGTTTGAATGTGATTTTAAGGATAATAAAAAAAACATCCAGATGGGCGGTGCGGATATTGTAAGGAGGAGGAGACGGTGGAGCATGTGCTGATGGAGAGCGGGAGGTATGGGAGGGAGAGGGGGAGGATGGTAGCACGAATGAGGGAGAATGGGGTGGAGTTAGAGATGGGGTTTTTAGATAGACAATCTGGGGACGGGGGATATAGGCACCTATTTAGATTTTTGAGATTTGTATAAAAGGGTTTAGAGGATTTTTTTCAATTTTTTTTTTCCAATTATTTATTTACTGTAAGAGTTTATTTTCTTTTTGTTTGTATTTTTGGTGGTAGTTGGGTGGTTTAATTTGTTTTGGAGGATGTTTGTTTTGTTTGGTTTGGGATTAGTGGGTAGTCAGCTGGTAGAGTTTGTTTTGGGAGTGGGTTGGGTCCCTGGTCCATACTCCTGTCCGGTAGGTGGCGGTAAAGCTCCTAAAGTTGGACGTAAACCGCCATAAAATAAATAAGAAGAAGAAGAAGAAGTTCTACCACTTGGTAAAGGGGAAGGAAAAGCAATAATTAAAAAAGGGGTGATGAGGAAATGGCAGGAAAGATGGGACGGGGACAGTAAAGGGCGAACATACTACAAAATACAGAAATCTATATGTGCACAAGATATTAGGAAGGGAAATAGGAGGGAAGAAGTCAAGTTAAGTAGGTTAAGGTTTGATCACACAGGACTCAATAAAACACTATACATGATAGGAAAAAGTATGTCAGTAGAATGTGCTTATTGCAATAATACAGAAAATGTTGAACATGTACTCATGGAATGCAATAAGTACACTGAAGAGAGGGAACAACTCTGCAGTAGGATTAGAGAGGCAGGTAGAGCATGGAGCCTAAAGGGAATATTGGGGATTGATGGAAGGGGGGTAATGGATGCCCAGAAGGCTGTGATAGAATTTTTGAAAGTTAAAAAATTATATAATAGAATATAGTAAATAGATAGATATATAATTGTATGTAGTATTAATATATATGGATTGTAATATTATACAGTATTAAGGTATAGGGATTTGATTAAAAATAAATAATTCTCCATTCTGTATGTTGTATTAAATAAATCATGACTGCATACTCCGGTACAGTAGGTGGCGGTATGCACCTTCAAAGTAAAATTATGCAATCTGCCATTAAACAAAAAGAAGAAGAAGAAGAAGAAGTTCTACCAAGATCATTATTTGCAGACGATGGAGCTCTGTGGAAAAGAGGGAGAAATTTGAGTTTTATAGTTAAAAAGGTGCAAGAGGGAATAAATCAAGTAGAGATGTGGGGGAAGAAATGGGGTTTTAAGTTCTCAGTTGAAAAGACCAAAGTAATGTTCTTCACAAGACAAAGGGTTAGAGGAAATTTTCATTTGCAGCTATACGGAAATAATTTAGAGACAGTTGAGTCATTTAGATTCTTAGGAGTGTATTTTGACTCTAGATTAACATGGAGGGAACACATTAAAAATATTGTGGATAAGTGCAAAAAGATTTTAAATGTGATGAGATGTCTCGTGGGGTTGGACTGGGGAGCGGATGTAGCATCCCTGAAATATATTTATGTAGCACTAATCAGATCAAGGCTGGACTATGGGAGTGTGGTGTATGGATCTGCAGCAAAAACTGTGCTTGGAGGGTTAGATGTGATCCAGGCCCGGGCCCTTAGATTATGCATAGGAGCAGTGAGAACATCACCTGTGTGTGCCCTTCAAGTTGAAGCAGGAGAAATGCCATTGTGTTTACGCAGAAAACAGCTCAGAGTAAACTATTGGATGAATTTGAGAGGACACGGAGATAATCATCCAACCAAAAGAGTGCTACAGGCCTGCTGGGAAAGGGAGGGAACAGTTAAAACAAGTTTTGGTTGGACAGGGGAGGGAGCAGCAAGAGACCTGGGAGTGTATGGAATGGAGTTCTGTCCAACAGTGCATAGGCCTAGAATCCCTGTGTGGATACTAGAACCATTAAGCATAGACTTAGAGTTGCTGCAAGTTAAGGAAAGGAGGGAAAATGCAGATCTAGTCAATGAGTTTTATTGGCATACAGAAAGTAAATACACAGAGTATGTACAGGTTTTTACGGACGGATCAAAAGATCCAATAACAGACAACACTGGTTCTGCTGTTGCAGTGCCTAGTAATAGAACAGAAATATGCAAACGGACATCAAACTTTTTAAGTGTATACTCAGTTGAGTTGTACGCCATATGGATGGCCTTAGAGTGGGTTGAACAAGCCAAACCTAGCAGAGCTCTGATTTGTAGCGATTCAGCATCTGCTCTGTACAGTCTGAAGCTAGGTACATCCAGTAATCGCCAAGACCTATTATTTGAAATAATGGAAATACATTCACGGGTGGTAAAACAAGGCACTGCGGTCACATTAATTTGGGTTCCTGCGCACATGGGTATTAAGGGAAATGAGAAAGTGGACAAATTAGCCAAACAAGCTGTCAAAAAAGGAAAAATAGACACCGCAATTGTGCTTTCTAGAGCAGAAGGAAAGAGTATAGCAAGGAAGGAAATTTATAAAGAGTGGCAGCAGTACTGGGATCAGGAGATAAGAGGACGACAACTACATATAATACAAAAAAGAGTGGGTAGGGAGAGAAACAGAGGAGGAAATAGGAAAGAGGAGGTAGTGATGACCAGACTTAGAATAGGACATAGCAACTTAAACGGGACTCTCAGAATTATAGGGAAACATCCAACTGGACTCTGTGAACAGTGTCATGAACAAGAAACCGTAGAGCACGTTCTTGTTAAATGCAGAAAATATGTATTAGAAAGAAAGGACATGATGGATGGAATGGAAAGAACAGGCCTAACAGGAGACAGTTTAAAATACATTCTGGAGTGTGGTGGAAGTGGACAAGGCAGGAAATATTTGAACACATATCTCAAGAGAACAGGACTGATGGAAAGAATTTGATAAAACGGACACTGTAGGAGTTAACTAACTCCAGAAGATGGCAGTAATGCAACGCAAAGGATGCAAGCTGCCGTTAAACTCCAAAGAAGAAGAAGAAGAAGTTCTACCAGGAGGGAGAGAGAGAAAGAGAGAGTCTCTTATGTGCTGCGCTGTGTGTCGGGAAAACGGACGGTGGCTTGACAAGTTGTGCTAACGATGTGGAATCAATGCTATTTAGGTGCTTTGTTAGGGTTGAAGTGAAAACCTACAAGAGGGTAGATCTCTAGCTGTTGAATGAGGTGTGCTTTGTTAGGGTTGAAGTGAAAACCTACAAGAGGGTAGATCTCTAGCTGTTGAATGAGGTGTGCTTTGTTAGGGTTGAAGTGAAAACCTACAAGAGGGTAGATCTCTAGCTGTTGAATGAGGTGTGCTTTGTTAGGGTTGAAGTGAAAACCTACAAGAGGGTAGATCTCTAGCTGTTGAATGAGGTGTGCTTTGTTAGGGTTGAAGTGAAAACCTACAAGAGGGTAGATCTCTAGCTGTTGAATGAGGTGTGCTTTGTTAGGGTTGAAGTGAAAACCTACAAGAGGGTAGATCTCTAGCTGTTGAATGAGGTGTGCTTTGTTAGGGTTGAAGTGAAAACCTACAAGAGGGTAGATCTCTAGCTGTTGAATGAGGTGTGCTTTGTTAGGGTTGAAGTGAAAACCTACAAGAGGGTAGATCTCTAGCTGTTGAATGAGGTGTGCTTTGTTAGGGTTGAAGTGAAACCTACAAGAGGGTAGACACTACTGGCCTACATCTTAGGGTGTAGTACCGTGTCTGGCCAGGGAAAGGCAGCAATACGCCACGTCGGCGTCTAGACTGCCAGAAAACAAAAAGAAGAAGAAGAAGAAGTTCTACCACGCTAAGCGGGGCTCAGAAAGGTTAGCTATACGGAACGTCATTGTTATAGTTATGTTTCCGTCCGTGGGGTAGAAGTAGCTACAACGACTGCTGTTTTCCTTTTCCGCTTCCAGTTCCAAGTTGAAATTTAAAGTAAATGGCGCAAAATTATGGAGTTGGAGAAATGGAGACAGAAAAAGACTATAGGGTGAAATTGAAGTCGAAAAAATTAGTTCTCGATCAATTGGAAAAATATCGAGAACTTATTAAGAAACTATTAGATGGCCAATCTACGATTACTGACGAAGTCAAGCAACATATACTGCAGGAATTATTGTGGGTGAGTGACGTTAAGCTATTTGGCAATTTTTACTAACTTAGCTAACGTTAGTTAGCTATTTTCATAACACCACTAGCCGCATGTAGGAAGATAGCGAAGTACTTTTTTTGTAATTTCTAGCGAGCTGGCTAGCTTTAGTTAAAGATTGTGTTGATATTGTTAGATTGTTTGCCAGCCTATCGTAGCTTGCTATATCAAATTTCTATTGTTTCTGTTATTGTTTTTCAGGACTTTGATAGAGGTGTACGAGAAAACGTTTTGATCAATGGGGAATCTTGGGAAGATGCACCCAATGAACGCGATGATGGTATGATTAACGTTCATTGTTAACTGCAAAAACAAACAACGTGTATAATACAACAACCTTGGAAATGTACACAGTGCAGCATGTAGTTTGCAGCCAAAAGAATGACACATTTGTAAGTTTATTCATTTTGACCAATTATTGTATGTTGCTGTATAAATCTACCTCTTATTTTGTAAGACTTAGCAAATGTAAATCCAAATGTAAGAGACATCTTGATTCTATCTGAGGCAGGGTAGGACTACAAGGCAAAGATTGTTCTGTGAGGAAGCAGATACTTGATGTTAGTGTGACAGGTGAGTCTCTTCCTAATTGTTACTGTAGTAATTGGACTAAAATGTACCCCTCAAGGTTTAAAAGGTCCCAACAGAGTTGAACAAAGGTTAGGAACCTTGACTTGTGTGTTTTGAACAATTGGTTTGTTTTAAAATGCTGCTTGGCCATAAGACAATTAATTTTATGTCCATTTTAATACAAAGCAAGCTATTATTATTTATTTGTTTATTTATATTGATGTTGTTGTATGTTAACTCTTATTACTCGCATGACCCCAGTGTTACACTGTCTGCGGCAGCATATATAAGTTAGTATTAATGTTAACTGAATTCAGTTGGTGTTTGCCTGTACGAAGCAAAAATTGGCTAATTCATTGGTTCTTCACTCTCAGAATTAAAGGTACAGTGGAGGTACATTTGTGTTCTTTAAGGAAGTACAATAATGTTCCATTTGGGTAGTGTACCTTTTACAGGCAAAAAGATACATATAAATGATGTATTGCTGGTTAAGGGTAGAGTCTTGTATACCTAATAGTATACCTAATAGTAGTGATCTTCATTCCTGGTCCTGGAGAGCTGCTGGGTTTGCTGTTTTTTTCTTTTTCGCCTTAATATCAGCAACCAATTCAGATCCAAGAAACCAGGGGAGGTAACCGTGTAATGAACTTATTTAATGAACCAATTAAGTGCCAAGTAACAACAAAAGCCAGCAGACCCTGCGGCTGTCCTGGCCCAGGAAAGAGTATCACTGACCTGACCTTTTTAGGCACTTTTTCGTACCTTCTTTCTGATAGTGTTGAAGATAAGACTATTTACGGTATTGTGCCTGATAGGGTTACCATATTTAGCCTAAATTATACCAAAATCCAGCATATATGGCTGCTGATAATGTTTTTAATTTTTAATTTTTTTGGTTTCAGAGGCAGATTGTAAGACTTTAGATGATTTGTTGGACGAGAACATTTTAGAAACTACCTTGAAACGCAGCAACTACCCAAAAAAGATCCTGCCTTACGTCGTCCGGTCTTTGAAAGCAGAGCGAGAGCTTATGGTATGATATAAATTCTCTTGTTGCTTTTAATTACTGCATTGTACAGTGCCCTCCAGAATGATTGGCACCCTCAATTAATATGAGCAAAAAATGCTGGATAACATTCACTTTATTGTTTATCAAATGTTTTCTATGCTCAGCAATATAAGGAAATTATATTTATTTTTATTTATTATATTTATTATTTATTGTGATACCATTGCTCATTTTTTTTAACAAAACCATTTTTGTTCTGAAGAAGATGTGGACACTCCTCTTGAACTTACACCACAGGTTTTCAATAGAGTTTAGACTGGGATGGCCATTGCAAACCACATTCTGTGGTTACTCAACCATTTTGTGTGGATTTGGAGCTGTGTTTTTGCTGTCAGAGTGAGGATGGAGTCCATTATGCCATGTATCCTATCAAGGTTTCCAGGGCCATTGGAGGGAAAAGAGCCCCACAGCATCACAGATCCACCCCCATGCTTCACAGAGTGGAATAGGTTATTTTCTGTACGATTATCCCTTTTTTCACGCAAAACCGAAAAGGTTAGCCAAAAAGCTCTATTTTTGTCTCATCTGACCAGACAACCCCATCAAATTTTCAGTGACGTCTAGCAAACTCCAGGCGCTTACATTTGTGGTTTGATGACAGCAGAGGCATTCTTCAGGAAAGACTTCCAAATAGTTTGTTGGCATGGAGATGGCATCTAATTGTAGTTTTGGAGACTTGGTGACCCCAGGAAGCAACCAACTTCTGCAATTTTCCAACTGTGATCCTTTGAGAAACTTTTGCTTCTCAAACCATCCTCTTCACTGCATGGGGGTGAAATACACTTGTGGTCCAGGAAGCTCAGCTGTTGTTTGAAACTTCTTAATTACACTGCCTGGCCAAAAAAAAAAATTGCTGTTGCAGCCATCATGCATAGTACCCACTGTACAGGCCTCTGGAGGCAGTGTTATGATCTGGGGTTGCTTCAATTGGTCAGGTCTAGGCTCAGCAACGTTACGCAGCAATAAAATTAAGTCAGCTGAGTACCTGAATGTACTGAATGACTAGGTTATCCCATCAATGGGCATATTCCAGGATGACAATGGCAAGATTCATCTGGCTCAAATTGTGAAAGAGTGGTTCAGGGAGCATGAGGAATCATTTTCACACATGAATTGGCCACCACAGAGTCCTGACCTTAACCCCATTGAAAGTCTTTGGGATCTGCTGGAGAAGACTTTACGGAGTGGTTTGGCTCTCCCGTCGTCAATACAAGATCTCGGCCAAACATTAATGCAACTCTGGACGGAAATAAATGTTGTGACATTGCATAAGGTTGTCGAAACAATGGGACAACGAATGTGCTCTGTAAGCTAAAGGCGGTCCAACAAATTATTAGAGTGTGACTTTTTTTTTGGCCAGACAGTGTATTTCCCTAATCGTGCCGAAAATGTTGAGCTATTTTTCGTATAGCCATTTCCTGATTGATGAAGGTCAGCAAACTTTTGTCTCATTTCATTTGTGTATTCTCTGATCTTCTCTAATGTTGATGGATGAAGTTTGGCCTGCGTGTCACCTCTTATTTATACCCCAGTGAAACGGAAAGTAATGGATGACTACTTAAGAGTTCCTAATGACTCTGGTGTGCTTAATATTATGTTGACATTTTATGAGGCCTTTTATATTTCGGGTCAAATTGACCCCAAAAAGGTTTGCAATAGAAAGATTTTGACACTTTCTGCATCACCTTTTATGTGTCTCCCAATTGACTACCATTTGATCCCTAAATATTAATGTATTATTATTATTATTATTATATTAGAGCCTTGGGTAAGTTTGTGTTTAAATCATGCATGGGACAGTGCCACCAGAATCACCTTCAAACAAACCGATTTAAAAAGGAAAAAAAAGTTGTATATTTTCTTACATTTTATAAAGCTACCGTCACAAATGACCCCACACGACACCTTTGTATAGAGAGTTGATACAGGACTTTTGAAAACATGGCATTATGTTTATTTTTAGAATAGAATAACTTTTATTTTCCTATTAGGGAGTTTAAATTGTAGCCACCCGCAACAACATAAAAGACATAGACAGTGGGGCAGACCCACAACACATTCAATAGAATCGTTGCATTAATGAAACTAATTAAATGAATTAAAGTGGAATTAATAGCCTAACGTTACAGCCGAACATCATAATTTAAAATAGCCCCCCGCTGTCCCGAGATGTCCAGTGTTATCAAGCAGTCCAACACACAAACACCGCATCCAGGACTTTCCTCCATACACGCAGTGTTGCGGTCTCTGTCCACACGGAGCACCGAACTATTTCAGCCTTCCCACTCGTTGCTTCACTCCTGCCCTGCATTATCTTCTCCTTCCCTTCCCTGGTGGCCTTTTGAAGATTGCCTGCAGTCCTGGATCAGTCCCGACATCTTCAACTCCGGTGAAGAGCGATGGTAAACTTTGTAGCTGCAGATCCAACAGACATTTTCCTGCATATGTTGCGAATGTGTCTCCATGGTGACGAACAAAAACGAAATTATCCCGACTAGACAATCCGTCAATATTATAAAAACGAGCAGAAGGAGTGCCCTGAACAATCTCCAGCCCGCTTCTCCGTCCCACAACAGGCATACAGCGCATGAAGAAAACTAAAAACAAAAGCCAGACGCAACAAAATGCATTCAAATTAACAAACACAAACATGAGACAGCTGGACTACGTCGCCATTACAGCGCCACGTGATTGATTATTATTATTGCGTTTACTATTTAAGCCCAACAAATTAGAAAAAGTCATATAGGGTCAAGATGAAAAAATAAGGTTAACTGGTTTTTAAGAGATGTCAAACATTGCATCGGGTCAGTTGACCCTGCACATAATATGAGGGTTAAAGAAAAGTAAAATATGAATGGGATATGGGAGTCTTCTTGATTTTTTATTTTATAATTTTACCTCAAAGGGTTATACATTTCTCATATTTCATACATCTTTACAAAGGGTTCCAATAATACTGGAGGGCGCTGTATCACTGTCTGGAAAAGCCAGATGATTATTCTAAAGATGCCCACTAGATGTCTCTCTCGGATCTACGAACTCTCAAGTGAACTTATTTTAATTAAACTTGGTGTGTGTGAGGACATACCTTCGAGAGTCAATCCATTCATGCTGTATCTAAAAATGATATTTTAAAATGAATGTAAATATTTGTTTTTGTATTTAGGGTTTGTATGTGCAAGCTGTGTCGCCTCAAGAGATGAAAAAAGATCCAGTTCAAGGTAAACATGCTTAGTTTGATATTTTGTTGAATTATTTCATATCACTGAATTATACTCCGTCTCAGCCAAATAGTGTTGTTTTGCTTCAGCTGAGCCACACACAAGCAATAGTTCCATAATCCATACTCCACAATGGAATCTGCTCCCAAACCATTGTTAATTGGGACCCATGCATTGTGCTTGAGGTAACATGCATTTTTAACTGAATAGTCAGCTAGTCACCTCAAGGAACTGAAGACTGTGGTTAGTTCATTCAGTTAATTCATTGCAAAGTTAGAACATTTCTTTGAAATCATTTGTGGTGTCTTCCATGCCTGTAATGCGGGTGGTATACGCGGGCTGATGGTTGAGCTCGCTGTTCCTCTTTTGATATCTGAAGGTCTCGTTAGCTGAGTGTCTGTTTGACACCGGGTTCATTTCTCCCTTTTTTAAAAACGGGCGCTCAGTATAAAGGAATTAACTCTGGGTGCAGAGGGAGGTGCTCACAGTAACTTTCAGTAACATCTCATGTCCTAAGAATATGGACACAGGAAATATGTAGAGTAGCTGTTTCCCTACCACTTCACTTGCACTTGCACTGCAGTCATAATGACAGACTCGCTTGACAAGGCCGTTGCTTGATCGTGGAACTCACGATTGGAGTCTTGTGCATAATACCATAAATATAGAGAATCTTCCGGTGTATTGTTGAGCGTAGTCTGGCGGTTTCCCTGTGGTCATCCTTCTTGGACTGTATGCACTGCGGTCTTGGAGATTACCAGAGTTATGGTCACATGCCTCGTTTGCACTGGGCCTCGAGCAAGGAATCGGGAGACTGTTAGTAACTTCAATCTTCTCCTCTAACCACACCTTCACGCTACCAGCACAGTGACATTCTGTCCTTATTTGACTCCCAAACTTGCTGTCTGTCAGTGTTAATCTTGGGCGAGAAGCCAGCTGCGCAGTAAAGGTCAAACGTGTTACACAGGTATGCATCTCTGTGCGCGGCATTGACTTCGTTTTGACTTCCGCTGTATTCCCAATGTAGCGTCGTATCTTTTATGGCTATTTAAGTGGGTATGCAAAACTAAATTCCCACTCATGGGGTTTCGCAATCGCCTAAAGTGTCACAACTTGTAGGTTTATTTTCCTCTCTGTCTTTTGTCCGTGTTCTGATCAGCAAGCTTATTTCATTGATGTATCCTTCGTCTACCCAGAAACCATAATGAGCAGCTTGTCAGAGGCTGCTCCCAAGATCATCAAACAAGCCAGCACAGTGATGAAGGTATTCTCCATGTCAAAGCCTGTTTGCAAACATCACTCACCAGAACTGCTGTATTCCACTGGCCACTGGTTTTACTTCCCTTTACCCCAACATCATATTTCAGTTCATTATTTTTTGAATATGGGGGTGGGGCGGGGGGGGGGGGTGAATTATTTAAGTTTATTTGTGTTTTATCCTCTTTTTGATATTGCTTAATGTCCCTTTGGGACTTCAAATGCACAGTATTCTTCTCAGTGTGGCCCACGCCTCCATGATAAATGAATCTGAGGCACCCGGATGAGTGTTGACCTTGCAGCAATGCAGTCAGGGTATGAAATGAACTTATTCACCCACTGGCCAGAGCGGCCTGTGGATTCTAGAAATCACCAGCCATTTTCAACATTTTACCAGCCACATTACCTTTTACAATATAACACAACCTGGTTGGTTACTGGTGGCTGGTGTTAATTTCACACCTGAATGCAGCCCATCTTGTCTGCTTGCGGTTTGTAGTCCCTCCAGGGCTTGCAGCAGAAGGCAGCCGGCGTCTGTCAGGTGTTGAGCGCGCAGCCCACCGCTGAGTCGCAGGAGATCCACAGGGAGGTCTTCAGTGCGCCAGGTGGAGAGGAGACACCGCTGATCCCGGGGAACGTCGCGAGGAGCGGCCAGTCCCTGAAGTGGGCCGTGCTGGACATGGAGCTGAGCGGAGCCTACGCCGTTCCTGCCGCAAAACCGCCCACTACTACAAAACCCCAAGAGTATTGAGCGTCTGTTCCAACAGAGGGGACCCAATCCATTCTACGAGAACGTAGAGTTGAGAACTTTGGCACCCAAGGTTTCTACAGCCGGCTTCGAGGTTGTCGAACGGACACGCTTGAAATTAAGTCCGTCAGTCCATGTTGAGCAGTCTAAACACACAATTCTCGAACTTGTAAATATTGTTATAAACGATCGCCTTTGTTCTGCATTCTTAGATTTATATTTGTTTTCTCTGTCTCAAGTCAACAGAAGTGACTTAATTTCAGATGGGCACACATAAAGAGGATATGTTGATTAATGTCTATTAACGGTTTCCTTAAAGAGTTATGTCCCTTAAAGAGTTCACTTGGCTAGTTTTCATATACTTGTAAGGTCTGAAAAACAGCTATTTATGTGATAGGTATTTACTGAGATAATGTACATTTGTAATATTCCCTGCATGTCAACCAATAAGCTTTGTATTGTTGCCAATCCCTATCCACTAAACAAATGAAAGCCATTATCCCTGTGATTATCATCGTTTGTGAGTCAAATTTCACTCAGTGTTTTGTGCAAGATTTATAGGTTTATAAATGCCTCGAGCGAAAGCAAGGATCGGCTGTGTAATCCTCCAGTTGAGATGATGACATACTGGCAAATGAGCCATCACATGTAGAATAAATAAAAAGTACCAGTCAGTAATGTCCAATCTTTTCCAAATTGGTCCTGCTTAAAACCATATACAGAAGAGTCTTCAAACCCACCATCACTTTAAAAAAACAAAAAAAACAACCTGGTGTTGAATTAAAGTTTGTATAGCTTCAATGTTTTTGTCAGATAGGCCCAGAATGTTACTGCTGCCACGTAATGGACTCCAAATGATTATTCGATATGTATGCGACAAATTCTTTGACAGGCTTGTGCCAATCATGTAGTTGGTTAATCAACAAAGTCAGTCGGTCAGTAGATGTTCGGGCACGCTTCAAGGCGTTGTGTTCCGTGTTTAAGTCTGATAGTTAATCAGAAGGGACGCATATGGCGATGGTGGCATAAACATCCGTGGTGCATTTACTGGCAAGAGGCGATAAAAAGTCGTCAGTAGCGACCGATGCGACACGTGATTTAAAGGAACGTTGGGGGACAATTTCAAGAACTCGCACAAGAAAAAGTGAAACTTCTCTGTGGTCTGCATTGCATCACCGAGACCGATCAAAAAGGAAACCTTCCCGTTCCTCCTCATCGAGTAAACAAGGTTAAAGCATGGGGTAGCCTATTTACTATAGTATGTATTTGAAGTCAAGTGCGTGTAGCTCGGTTACATTTATTCGACGAATTCTTGTTCTAATTGCATGAAAGGGATGTCTGAAGATGCTCTTCCAAATGGACTATTTTACAGAATCGACAACAGCATGCACATTCTTCAAAGATGCGAGGTACAGTTCGTTTTTCCGCTAACCTAAAGCGTGTAGGTGTACACCTTGTTCCAACAATTTGAGTTTAAACTGCGTTTTAGTTGTAATTGGTCCAAAACACGTAAAGTAGGCTAATTGTTAAGTTGGCTATGCACTTGTTTAATGTAACCTAATGTTCATTTAGCGGGGTCGGTTCTATGCAGGGGGCCGCTATGCTCTGTCTGCCCCCCTCCCAAAGCCTTTAGTTTTATATGAAAGCATCTCAAATCTCGCCTATTCTCCAAAATGTTCATAAGTAGGCTAAAACATTTTATTTTAGAAAATGCCGTGTGATGTTGTGTAGAAATGCAGGAAATTAGTTTCAAAAGGCTGAAGATTTTCTGGGGGAGAACCCCGGACTCTTGCCAATTTGAACCCTTCTTGTGCCCCACCAACATCTCTTGATGCAACAACCTTCAACCCCTCCTCCCCAATCAAAGCAGTCTAGAACCGGACCTGATCTTAAAAGTTCTAGATTACACATCACATTTGGAAATTATGGTTTTCTGAAGGAAAGAACTTGAAAGGAATAGTCACTGTGCTTACATGGTTATTGCTATGCAATTTCTAAAAAATCAGAACAGTGGTCAATTTATAGTGTCTACTGTAAATAGCATGATCTCTATAGTAAAATGTGCATTATTACATTCTAATGTCCTCATGACCTTCATTCAAGGTTAACACAGTTTGCATTCAATCTGCATACCGTTTCCCTCAAACATAGCTACTGTAACTGTCAAGCAACTTAGTGGCTGATGTTGTATTTGCCTTGCCAGCTAATGTGATATTTTGACAATGTCTTTGCTTTTACAAAGAGCTCAGAGGATGATGGGAAAAATATGAAGAGAAGAGAGAAAAATAGAGTCGCTGCGCAACGGAGTCGGAAAAAACAGACGCAGAAAGCCGACGTACTGCACAAGGTTGGCTTTTGCTTCTCCAGGAACTCTGCACAACTAGCACATCATCCACTGTCATGCTTCGCATTTTTATTAAGTAGGCTAATGGAATAGAAAGTGTTGGGAAATATAAACTTTGAACTTGCAGATTTATCCGGCCTAAATTTTGAACTGAAATTATAAAGGGGTAGCTCATTCACAAGGCCTTACAAGAAACGGAATCCTTGCTGCTGTCATCTGAAGGAGGTGTAGAGGAAGCTGAATGTAATGACGTGACCGTGTGTCTCGTAGGAGTTTGAGTGCCTGGAGCAAGAGAACAGTCTGCTGAAGAAGGAGGTGCAGACCCTGCGCGAGGAGCAGAGGCGTCTGACGGAGGCCCTGCAGGCCCACGAGCCACTGTGTCCCCTCCTTCACTGCGCCATAAACCTGGTGTCAGCGGTCACCGCCTGATAGGGTTTGCAGGTTTCCGTTCAAGGCCGACCTTTTGCGCTACCCAAATCTCAGGAGCACCCCGTGAGGTACACAAGGTGTGGGGGTACACCTGCATTTGACTCCACGCAAGATCAGGAGGATTCCAGAAGGTTGGGGGGGGGGGGGTAAAAAAAACAACTGAACAGAACAGAATCTCGCAAGCTTCCAGATTGTCTCTGTGCTTCTAAATCTGTAGTCGTGTATGTACAAAATGTACATAATGGTATAGCCTGTTGTATGAAATGTAAATTAAAAGCTGATATTTGCAAGGTAATGTGGGAAGAAAGAAAAAAAAACATTCTCTTATGTTGTCTGCTTAAACATATAAGACATTTTTTATTGAAGTATTTGTGTGAAATAAACTGTGTATTAATTTCATCCTGAACATTGTGCATTGGGCAGCTAAGTGGTCAGATTACTGTGTAGCTGCCTTCTCACAGAGGAACCGCTCATGTCCAGTGGGGTAGTGCTGTCGATGCAGTTAATCTGGCAGCAGGGGCACCACCAGGAATTTTGGGACCAATGAAAGATCTCTCACTGGGCCTCACCACCCTGGGCCACCCCAGAAAAATCCTATGTTCTAATATTACTTGAGGTCACCTGTCAGTCAGGGCCCTTGGAATCGTCCAAACTCCACCCCCCACCAATATGGCGTCGCCCAGAAAAGGAGATTGCGCATGTTGATGCCTTGACCAAGGCAAGGCGTTGTGGCTTATGGACTTCTAGAGCTGCCACTTTATTAACGGGCAGTTTGGCTGTAACCTTCTACCACATGAAACATTTCCAGTCTGATGGGAGATGGCAGGTGAAGGTGCACTGCTTGATCCCAAACTGCCACGTAACAATGGCTGAAAGGAGTTGTTCTCTTGACAAACGGGACATATTAAAATATTCTGTAATTGTTTGAATTTATACCTCATTGTAACATCGACCAGTTTAATTGTCTCTGACAATAACCTGAGTTCCTGAGCTTGTTTAATATTTAATATAAACATCGAACAAAAAGTTCGGAAATTTGTGTTTGGTAGATTATTTCTCTGTTGTAACAATGCTTCTTGACAATAAATTTTATACCGTTGGAACGCCTGTTTATTTCCCTTTTAAATGGTGCCCCATTTGTAAGGAACATGCATTTGTAGGATGAGCAGCACAGCTGAGTATGTGGGTTGCGCCCATGTAAAATTTTCCAAATCTTCTCTGCCAATGCCAAACAGCTTACACCTGCACTGGAACCTGAACATGTGGAGGAACGTTATGTTCAGCGATGAGTCCAGATTCTGCCTATGGAAGTTGGATCGTAGGGTCAAAGTGTGGAGAAGATGGGGAGAACGCTATGCTGATTGCTGCACCGATAGAGTAACACCTTTTGGTGGAGGCAGTGTGATGGTGTGGGGCGGCATCTCCATCACTGGAAAAACGAGGCTTGTCATCATTGGAGGCAATCTCAATGCAGAGAGATATCGAGATGAGATTCTGCAACCAGTGGCAATCCCATATCTCCACAGTCTGGGACCGAACTCCATCCTCCAAGATGACAACGCTCGCCCCCACAGAGCGGGGTTTATCAGAGACTACCTCCAGAATTTGGGAGTAGAGAGAATGGAATGGCCTGCCAACAGTCCTGACCTCAACCCAATTGAACACTTGTGGGATCACCTTGGGCGTGCTGTTCGTGCTAGAGTGACCAACACAACCACGTTGGCTGACTTGCGACAAATCCTGGTTGAGGAGTGGAATGCCATCCCACAGCAGTGTGTGACCACGCTGGTGACCAGCATGAGGAGGAGGTGCCAGGCTGTTGTGGCTGTGTATGGTTCTTCCACACGCTACTGAGGCTCCTGACTGTTAAATTAATAAATTGTAAAATTGCCAATATGTCTTGTTTCTTCCTTGTTACTGATAGACTTCAATCATCCAATCCACCAAACAACACCAAACAAGAGTCACTAGCAACAGCAGAATAAGCTGTTTGGCATTGGCAGAGAAGATTTGGCTAATTTTACATGGGCGCAACCCACATACTCAGCTGTGCTGCTCATCCCACAAATGCATGTTCCTTACAAATGGGGCACCATTTTAAAGGGAAATGAACAGGCTTTCCAACGGTATAAAATGTATTGCCAAGAAGCATTGTTACAACAGAGAAATAATCTACCAAACACAAATTTCCAAACTTTTTGTTTATTTAATATTTATATAATATTCTATCAAGGTCAGGAGCATATCATGGTAAGTCATAATCAGTCACTAAGACTGATGTCAAAACAATGAATACCCAGTCTCCAAATCATACGTGCATAAATTGTAATACATTTAATTAGATGTCAGGATATTCAGATGATCCTGAGATTTGATCATTTAAATTGTTTCAAATTACTTGTATTATTTTTTGTGTATGCTTGGTGTGGTGTGTATTAACTTTGAAAAGGTGAAGATATTTAAATGAACCATTACCATTACAAAAACACAACATTGGTCAGAGTAGCTTTCAATTCCATTTCAATTCAGCCAATTCAGGGATTTAATTGAAATTAAATTAATTCATTGAGGAATGGGCATAGTGCTATGAGGATTGTTTTTAATAAACATGAATTTCTGAATTGTTTAGATTGAAATGGAATTGACCCTATTTAGATTGGCAGGCATTCCAAAAAAGAATGAGCTTCTTTGTAGGATGTATGTTTTTTCACCCTATGCTTATGCTGAAATCTTATTGAAATGGCAAGGTGAAGGTGTTGTCTATTTATCTCGTAAAATATGCTTGTCAATGAGTGAAATAAGTCAATGTAGCACCAATAAACAAATTATTTTTGTACACAGACTCTTTAATCAGACAACCACTGTCCGCACTATTTTAGACATTCTTGTGGCTTGCAGTATTTTCTTATAAATAAAAGCAGAACAGGTATTGCATGAATTTAGCAGTTCCGTAACCGCAAGCCATTGGAGCTATGGTTAACCAATTGCAGTTGACTGTGGGTCATTCTGTGTAAGAAGCCTGGTTCTACTTTAGTGGAAATCATGTGCTAAAATGAATGCGCTGACTGTGGTCTCCGGTGTACAGATAATATGTTAAAGTTTCTAGTACAGTGGTCCCCAACCCTGTTTCTGGAGATCGACCGTCCTGTAGGTTTTCATTTCAACCATAATTTGGCAAAACCCGATTCTATTAGCAGGTGTGCGCAGGTGTGCTTTGTTAGGGTTGGAGTGAACACCTATCGGATGGTATATCTCCAGGAACAGGGTTGGGGACCACTGCTCGAGTACATACACTGACATTTCTGTGCTTGTATTTCTGGGCCTAAGACATGCATATGTATTGGCAGCAAAGTCTTTACTTCACAGCTTCTGATTCTCATCACTAGGTATAGAATCGCTATACCATTCGGAACAGGAATATGTTGCATGGATGGTATATTGCATGATTGTAGCTCGCATATTGATAATTGCCATCAGTGCGTGTGTACCCACCAGGGTTCAGGAAGCAGTAAGTTGTGTCTCATCGGTAGCAGTGGGTAGTCGTCCACAGTCCGTCAAGAGGCAGCATCTCAAGTGCACAATGATAGACTAGAATAGAATGACTTTTATTTTCCCGTTAGGGAACTTCAGTTGTTGCCACCAGCAACAACAAAAAAGACATGGGCAGACCCACAACACACAAACATATCGAATAAAGACATTCAATAGAATCATTGCATTAATCAAACTAATTAAGTGAATTAAAGTGGAATAGCCTACAGCCAAACATCATGATTAGAAATAGCCCCCGCTGTCCTGAGATGTCCAATGATAACCGTGATTGCACAATTTATTACACTTTCAATCACCATTTTCTATTTGTCCAGACCAAACATTATCAAATGTAAATTTCGCACAATATGGCCAGTCTCTTTCAGCGGCCAGGTAGGCTGGCATTTGCTGTGTCTCCAGATTATCAAAACAACTGGCTTGCAACCTCAGGCAACATGAGTGATGCTTTTGAAGTTCATAAATACAAATTTATGAGATATTCACCCACATGCATGTATGACAGTACTGTTTTACATCAACACGTCTTCTTCATTTACCATGTTGTATGTGTGCACTGCAAGGTATTTTGTGACCACAGATTAGCCATTGCTCTGTGCGTGTGTCTCACTTCTGCAATGAAGCTGCAATAAGTACATTTTAAGAAGCCGGTGCAAAGCACTTCTTACTTTCTCTTCCAGTTTTGTCCTCTCACTTTGAAATCACCAGATATCTGACAATCCTGAGAGCACAAAATCGATGCTTCAGTGCATTGCCTGTCCTAAAGAGAACTTGGTAGGCCTATGTTGGGAAGAAATAAGGGTTGTGCCTTTAAAAGCAAATTTCAAATGCTAAAATGCGAACGACATGAAATTGTATGACTCAGTGTAACCCTAGTAAGCTTATTCTGTGTTCATAAAAATCTGTCAGTTGCACTAATTATGAACTTTTTTAATGCGTATTATCAATTTGATTAAGACAAATGAGCAATTGTCAGTTTAACAGGAGCCTGACATTAAATTGTTCTTCATAAGAGACACTAACCACACACTCCATCCTACTTAGTAGCCTACTTCCTGTAGATATATTTCAAATAATGTTAAATCGAGATTGGCATTCAATTAGCATAATAATAAACCCAGTTAACTGGAACTAAATGTCAGAAAAAAACTTTTATAGATGACACTGTCTTGCACAGTCAAAAGCAATAGTTTATTTTCTACCTCCCTCTAGTGGCTACTCCATAACAGGAAAAAAAAGTATGTCAGTTGTGCAGACACAAAGCATGTCTCGCCCATAGACCGCCCTATGGTCTCGCCTTAAATGTGCACAATGCACACCTTCCACTTCCTGTCCAATGCAACTCCTTTTCTCAAACAATGAAGACATTCATGTAATTAAATAACTGCCACATTTCTCACAACCCCAGAACAAACATTCTCTATTCAGGATATAACTTGATATGGCCTAAAATTGGTCTGCATGTGAAGTTATTGAAATTAATATCATACTAAGCGCTAACAGGTTATCCCACATCCCTTGCATAGATTAGTGCTACTGTAAATTTATGCTGCTCCGTGCTCCCTCCATTTTTTTAAATTATGTAAATTTGAGATATGCATACCTGAGGTTGATTAGTAATCAGCCCAGGTGTGACTCATTGCCTTTTTTTTTAGACCAGGTATATAAAGCTCACTGTGCCTTAGTGCAAAGAGAGTATGAAGAACATACTTCAAATAGCTGTGCTATTGGGTTTTTCTGCTGTTTGAGTATGAGACTTGCCCTGTTTTCTAGTCAATCAACTCACTGCCTCGCATAATGATGCAATCGCGGGGACTCTGGTTGATCTGATCCCTGTGGCCTGTGGTGCAATACTTGCACAACTTGCACAGCTGGCTGTGCGCGCCTCCGAAAGTGGGTGTTCCCGTTCTCGCCCTCCTAAGGAGAAGGAGAACGCTGCAATGACGCCGCTGGCTGGAACTGAGGATGGGCATTCCAAACGAAGACTGACACATCGGACGCTCGTGAACTGAACAGAGCAACTCACCCTGACCTTTACAAGCAATTCTTTTTGATGAAGACTTTTAGAGTGCTGATTCCTGGAAATGATAGGGTGCGTCCCATTATTCTTATTCTTTTCTCTACTCTCCTACCTGGAAGTATGCAAAACTGCCTGTGCGGAAATGATAGGGTGCGTCCCATTAATCTTATTCTTTTCTCTACTCTCCTACCTGGAAGTATACAAAACTGCCTGTGCAAGTAGTTGCATAATGTAACCTACGGTTTGCGTCAAGACATTAATTAGGGTACACATTTCCGGGGAAACGGAGGAGAGGAGGTGGTAGTGGAGGAAAAGTAGGATGCGTTTTTTGAGTAATGAGACGCGCCCATAGTTTCCTGTTTTTCCGCTTGGCTGCAACAGCTGGGGGTGTTTCTAGCTGTGATTATGACCACGATTTCAGTGGAAGCCTTGAATAAAAAATTATATGAATGTTTCATGTGTAACAAGGACCATTTCCTTTCCCTTTGTGCAAGAGATGTCGCCTATATGTAAAAGTGGCGGGACCTACTGCATATAAACCTCTTGTACAAGCAATTAGTCCAGGAGTCTTCAATATTTCACCTGTCTTTTTTCAAAGAATGAATTTGTGGTTCACATCAATATATTTCTCAATATTAATGTTTTCAGTCCTATGCACCATCTCCCAATTAGTTTTTTTAAAGATCCACTGGAAATTATCTAAAATTGAACAGCTCATTAACAATGTACGGAGAACCTTGGAACCTACATATGTGAACTTCCAGAGTGCACTGCTTCAACATAATGAATGAACAATAGAAATATAAATGCATAGATGCACACAAGCATATATGTATTTCTGTACTCGTATGGTTACACTCTCACACATGCACACGTACGTACTCATCTGCACACAAGTGCAGATAAGCACACACACACACATATACCCCAAGGCTGTAAAATGAGATATTATCAGAATCAACTAATCAATCGTAAGTTTTTCTCACCACGAATATGGTAGAGATATACGGAAGACCGAAAAATACACAAGTACACACAAAAATAATATTCAAATTTCAGTCCCTCTTCTTACTTCATACTGAGATATAATGCCCAAGGGACATAGTTTTCATGTTCAAGAGATATGTTACACTTCCAGTGAATTCCACAGGGAATATGAGCAAACATTCTTTGGAATTTTTCAGCATGTACTCTCTATATATTTATAACTTTAGGTCTTCCTCTGAACAGTGCTAGTAGTCTTAAAATAGTGCAGTTTCCTGTTAGACACGTTTGAACTTGTATAAATTACATTCTGTATACACTACTGTTATACACGTAACACGGTCAAACAAAATAACTCATGCTTAATTGTAAAGTTTTTATTAGCTAGCACATGATCTACGTTGAAGAACAATGTAAATGCAATGTGTACGTTTTGGTTCTATGTTTTATGAGCTGAAATAAAAGATCAAAATAAAAAATAAAGAAATTTCATGTGCAAAAAAAGGTTATTTCTCTCAGATTTTCTGCACAAATTTATTAGTGAGCATTTTTCTTTTGCCAAGATAATCCATCCACCTGACAGGTGTGCCATATCAAGATCCTGATTAAACAGTATGATCATTATACAAGTGCACCTTGTGCGTGGGACAATAAAATACAGCAATGCCATAGATCAGGGGTGGCCAACCCTGGTCCTGGAGAGCCGCAGGGTCGGCTGGTTTTTGTTGTTACTCGTCACTTAATTGATCAATTAAAGCAGTCGATTACACAGTTAACTCAGCTCACCTGGTTTCTTTGGTCTAAGTAGTCGTCATATTTAAGGTGAAACCAAAAACCAGCAGCCCCTGCGGCTCTCCAGGACCAGGGTTGGCCACCCCTGCCATAGATGTTTCCGGCTTTCAGGGAGTGTGCAATTGGCATGCCGACTGCAGAAATGTCCACCACAACTGTTACCAGAGAATTTTGTGGTCCTTTCTCAACCGTAAACCGCCTTCAAGGTCGTTTAAGAGATTTTGGCATCGCGTCCAACCGCAAACCATGTGTCGCCATGTCAGCCAAAGACCTGCACATCCGGACTCTTCACCAGCGGGATCACCTGAGACCAGCCACTCCAACAGCTGCGTGAAACTGTTGGTTTGCACAACTGAAGAATTTCTGCACAAACTTGTGCGGTGTCATGTGGGCGAGCGTTTTGTTCATTATGACATGAGAACAGAGTGCCCCGTGATTATGGTAAGGGCAGGCACAAGCTACGGAAAACGAACACGACTGAATTTTAACAATGTCAATTTGAATGCGCAGAGATACCATAATAAGATCTTGAGTCTGCTGTGGCTCAATTCATCTGCCACCATCCCTTAATGTTTCAGCATGATGCACGGCTGCATGTGGGAAGGATCTGTACACAATACTTGGAAGCTGATGACTTCCCAGTTCTTCCATGGCCTGCGTACTTCCCAGACGTGTCACCCACTGAGCATGTTTGGGATGCTCCGGGCTGGCGGTTACGACAGTATATTCCAGTTCCCTTCAATATTTGTAATGGATTTTAGTGGCGGATAATCAAACGCGAAGGTAGGGGGATCAGAACAAGTCACTTACGCAGTGAGGACCAATGAAGGGAGTAACACAATAATAAATGCAATGAAAGAAAAGACAGGAAACAAATTTCTTGTGGCTAAACAGCCAAACAAAAATCAACCCACAAAAACAGGGCGAACTCGAATAACAAGTGAAACACAAACTAAATCTCTTGAGCTCAATACTGAAGCCAAAACGGGACACTTAGCAAAGAAAAGAACACCCTCGGCACATGAGTTCGGGCGGCTGAAAAGATGTAAAACCAATACGAAACAAACAAAGAAAAACTGTCTCAGAGAGAACAGCAAAAACTAAATAAATAGAACAGAACGCTAACAGGAGGAATAAAACCTATACCTGAAAATAAGCTAATAGCAAGTCCCTCATGAAAATAAACAGCATTTTTATATCACAAGGTCGCTAGTACCTGGCTATACCTGGCTCAATGCAATGTCAAATGATAAAGAAGCACCGGAGAAGCGGAAGTGAGGAACTTAAATACCCCGCAGGTAGAAGCACAGGTGAAAAGAATAATGAGTGAGGGAAAACAAACCCCGGAACGGAACATGGAAAAATCTGATTGAATCTCAATCGGGAAACCAGGATGAGAACCGCAATGAAAAAGAAAACAGAAAACCCCACGGACCATGACAATATTGAGCAACTTCAAACAGCCATTGAAGAGGAGGGAGATTACATTCCGCAGGCCACAATCAACAATCTGATCAACTCTATGCAAAAGAGATGCACAAGGCAAATGGTGGTCACACAAGATACTGACTGGTTTTTTCATCCACAACCCAGACTTTAAAAAAAAAGGTATCTGTGACTAACAGGTGTATATCTGCATCCCCTGTCACGTGGAACCCATACATTAATGCCTAATAAATGTATTTAAATTGACTGATTTCCTGTTATATAAAGTGTAACTCAGTAAAATCTTTGAAATTGTTGCATGTTGCATTTATATTTTGGTTTAGTGTATTTTTCTATTTGAATATTAGAGTGAATAACATTAAACACAATTGCTTATAGTTTAGTAATTGCTGAAAACATTGTTTGTTAGAAGTATTTCCAAATTGCTTTTTTGAAAACGTGGAACTTCTGTGCCAGCGAACATGACTAATTCAGCCACGATATGTGGTAAATTGTACTTAAAATGTAAATGATGTTACTGTACTTAACTGAAAAGATTTTTAAAACCCCAATCTTTTGTACTTGGCCTATTGGCATGAGTGTCTTGTAACTACTGAACTACTTTCTGAAATACCAATAACATATATGAAATAGTTGAAGTTCCTAGTCAGAGAAACATACAACATTGTTTTGTTTTGCAAGATTCCATCCTTTCACTTTTTACTCAGTGGTTACATGATGGGCAGCAGCTGGTGCTAATGGTGTAATCATTTCCTCCAATTTCTCACAGATTATTTTAAAAGTTAACAGTCGGCGGGGCTTAAGTCATCCACAAGATCCAATGAAATATAAAAGCAAAGTAGTGGAAAGTTTGTTTTCTTAAAATGTTATGATTTATTAAAAGTTCATATATAGTCGTTCTAATGCATAATACGGTTTTATAAATGTTGATTTAGGGAAATATTGTTATTTATCTGTTAATTTCTGTTTGTCAATTTTGCACAATTTCATTTTCCCAGCACCCAAGAACGTAATTGATTATGATTCAATACATTCGGTGTAAATACCCTGATGCAGCATTGGCTAAATTTCTGGTAAAATGATAGCCTCACTTGTCAGGCTTATATCCTAATGGTAGTATAAGCTTGATCAGCTTGACACTGTTGTGATATGGGATATGCAGTTACTTCACATGATGAATCATTACCTTTTTTAAATGGAACTACAGTTGGAGGTACTTATTGAAATAAAAGCAGCCAATGACCTGTAGCTCAATATTGGATTAAACATGCTCAACCAATGAGCTCACAAAATTTTGCCTGGGGCCAAGACCTTTGTAACCGTGGTAACCTTGGTTTAAAGCGGGTCTCTTGAAGGGTGCCTCTGTGGCGTAGCCTAAAAGAGCACCGTCCACATGCTCATTGCGTGCCGCGATGTCGGCGGTTCGAATCCGGCCGCACGACCTTTGTCTCTCTCTCTCTCTCGCTCCCATGCTTCCTGGCTCTCTACACTGTGCTGTCCAATAACGCCCTAAAAATATAATTTACAAAAAGTGTGTGCCTCTTCATCATCCCTTTTTCATTTGCACAGATCGCTCTACTTGCTACCTTACAAAGTCACAATCCTGTTTCTGGTCTGAATTCTTACCCAGATTATCTCCAGCCCAGCATGGATGGGTCAATGGTCAAAGTAAAATGCATGTTGGTCATTGGTCACTGATGCCTTGTCTTGATTAGCTGTTGTGCCGTCTTCTGATCTCATGCTTGCTTGGCCCTGCACTTGACCCCCTTGACCTACAGAGTTACTTGAGAGTTGAGTCAGTTCTAGGAAGGGCACAGTATCGACTGTCACTACACTTACCAGAATCGCTGAAGCTAATTCTGGGACCTTTTGGGGGGCTTTCCAAAAATGTCCGAACGGACAAACCTGTTTACTACGACATAAAATTAATTTACTGTTTACCTCATGTAACATGGTAAGTCACAAAATGAAGAATCTGAGTGAAATATCTCCCTGCTCCATAATGTGTGCTAGTATTTAAATATTTTTTTTTTTAAATCTCCATTTTACATTTAATGTAAAACAAATGTCTGATCCAGGGAGAAGTCTCATTTATACCATAAACCTAATTTCAAACAATGTTATAAATAATAAGTTTAACGATTTTTTAAATTAATTGAACACAACTATAAACAGAATAACTCTCTGACCTCAAGTCACTTTTTTCTCTTTTGGCCATACTTAGCCATAATTATAGCCAATCAAGCATGTGTAGCATTTTTATACATGACCCCTATACATGCACAACTGTTACCATTAATGGATGAGGCACACCTGCAAAATAAATAAACAAGCAAAAAATATATGGATAATTAAGTACAATTGCTAATTATATACAATTGCATTTACCATGTAGGAGGATCCGCTTCTAAGAAACTGTGAGTTTCAGTTGCTTAATGTTGATTCCTGGAGAATTGTGCAAACTGTAATATATTTTTTGGACAACTATTTCCTGCCGTATAATTTTTATACTTATTTAAAAAAATAAGCAGAAGTGCTGATGGTTTCATCAGCTTGGAGAATCACAGATGCTTAAATGCTTCACAAAACAGCCTGAAGCAATGAAACTCTTGAGTTATTCTGACTTGGTCAAACGCTTGAGTTTTTGCCTTCACCTGAGTTGAACAATCACCAAAATGTAGTTGCCCAGCTATGTTCCAGAAGAAGGGACATAAAACATGAAGGTAATTGAAGGCACTGATGCAGTCTTTTTTCATTCTACCTAACCTCTCACTGACAGGTGAAATTAGAATTTTTGTGTTCAGGATTTGTCAAACTTAATTTTCCAGACAAAAATCTTCATGCAAATCTAATGCGGTTTTCTGATTGTATCCAAAATTTTCCCAAAGTAGACATTATTGTTCTTCAGTCATGCAAGACCAGTTAACTTAAAAAATTCATCATTCTACAAATCCCCCAGAGAAAAATGAAATCCACTCCAGATATGAACTATTTCAAAACATTTATATAAGAGAAAATCATAGCCAACACATCAAAAAAGGGAATTACTTTTACAGTAATAATTTTTTTTTAACTTGATGTTAATAATATGCAAAAGTCCATATATTTTCCCCTTACAATGTGTAATGGGATTTATTGCAATACAGAACTAATTAGTTGGTTCTTAGATTGAATTCATATGAAACCAAGTTCATGAAACATAAAGCTGTACAGAACAGATATGGTTTTGCTCCAACAAGCCCGTTCTGAAATTGCATTACAGTCTGAGTGCTTTGGTCTCAGTGAACTCATCCTGTCTTTTGCGCTGGAGCGTTTAAACACAAACACAGGGAAGGATTGGAAATGAGTATAGCTCGCACGTTTACTCAAATAACACCTCATGTCTTCATTTATTTTCCGTTTGGCACATGAAATGTCTTTTACAGCTTAACTGATCTGATAACAGCTATTCATATGACTCATCTCAGCAGAAAGAAAGGCTGTTCCAGTTTCTGCCTGAAAAGCTGCTTGTTCCTCGGGCGGTAGACATGTGCAGGCATGTCAAATGAGCACCCTGTGCTGTGCTTCAATAAGGAAAGCGGATGTGTTGATTGCCGTGTGTATTTAAAAGTTCCGTCTTTAATTGTCAGTGTGAGATGTGAAAGCATTTGTCTTGGAAGAGGTCGTTTCCTAAAATGTCCTTAACAATAGAAAAGCAACACCAAAACTTGAATTAAATGCAGTTTTTTTTTTATTATCAAAGTTATCAAAAACTTATCAATTCACAGACAGTGTAGAAATGACTAATGTTATTTGAGATGAGGATTGTACCTGAATAGTTCTTTATGGTTTTTTTTTTTAAATTCAGGTCCTTGGCCTGCACCATAGCATATTCCCAAATACTTTAACATGAACAGCTTAAATAAAACAACAAATAATAGCATAGAGGGTACCACAAGGACCATAAAAAAACAAAAAACAGTGTTATGACATTGCAGAGGCTTAGTTTTTAAATGTACATTTTCTGTAGTACCTCATTTATTAGTTGCATGCTCCTAGGTTAATGGATCAAAGAACATTACAAGAAAGGTAGCACACACACACACACAAACATATATTTGACGCCTGCGTCTCTCTCTCTTTCTCTCTCTCTCACACACACACACACACACAGTCTCATGCTCCGTTTTAAGTCGCAGAAGTTTCTTCGCCTCATAAAGGACGCGCAGTACAATTATAGTCAAAAACACGCTGTCGAACAGCAACATTGGTCATTTTCTGCACTTTTTTAAGTTATGAGGAAATCTTTCCACCTTGCTGACGGATTTCTCAACAAGAAAGTTTCAAAAGTGTTTGGGTTGTGCAATGGGACAAGTGCCGACATCACAGACAGAGGTCAAGCGGAATTACGGAGAGGGCCAGTACCCTGGCGTGGAGAACACCGCCGAGTCTGGGGCCTTTTATTTCAGCTGCGTTCACAACACGTGAAATAAAAGATCAACAGTCCAGCATTGTGCGTTCTCTGAAATACACTGCTCATAAATACAGCGGTCGATGCCTTACGACAGCTACATATCAAACACAACATTCGTCTATGTAAGGTATAATGAAAAAATGCACGACAAGCTTGTAATAGACCGTAAGGGGTGGCAGTTTGATTTATGATTCTGACACACAGCTATATGTGCTTTCTTCAATTCCCTTCTTGTTGTGGAGCCTTAAGCAAGTTATCCTCGCTTTAAGCTCAAACTAAAAATGAGGACAACATCACAGGCCACTGTAATATTTAACTTTTTAATACTCACGATCCGTAAGCTGACACAAAGCCCGACATCTTAATTTTGGGCTTTATAGGCTAGAGTTCTGACTGGCTCGGCAATGTGCATGCACTTACTCCACAATACTCCGGGTTGGGGTTGTTGTGACTGGGTATCTGTTTAGTGGACAGGCTGACCCAGGTGCTACAGAACCAGCGAGCCTAGCGCTCTTGCCGTATAAGAGATCCCACTGTCTGAATCTACCATCCCCTGAATGGCTTGGGCTCCTACAATGCACACACTTCCTGAGGGATTAGTAGCAGCTTCGGATAGGCAAAGTGAGGCAGCATCCACTGAAAGTCACTAAGGACACAGTAGACAAGATGTACGGGGCAAGAATTCATACAATCGCCTGAACAGGAGGCCAGGCCTCTCTGTATCATATAAGTCCAAAAATAATAACATAAATAACAGTCAACAATATCATCATCATCATCATCATCAGCATCACAGTCATCTCGTATAGGAAACTTCAGGGTGAACACGTCAGCCTTTCCATACAAACTGCGTTCCTTTTGCGAAGATCCTCCAGTGTAGTGCTTGCTTTTAACTTGACAGGCAATTTCCCCACTGAGTAAACAATCTCAATCTCAACTGACCTGTGAACTCAATGCCCTTTGCTCTTTGAGACAGCCAGAAATCACACGTTTGCAAAACTTCATACAAACACACGGTGAGTAACCACAGACAGCAGTTTAAAAGTCAAGTAAAACAAAGATCGTAATCATAACAATAATATATATTTTTTAAATCACAAAAAAACAACAAAAAAATTTTTTTCTTCTTCTTTAGTGCCGTAACAGTTCCTTTGACGTGCTGTGGACGCACGTGCGATCTTGGGCGCGGAAGAGAGGATCGCCGTTGCGATCGTCTATCCTGGGTTTTTCGGCGGCGGTCACTGAGATTAAGAATGGAAAGTGCGGAGCCCTGGGTTGTGACGGACGGACTTTGACCGGCAGGTAGCTGGGGAACGAGGCTTCCCTCTCACTTTGTGAGTCACTGGCTCCCACACGAGGTGGGCACCAAGGGGTGCGTGAACGCAGGAGAGGGCGCCATCAGGCTCTGCAGGGTCCCCTCTTTGATCTGCTGGATGAAGAGGTTCCTCTCATCCTCGGGCGTCTGGCCGTTCTGGGCGCGTACGATGCACGTGGGCCTGTGGAGGTTCAGCATGTACACCAGCTGCTGCTTCTGACTCTTCAGCTCCTCGATCTGGGCCTTCAGCTCGGCGTTGATGGTCTCCAGCTTCTCCGACTCCTGAGGAGAACGAGGTAACGTGGGGTTAGCCTTTCTCCCCATTCGCCTGGCCACTGATTACACCGAACATGCGTCTAAAAGGAGGCGTCGCACACAGGGACTGGATAGATCCCTGCATGGACCCGTCACACACACCACAATGAATGCATTTACATGGAATTCGATGTAAATGCCATTTCAGTATATAAAATAACAAAAAGGGGAATCCAATAACACTGCTTTGTTATAATGCTATATTTTAGTATTTATAGTATGCTACGTATTGTTACATAACTTATAAATAGCATTTTCAACAAGTATAAGTGCGTTATAGCCCCATTAGTCTGACAAATACAAAATCAAAACCAAGAACTTTGTGGTTAAATAGACACTGACATAATAGTTTCCCATTTCAGCCCTCGACACTATGTAATAAATTCAATCCTATCCCATATTTCAGCCCTCGACACTATGTAATAAATTCAATCCTACCCCATGTCCCATTAGTCGACTCCAAAATGTTTGCCATACCTTCTGTAAACCGTCTGTCTTCTCCTTCTTCTTATTCCGACATTTAGCCGCAGCGACCTTGTTCCTTTCCCGCCTTCTTTTCTTCCTGTCAGTTTCTTCTGGGGTAAACTAAAATAGATAAATAATCAATTACATTTGAGGCATTTACGTATATATGATCCATTTATACAGCTGGATATTTACTGAAGCAATTTAGGTTAAGTGCCCTTGCTCAAGGGTATAAGTGTATCCTTCTCCCATTGTCCCATCTGGGAATCGAACCTTCAACCTCTGTGTTACAAGCTGTTCCCTAACAACATAATAATAATAATAATAATAATAATAATAATAATAATAATACATTTCAAAAAGTAATGGGAGTACACATTCTAGAAAACCTACATGTTACATGTACTGTGGGAATAAAAATAAAAAAACTAATTCAAATAAGAAGCTATAATTTATGTGTGTAATTTATTCCATGCTAAAAACTATAATTTCCACATGAACATCAGCCATATCTTATGTTCCACCTTTACACTCCACTACATTATAGAAGAACATGTTTCAACATGAAAACAGTATGAGATAATTTGCAAGAGGTATTTTGTTTGCACTCTGCGGAAGTATCTTTTGAAGTAGGCTACTAAAAGCCCAAGTACGTTTGAAATTAAAGCTGTGTTATATTACGTGTTAATAAATACAAGACCAGGTTTATAAACCTTTTTTTCCTTTTTATCAAATTATGGACTAATCTTAAATAAAAATATTATCAACTTTCGATAATGCCGATAATGCAGATAAGTGTAAAAAGCTGGATGCGATAGACAACAGTTAGTTCCAACACTGGTACAAAACCACGTTAGCTTGCATCACCATTTTTATCATTACCAAATAATAATAATAAAAACTGTGTAGAACAAAATATCTTAGCGAAGCCTTAGCTGTAGGCAGTTCGAATTTCTTACCTCCTTCTTAAATGGGAGGTCGGTGGATATGTCCGAGCTTGAGCTAATACAGTCGCTCATGACTGTGCTCAGTCCGTTCGACAGACGTTTGTTCTGGATAGCAAAGCGCAGCTCTTCTTTCACCAGCGGCGTGAAGTTGGTGAAGTCCTCCAGCGTAAGCGAGCCCGGTGGAGACAGGCAGGGTACCAATGCAGACGCGCTGATCTCCGAGGGACCCAGTCCAGGATGCTGAAGCATCATTATGTTGACTAGAAAGGGGGAAATGTCACGTTATATGCGGGCAATACATAGGACATGCTGCTTGCGTCATGATGGGAAATCAGCAGGAATGACACACAAACTCACAGATTAGCCTACATTGAAACTACTGAGTCATCATTTGACAAAGCCTTTCGCCTATAGACCTACTATACAATTTTGGCCCGAAACAATAAAAATAGGTTTTAAAATGTAGATAAATCTTAACAACACAGGAGTTGATCTAGACATTCTAACTAGCCTACTGAAGTCAATTGTATAGGTAGCCTAATGAAGGGGATGGTGAAACATAGTCGTTTTTTATGTGGATGAATTCTAGCCAATCTCCACTGACAAAATAAATAAGGTAGCATCCTTGTATTTCAATACGGGGATGTCAGACTGCGGGGAACTACGCTTTTCCCGAAAGCTTTAGGAAAAACCCATGTAGGCTATACCAATGCTTCCTGTTCGGTACACAGAATGCATTTAGCCGGCCAACAGGAAATAAATACGCAGTCCATTGTTTCACATGTATTCACACTCTTCCTAGTGCATATATGCTCCTATATACACTTCCACATTCCACATTTTGATAAGATTACTGCCCATCGTGACAAGGCGAAGAAAGAAACGTCAGAATCAGAATACGTCAACAATAATATACCAGGGCACACGTTTGATCAGACTGATTGGTTATAGGTCGAAAATGCATAGCCAATGGGTAATACAATCATTAATTCGCAAAGGACAATCGTTCAAGTCAATCCATTAGACGGGTGTAACAGTTAGAGGATGTTAGCACTCCACAGTTTAGCTGGATCGATCTATAGCGAAACGACTATAGAATTAGACATCAAATCCGTTCATTAACTATGGCTACTGTAGTTTATACAATATTCGGCTCATTCAATCGTCCACAACACACTGGTACCGTCTACGTAGGCCTATTACTTTAATCAGCAAAGTTTCCTGACCAGCCTGGAATTCGTTCTATTTAGACAGCCACCTGTACCTGAATGTTCAGACACTCACGGCTACAATGTGACACACGTCTGCATAAACTTAGAAAACGAGGCGATGTCATTCCAAAGGAAACACCGAGAGCTAATCTTGCTCCATTTATAGCTTAATGAAGGTGGGTTACTCCACCTTAGTTTATCATTAACGTTATGTTCACAATTAGCATCATTCGGATATGTTGGAAATCTTAGAATAAGTAGCATGTGATGCGTTTGTCTGCGGGAATGTAACGTTATAGAAAATATTACTAGGCTATGTTTACTTGTTATAGGTTGAATGGGAGCAAATCCTACACATAGCCTAATAGTAGTCTACTGTCTATGGGTCCAGTATTGGAGAATAAACCGACGTGTTAGGTAAGAACAGAACCGTTGTTTTTTATAATAATAATTGACCAAAGGTGACCACTATAATTTATCCTCCTGATGAACTACCTAACTTCAAAATAATACACAAATAAGTATGAATAATTCCGGAAGTCCGTTGTTACAAATAACACTGTGCACTTAGAGCACGTTATCATTGATGAATGAACAAGCATTTCTGTGCCGTCGCCGACAGTGTGCCTATGGCTGCATTAACTCCCGCTGTGGAAGCAACGAGAATTCGTAGGCTAGCCATGTAACGATTCAACAAAACAGACCTGTCTTTAACAAAATTCCATCGCACCTACCTTTCAGTTGGCGTAATGTTTAAGGCAAAAATAAAAGTTGGAGAGCACAAGACGCTGTATTCCGGTTCCAGTTCAAGCGCTTCGCTCTGAAGGGAAACTTACAGATATCAGTGTAGAGTTGCATCACCCCTTTATATGGGGTAGGAGTCGTAGTAAAGACGTGACGTCATTCTATTTATAGGCTAGCGATTGGGGGAGCTTATTTCCCGATGATGCAATACAGAAGACCCTCGTAGCACGCCATAACAGGACAGGCACAGAACTATTCTCAGAGGGAATTGAACTTGTAACATTTCGCACTAATGAGCCAATAAAGACACACTGGGTTAGTGACTTGTTTTCCAGGGTGTTCTCCACAACATTGAATGTGGTAAAAAAAAAAAATACTGGTCGGATTCAACTTCAGAGAGGGAGAAAGATTTAATCGATTCGGTCCATCTCAGTTTGGATCGACCTACACTAATTGTAGTAGAATGTGGGGCTGTATAATACGACTGCCACTAATACTAGTAGTAATAGCAAGACTTTCTTCTTCTTTTTCCTTTTATTTTTATTCTTCTTATTATTATTTTATTATTGCAGTTATTTTTGTTAACATATATGTCATCAGAGGGCGAGAAGCATGTTAAGGTACTGTAATACGCTCGCATTTTTAAATAATATTTTTTTTCTCGATGATATGATGACATTTATCTTACTGTGATAATGGCGACCAATAATGAGTGCTTCAATTTGTGTAAATAAAAATAATATCTCTTAACAATAATTTTTACAGATATCCTTGAATGCTACTTGCTAGGTAAGTGTTTGAATGGAAGGAAATAAGCACTTTTTACAAGGTGGTTTATTGTCTGATTTTAGTCAATGTTTAATTAATAATATTTAATTTCAACTGATGCATACACCTCGATGGGTGGACGTGTTGTGCTCATATCAACACAATTTTGAATATGTTGTTCTTGATGACACCAGTTATGCTTTATTTCATGTACAGATCTGAATAATATATACGACCAAATATACAAGGAATAAACTACATTTATAGAAATTAATTCTATTTAGTAATTTATTAGGATTTAATTATTTGGTTTCATGTTTGCCTTTTTTTTGTGTCTGTGTCACAACAAGTATATTCAACTGTGTCCCAGTGTTGTGTATCCAACGAATAAAACTGGCAATAGTTATTAGTACGTGTAGTTTTGTGAAGGCTGCCATTGGAAAACACTTGCAGTTAAGTTTCTATTTAAATACAGAACCATTAAAATGTTACAATCCAGTGTGTGTGGAGAACATAGGCATGCAGATAAGGCTAATTTGAGGGAATTTCTGTAAAAAACAGGGTGTTGCTGTAAAAGAGTACGCTCAGTCAAGCTACCCTATATAAATAATGGTTAAATCAATTTTAAAAAATGACAGATTCATTTTTAGGTATTTCATACATTTCTTATTTTTGGGTTGTAAGTATTTAATCATTGATGGTAACATCTGTGATATAATAAATACAATACAAAACCATGAACATGGGTGCTTTTTGAGATTTGTATTTGAGAGATTTGTTTCATAAAAAAAAACTTACATTGTTAAAAGCAGAGAATGATGCAACAAGATATATATTTTTTATTTTAATGGGGAAAAATATGTCGTAAACCTACCATTTGTCAAGTGTGTTATGTAAAATGCCTCATTATGCTGTGGACAATCTCCCTATCAAAGTCATTTGTGGGAACATGGCTGTCTGGAAAGTTGATAAGACTGGAAAATCCAAAGTAATAGTTCATAACATCTGTGAAATAGTTTTCTGACTTCAAAAGTAGTGCTGATAAAACCAAGAAAGTAGAGATATTGCATCTTTGCCTTCTATCTGATAAAGTATATATTTTTATTTCCAATGTTCTTTCCTCACACAAGAATAAAAACGTAGGATGTGCTTTGATATATCAGCGTTTTGGCAGTCTTATGAGCACAGAGGAGATAGAGGTTCCTGTCATTAGACTTAGTCAAGACATACCAATCAATGTTATGTATTTAAAACAACATGCCTTCAAAAAGTACTTATGGTATCCCTCCAATTTTTTATTTGACTGTGGTTTTGTTATTTCATTGGCTTTTAATGCGGAAAGAGAAGACATTCATTCATTTTGTTCAACAAATGTGTATTTACAACATCAACTTTGCATATTTATGAAAATAGAATAGGTAACAAATGACAACCCTCCATTCAATATTGATAATGTAGGTTGGGTGTGTGCTCAATATAAGGCGAGCCTTCAGACTTTCCTCAATTAAGAATGCATTTGTCAAGATGGGAGGTCAGTGAGCAAATACTTTGTTAATCACAGTCATTAAGCTGCCTCCATTAGCAAAGAATTAAGTCAACTTTATCAAGATTAGAAGACCTGACTACATTTACAATAAATGATCATAATAATGATATATCATGTTATTGTTTTTATATACTGTATGTGTGCATGCAAATGTATGTATATCTATCTATCTATCTATCTATCTATTTATATACACACACATACATATATATATATATATTTATGTATTTATGTGTGTGTATTTGTATAAATAACTCATAGATATATCTGTATTTCAGCTAGTAGTTTTCCAGCTGTCATTCACTGCTTCAGATGGTGATTCTGTAGGTTTTGCCTTTTGCTTTGTCTGGGAACAGACTCACAAACGTACGGACACACAGAGAGTTTGCAATAGGCAGGGTCTGCATTCCTCAGTCAAATGTGAAGTGCGATTCCGCAGCTGTAGTGTGCCACCCTTCTAATCTAAGCCGTTGCCTTTGAGTTCTGGAAATTTCCAATACATCCCAGACCCACCCACCACTTTTCCAGCACCACCCACAACGGTAACTCAAAGGTTGCATTTGTCTGTGTACACACACACACACACACACAACGTTACCTAGGTGCAGTGTCAGATCATTCATAACATTGCACTCTTGCCTTTCCATACAAGGGGGTTGAGGACACCAGGCTACAATCAGACAATGACTGGAGGACGGTTTATTAGACAGCGGAATAGTTAATATTTTACATGCTGTTTTATCAGTAAGCCCAAAATCTTATTTGTTTGTTCCTTCACGTTCATAGATAGCAGTCATATGAAATCTGAAACCATTGTTTTTGTCTGCTCAGACAGTAAACACTATCTGTACTCCAAAGAACATATTCTAAAATGCATTATATAAAATGGTTTGGATCAAACTGACCCGTTTAAAAGTTTTAGTAAAAGAGGAGTGCTACTTTTGAGAGATGTATTTCATAACCAGTGTGAATTTGGTTCTTGTTTGTGCTTTGTTGTTCATGAACTGTATTTGTTTTATGTCTTTTTTTGTCTATTGGAATATGATCAGATAAGAAAATTAACTGAGAATGTCACGTCAAAACAATAAAAATCAATATTCTATGGCATGAACACCTAGTTTCATTTAAAACTTTCACAGATAAACATGATTTATGCCCCCATGCCTTCATCATAGTGGATTAAAAAAAAAATAAAAATAAATCACATCTTCACAAAAAATTTAATTGTGATCTAGAGGTAAATTGCAACCATTAGCCTTATATATTGTTTATATCATTTAAAATAAAATAAAATGAATATAGAAAGTATTTTTGCATAAATTTTATTTCTGTATTGCTTTAAAATTCCAATGACGTCCTGGGTATATTTGACCCAGGTTAATTGCTTTAAAATTCCAATGACGTCATGGGTCAATTTGACCCAGGCTAACAGTTTCCCATGTGCTAATAAGTAAACAGAACACAAAGGGTTAATTGATGTTGGATGTAAAAAAAAAATGTTTTTAAAGGAGGCATGACTAATCATGTTTTAAAGGCCCGTTAAAGAAAAACACCTTACTACTGCAGATTGAGCTAGGTATGTCCTTGCAACAACAGGATCGAGGAAGATCCACCATTGAGACAGCAGTTAAACCTAACATGTCTTGTCTTTGTGTATCACGACACATTCAGACCCATTGAATGACACACACACCAGGACCACTACAGCTGACGTGTGTGTACTTCTCCAGTACAATCGCGTGTAAGCCTTGTGGTGTGTGATATAATGGTTAGTGAACTGGGCTTGTAACTCCAAAGACTGCGGTTTTGATTCCCAGCGATGGCACTGCCATTGTACCATCGAGTGAGGTATTCAACCAGAAATACTTCAGTAAAAATATCTAGCTATAAAAATGGATTGTATGTAAAAATGTCAATTGTGTAAGTCATTCTGGATAAGAGTGTTTGCTAAACGTTGAATGTAATGCAATGTCCCAATGGCGTATGTTGCGCTTCCAGCTACTAGTAAGTTGTTGTTGAATGTCTTGGAGAAGAACCTAAATGCTAGCCAAAGGAACCCTTGTACTTTATGGATGCAATTTACATTGTCACAAAAAATTACAGTAGCAATGTGTTGAAAAACACATCCAAACACAAACAGTGATTTTTTAAATAATTTGGAAACATGGTTTACTGTGTGTTTGTAATGTACCGATGGTTTTCAAGAAACCAACAAACACCCAACACAACATGTTACCTTGAACCAAGCTAAAATGAGATTTCCAATTTGACAGGTATCACTCCATGAATCTTAGCAGTTCAGTCTCATCGGCTATAATCATCACAAAGTAATTGCGCTGTAGTCTATGTAGACTGACAGGTGTTCAAAGGTCTAGGGTCATACTGTACCCCAAAAAAGGATTGAGTCAAAACTGACCCACTGACTAATAATAAACCATGAATCTTTTAGTAATCCAGATTAACCTATATCTAAGTGCTGTACTGTTAATTCTATAAATGCTCACGAAGCTGTTTGTAATTTACAGATGAATCATTGTACCAATTAAATATATTTTGTTACTATCAATACTTTATGTCCTGTATGTAAAGCTATTCAGAGTATAATCATGTCCAATTTTGACCCTTTAAGTAATGTGAAAGCCAAAGCACACACTGTCTGCGGGGAATGGAAACACTTGTGAGAGTTTATTTCATGGCCCTTTCTCACAGTCCGCTAGCTCCTTTATCATGTGGTAGGTACATTTCCCCCATTAGTTTCTTGTTGACTTTCATCTGACACAAGTAAAGGCTGGATTCAGCCAGTTGTGCTTTAGAGGTGGTTAGGTTTCACACTGACGCAAACACACAGCTTTTCTTTTTGTTTCGGATTCCCTGAACCCTCTAATGTGACCCATAGCAATGATTAACCATTATGCAAGTCGGAATGTCTACCATTGCTTGACTAAGAAATTTATGGAACTTATTAATTGCCCTTATATTACCAATAACATATTGGATAAAAAATAAATCCAATATTTTTTTGTTATATTAAGGCATTATTAAATTTCCTTTTGTAATTCAATTTCCTGCTGAATTCTTATGAATATAATTTTACAGTAAAACATATTTTACAGTATGACAGACGAAGAGGAAAATGTCTAATTATTGATTTTTTTTTTCCAGAGAACATTACGATTTGTATTTATTTCAAAAATACGAATTTAATTTGTAAAAACAAGTAGTGCTTTGCGGTGTATTTAAAACAAGCCAATAGCGGTGTTTAGGGTATTATGTTGTCGTTTCTTTAAGAAATCAAGTCATCTCATCTCCTCTTTTCTTTTTTTTCTTTTTTACAACAAGGAGAACACGTCATCCTTTCCGGGAAGTGAACGCTCATCCAGGTTTTCGCATAATCTTACCAGCTGAGAAGTGGGAAAACGAATGGGATCAGAGAAACAGCAGTTTTCTTGTGGACAGGTACAGCTAATTAAGAGCACGAGATCGATGGTGATCATTCACTCTTTCGATCCGAGTGACACATCACATTCCAGTAAAGCGAAGAACATGACTCATCCTTGAAACCGATAATAATTTAGGCCTACATCAGGAATCGTTGTGCATGATGTAATCATGGTACAACGTTATAACGTTATGACTTTATGATACTGTAATGTTAGATAAAGAAGTGTTAATATACGTTATCTATATTGTTTTGCCTTTATTTATTGGATTTATTGCCTATTGCGGATGTCTCCACTTGGTTCACGCGAGGAATTGTCATCGTTTATTTTTTTGCTAGCCTTTTGTTTACCGTATTCAGGACCGAATTACTTTTTCTTTTACAATATGCGATATAGCGTACTGCGAATATATGCTTCAAATAAGTGTTGTCCATCATTGTGTCAATGCTCTTCTATTGGTTTATAAACGTATTTTTGATAGGCTACTGTGCAAAACGTTATCTCCTTTATACTATGAACAAGTAGCCCTTGTATTATACTAAGCTGATTCTAGTTCAGTGTTTTCAAAAGTATGTTCCAGAAGTCCCTTGGTGTTTAGGTTTAGGTTAGTGGAAATTTTATTCGTTGCGTTCGTATTTTTGGAAATGTGGAAATCTGATAAAGCAACCAGTGATTCGTGTAGCCTACAATATACAGTTGAAGTCGGAAGTTTACATACACTTAGGTTGAAGTCATTAAAACTAATTTTTTACCACTCCACAGATTTTATGTTAGCAAACTATAGTGTTGGCAAGTCAGTTAGGACATCTACTTTGTGCATGACGCAAGTAATTTTTCCAACAATTGTTTACAGACAGATTATTTCACTTTTAATTCACTATATCACAATTCCAGAGGGTCAGAAGTTTACATACACTAAGTTGACTGTGCCTTTAAATTTTAACATAGACTAATTTGAAGGACTTTCACATTGGTGTTGTAATAATGATGTAATATAATGTTAAATGTAGTTAATGAAATTCTTACAGAAGTCTTTCATGACCGTACACTCAGCCCAATCCAATTTTGAGGGAATGTTTGGTTGTAGACCTACCTCTAGCAGAGGATTGAATGATCTTCAAGATATTTTAATTTTTATCAAAAATCACAGAAAGAAAAAAATGTTTAGCTACATTTGTTTCAATTTTTTAATTATTTTACAAAGCAGGCTTTGGTTGAAGGCCATCCTTAATGTAATACAATGTGTTTGTTGTCACTTCTTCCTGGTTTTTTAGTCAGGAACTTGGAGCATGGTTATGTCCTTTTAATGAACTACAATTGGGGCTCCAAATAAGTCTGCACCATGAGGGGAAAGACAAAGGAAGTAGGCGAAAATGTAGTTGTTGGTATAAAAATAGGCCCAGTGACTCAGTATATTACATACTACAGTTAGCTCTGATGTTATCATTACGTCGGAGCGCGGTCCAATAGGACTTCCTTCAAATAATAGTTTCCTTATTATGTTCATGCCATTCAGAACAGAACAAGTCATGGCTATTTTAGAAGCAGGATAAAGTTGGTCCACTGCCTCTCGGCTCACCGTTTACAGCACACTAGATTGTGTATTTGTTTACTGGACTGCAGCCATAGCAACCTTCCGCCATCAAATGGACTTTCATTCCAGGCATTCAGATAGCAGCGGGAAAGCCGTGGACAGGACTCCCTGGCCTTTCAGGAACTCTGACCTCATTTTTTTTGAAGAGCGCATCATGCAGCGTGTTATTTTGGACTTTTATGTAAAATGGAAGCTACGCACGGCAGACACATACCAACTGGCTTTTTTCTCACGCGTAACAAATGATGATGCGCGTACCAAAAAAACAGATGTTAAAAAGTTTATTTGTTCAATGTTACTGGCATGTTTTCTGGAGAGGAAAGTGTATACTTGGACCTCTTAAAAAAAAGCTTACAGTTTTTGTTAATAAAGGCCAGTATAAACTCACAATATATATAAATATAATGAATGATGTTGCTTGACATATATTCAAATAACTACTTCAACATTTGACCTTAGAGGATCTTGAAAACCAAATATTTGTTATGAGCACAGAGAAGAGCACAGTGACTTGACAGCATTTTCTGTACAGTGCTTCACGTGATTTCCTACGACACAGGTGTTCCAATGATCTTCCACTTCTCTAAACTGGTTTGGGCATTTTAACCAGTTTTGGTTTGAAACATACAGAAGCTAGTTGTACATTAAAGAAAGTTCCTTTGGAATTCCATAGCCTTTTCCTTACTGATTACTCAGCACAGGAAGTAAATTAGAAATATCTTTCTGCAGAATTTACCAAAAACAATATTTCTATGAAACTGCAGATACATTTGTATGCTCTGCATAAGCTAAGAAAGAAGCTGTTTCAGCCAATTTAAGTTGTATACCCCATGTACTTGCTACACTACTGAGCAGAACAATCAGAATATTCCAGAACATTTAGAAAAATGTAATTCCTTGGTTTTGTCTTAACAACATTTTATATACACAAGGTCATGTTTCCTGTACTTCACAAACTGCAGGATGACATCATATCAAGGAAGTCAGGTGATTGTTTGTAAGCTCATCTCAGAAATGATGTAAAACTGATACTGTGTCCAGTGGTGGACTGCAAAGCCTTGAGCCAATCGGATTGGTCAGGTGAAGTGACATCACCTCACTACTCTGGTGCGACTGAAGCTTGCATCATCATGTCACATGATGAATAGGTAATGATATTGCTCAACTGGCCACTGAGAGCACCAGAGTGCGGTTTTAGTGTTCTAGTGAGTGACCATTTAATCTCCTGCTGTAATATGCAGTTAACACACTGTCTTGTGAGAAGTGGTTCAGTATATCTTCCATTTTTTAGCAGGCAAAAGTCATTACCACACACAGGCTAATATTGTAAGCTAGGTTAGTTTCAGAGGAAAGCAACATGTAAAGCCCTTTGACGTGTTCTTTATTCCAGTTTCTTCACTTCGAGAGCTTGAGCATAAAATATGCAGTCACGTTTTTGCCTGCAAGTATTATGTTTGATCTCTATTGAATCATGACACATAATTGGTGTGAGTCACCTTGAAACCTTGGATAAGTTGACATTTAAAATATGGGTGTGATGTGAGTCATGAAGTAATATGTCTTTCATACACATACTGTCAAGATAAAGAGGGGACACGGAAGGAAAAGGATCATTTATACTGAGTTTGCTAATTATTTGCCCCCCCCCCCCCCAAAAAAAAAACGTTGCAATTTGTCGTAATGGCTGATGTCTGTTTTCCCCACGAGAAACCTACAGTATGTAATCTTTTACAGAAAGGTATCATTAAATGTCTTGGAATTCCAACCCTTAGGTCAGGAGACTGGTTCACAGGTTATAGTCATGTGACGGGGGGATTTCTTGTTTGTAGATCACCAGAAAAAGCGCACACCAGTCATGTGATCACTGGACTGTTCGGGGATAAACACACACTCATAGTTAGTCAGCATATTTACTTGGTTCAAACGACAATAATACCATTGTGGAACTCACTACACTGCCTCTTTCTTTTAGCTGCGAAACGGTTAACAGCACAACCTGACCACAGCATTTCATTAGCCTTATCACATGGCTTCGAAAAATCATCTTCTGAAGTTTATCGCTATTATTCTCTTCGCCGTTGTATTTGCGGTGGTCATTTATACATGACTCAGACAAGCTTTTCAGCGTGTTTGTATGTCTTAATGTGGAGATTCCACTGTTCATTTTTCAGCGTATTTACAGCAGAGTGTACTGTTTCAGCGGATGACTCAGTCACAGTGCACGTGAGCGTGCGTGTAATTTGCTGAGCAACAATGAAATATTCCACTCTCGGTTAAAAGATGACTTGTGTCATTGTTAAACTAAGCATTATATTGTGTAAGTAGTGCTGGTTACATGAAGAAAGCACTGAAATGTTACAATATGTATTTATGGGAAATGCATAGACACTGGCTATAGGAGAGTGGATGGATTCCTTAATAAAATAAACTATAATCTGTTCTTATCAAATTAAAGCATTTTAAAAATGTCTATTAACATTGTATTTATTGAACACCCAATCTTCAGTATTAATCAGTCTGTATTTTGTATTGTGCAATTCAAAATAAAATGTAATATGAATAAAATATTAAATGTTCAATTAAATATAAATAAAATGTTAAGCACTATTCTGTAATGCTTTTTCCAGAGAGAATTGTTTAGCAAACGTGTTGGCGGGAAACCTTAGCTTTATTATCAAATACAGTATAATTATGGTAATTGAAAATTTTAACAGTAATGAAAAAATTAAAAAATCAATGAAAACTGATTATCATCATATACTATTATATATAAGTTATTTAGACTTTTACCAAGTTGCTTTTCCCTGAATTTTCAGGTTTTGAACCTGATAGGATTCTTTTTTTTATTTTTTAAATGGTGGTCATTTAAATAAATTACAATAAATTAAAATAAATAAATAAATAAAGGTAACCTGCCAATGATCCACCAGCTGTGAGGAAGTAACCTTGACTAGAAAAAAGGTTTAAAAAAAACAACAACAAACATCATGTGTATCACCATTCCTGAGTCATGATTACTGTGGGGTGTAGTTCAATTTAGTCCCCAACTGGCAGATAGTAGAGTAGTAGGAGAACACCTGGGTTTTTTTACACAGGCTATTATGGTATGTTTTCAGCATACATTAAAAACACCATACATTATACAACATGACCCTGGAGCCACGATGCCCTTTACCTCATCACATATAGTACACTCTAGCAATGTTAATAATATTATGTACAATATCTCTACACTCCAGATGGCTACAATTTATCTACATAGAGCGCTATGTTACACTGGCGCTTTATATCAAATCTTATTTCGGGTGCCAAAATGAAAATAACATTCTGGATGCGTGGGAGTAGTCGGGTTGCTCAAGCAGGGATTCTGGCCAATGAAGTTACAGTACAAAGTTACAGCGGATAGAACGAGGCTCTGGACTGAGAGCTGCAAGGAACATGTTCTTAAATGCAGAAATGTTCTTACCCCGTCGTTAGGTCACTGAGAGATTCTCTCAGTTAAAGAGAGCTCGCCAGTGAGAGTGACACTGATATTTATGGGATCTAAGAGAGGGACATCAAAGAACGATTCAGATTCACTCAAAGGTCATAACACGACAAGGATTTGGCGAGCATATAGGTTAGGGCAGTCTCAGAGAGACCAAGGAGTCGAGTGTTATCGACTTAGCGGGTTTATGAAACATGGGGTTTTGGATAGAAGTAATAAATACATGTGGTTTAGTGTAAAGGGGGGACAGCAAGTGTACATAGAGACGTGGAAGATATAGCTTCTCCAGGTGACTTGCTTAGAGTATATAATATATAGAGACAGTGATGCCAATAGAATCCAATGGGGAGCACATCCGAACCAAGTTTTAATTTTGCGCTGATCTCACACGCACAGTTGTGTCTTTGGAGTCACGTGTACAATGAGGATGGCGCAGAAAGTTACGTGAAGACGACTTCATCAAAGCCTTACGAGTATGTAATTGGCTGCCAACTATCGTGCAAAAATACGACGTAGGCCAGAAGAAAAAAATCTTTGTACGGTAAGGAAAAAAACATTTGACCATGTAAAAATAATACATAATAAAGTCATTTTAATGCCGTTAACATCAATATATGAGTGGAAGTACTTTCTTTTTTGCTGTCAAAAATGAATGAAGCCCAATGGAGAAACTAGCTTTTTAAAAATTATAGATATCAGAAGAGGGCGACATTATATCTGGTGCTGAGGTTGAGAGCCGAAAGCTGGCCCCTTGGTGACTTGGCATGAAACAAGAGGTAGAAAACATGCCAGCCCAGGCAGTACCTGGTACTTTCCACAGAAGACAGGTGATTGGTTATTGTGTTTTGGAAAAAAACTCACCGTACAGGAAAAGGGAAACAAACCTTATGTAGTGAGGAAGTCGTGAAACCAGAGACCAGGTTTTTCTGAAAGACAACACTGGGCAAGTTCATATGCATTTTATCACATACACACCTATACGAACACAAGCATCACACATTTATTAAAAATACCATTCTGTAGCCTTGCAAGAACCAATATTTGTGTCTAATGTACAACAAATCTTATGATTAGCATTCATATGAAGAATATTCCAGGAAGTCAGCGATGGAAAGCAATAGCTTTAGCATCATGTCACATTTCTATTTGTCACACGCACACACACACAGTTATTTTAGATTACAATTACATCATAAATATTATTTTACATTTGTCAAGGGTAAACTGTGTTAAAGTGGAAAGTGGAAAAACTCAAGACCAACGGTTTTGCAGAAGCTTGCGCAAGTTAATCAGCAGATCATGAGTTTTCTTGTGTCATCTTATGGCTTTCAGCTGATATGATCTTTGTGCTAGATTGAAAAGTATAATGAAGCCTTTGACCCACACAGTAATAATTAATTATAACCTAGTGGTTGTTTCCTGATGACAAAGACCCTAAAAGTTAAACTTATACCACATGGAGTTTATCATTTTCGAGGAGAGGGCTTCAATGGTTTCATTGAACACTAGTATGTATGTTGAAAGAGGGTGAGAAACAGCATATAAACCCACCCAAAATAGATATTATTTTCAGATGCAATTGTCTGCTTATTTTCATATTAATAAGATTAATCAGTGATTAATCAGGCTTTAAGGCAGTGATATGAACCATGAAATTCAGTCTCAGCTGTTTTATGTAATGTGGTACACTGCCCCCTGCTGTTTTTTAAATGAACTACTTTATGGAAACTATTGGCTGAGATGTTAAACCAAGGGTGGGGACCCTCATCTGAAAAGGGCTGGTGTGGTGCAGGTTTTTGATTTAGCCCAGACACCTGATTCAACTAATTAACTAAGAATCAGGTGTGTTAGTGCTTGGCTAAAACAGAAACCCGCACCGGCTCTTTTCGGATAAGGTTCCCCACCCCTGCGTTAAACCGAGGTCCTGACTCACTGCGGTTATTAAAGATCCCAAGACACTGCAAATAGTAACGGGTTCCCTGCTGTCCTGGCTAAATTCCCAACCCTGGTTCTCTCAACCTGCCACCTAATCATCCCCTGATTTAATTGGCGAAATGAAACATTGCTCTCTTCCTGTCCACCGCAGCTGATGTGTGGTGAGCGTACTGGCGCAAAACGGCTGCCGTGCATCACCCACGCGGGCGCCACACATGGGTCGTGGTTGAGGCGAGTCCTCAGTGTAAAGCACTTTGAGTGTGAGGAAATGTAATATAAATGTAAGGAATTAGTCTAAGTAGGTAGTCTACGTGTCCTCCCTTATCAGTCACCTATTTGTACAAGGAGATATTCTCCTTCTGGACGTCTAAGTAGGTAGTCTACTTGTCCTCCCTTATCAGTCACTTATTTGTACAAGGAGATATTCTCCTTCTGGAAGTTAATGTGTTTGTTTGAGAGGACTTCAGAGCTGATCAGGTCAAAATATTGACCTGAATTTGCCATCTTGCTACCAGAGGCAGTGTCTTCCGATGAATCTTCAAAATTTTAAGAGCTTGATATTGATTATATTTAAATTTGCTAAACAAAACACAACTACTTATTTTAAGGCCAGTTTGCTATTATGAGGTTATTTGTTAGTCAAACCCTCCACTGTCGAATAGCCTGGGGTGCGTATGTGAAAAATCATCCTCCTTTCCTCCGTTCCCCGGAAAATGAACTTTATGTCCTAATCTAATATTGTTGATTACATATTAATGTCTCAATGCAAACCGCAATATCAGGCACATTGTATACTGTACTGCAACGACTTGTACTTGAAACGTACAGGCTGATTTGCATACTTCCAGGTAGGAGACGAGTGGAGGAAAGGAGGTGAGGAGTGAAGAATATTGGGAGGCACCCCAGGTCATACAGGTAGAGAGAAGATGATGTCCTATGGAAGTTTATTCATAGTGAAAATAACCAACCATTTTTCAACAGCATTTTTGTTTGCCATTCATGCGTTGTGATATATGTCAAGAGAAATTCAAAAATCGAGAGTTTTGTTGCAATGTGAACAATGTTCTTTTTTTAACAATGCAGTTTCGATTGCTCCATGTTATTCCGTTACAAGTCAAATATAAAAATTCCCTGCTGCTGCCACTTTCACAACGTTCCTTCTGACATTCAGAAGCAGCTGCGTGCTGTTGAGCAACAAACGTCGATAAATGATAAAGGTCGCATGTGCGCGGCGAATCGTCTTGTGGTATGTGAACAAATAGGAAAACCACAACAGGAAAAGCAGTAATGATATGGCACGTTGTCTGCGTGCATGTCCACATCATTGCTAAACTCACACATGACCCGCTTTACAAAAATGATAGTGATGTGGGGGAAAAAAAATGAATTAAATTTTTCTCAGAAAAAAAATCACCCCACAACTGCGGTCATTCTGCAATTTTTTTCTGAGAAATGTTCTTTTTTCCCCCCACATCAGACTCATTTTTGTAGAGCGGGTCACATATGGATCAAAGTAGCCTACTCATGTAGAATGTAGCATGACATACAGTGCCCTCCACTATTATTGGCACCGAGCCTCAAACCATCACTCTGCTGCTAGATATGTAGTAGATATGGATGGATCACTTTAAGGGTCGTTTCTCCTGACAAATTTTCCTATTGAACTATGGAAAAAGAAGTCAGGAGAAGAAACCCTTCAAGTTATCCATCCATATCTACTGTATTTCGGGCAGCAGAGTGATGATTTAAGGCTTGTTTGATACATCAGACCCTTGATGACCATTTAGCCAACCATGTGTTCCATACTGTTCCAGTGTAATTTACAGCTAAATCTAGTCCCACCCCCCAATTCCCATAGAGATCCATTCAAATGCAGAAACGTTATAGCATTGCTTGTAAGAGTACCTACCAAGAGTCTTTTGATATTGTTGGGTCACAGACATCAGGAAGTCATGGCAATATCAAAAATTACTTTATTCTATATATAAATGCAGGGGTGCCAATAATTGTGGCACACGTGGTTTTGTTAGAAATAATTATTTCTTGATGAGGGATTTTTTTCTTTCTCATATTACAATTTACTTCAATTAAAGGTTGGATTTTTCTCCTTTTTCAGTATGAGCAAAATGGCTGTAAGTCATCAAGTCAAGTCAAGTCAAGTCAAATTTATTTATATAGCACTTTTCATACACAAAGGCAATTCAAGGTGCTTTACAAAAATAAAAAATAAAGGGTCTGAGGTATCAAACGAACCTCAAACCATCACTCTGCTGCCAGATATGCAGTAGATATGGATGGATCACTTTAAGGGTAGTTTCTCCTGACAGATTTTCCTATTGAACTCCACGGAAACTTAAGTCAGGAGAAGAAATCCTTCAAGCTATCCATCCATATCTGGCAGCAGTGATGGTTTAAGGCTTGTTTGATACGTCAGACCCTTGATGACTTGGAGCCATTTAGCCATTTGTGTTCCAGTGTAATTTACAGCTAAATCTAGTCCCACCCCACAATTCCCATAGAGATCCATTCAAATGCAGAGAGGTTGTAGTATCGCTTGTGGGAGTACCAGAAAATAAGATATTTTTTCGATATTGTTGGGTCACAGACATCAGGAAGTCATTTCATGCAAAGGATATGCAACCAAATATGAAAAATTATTACTTTATTCTACATTATGTTAAACTGTCCAATATTTTTTGATGCCTGAAAATGGGGGCATTATGTACCAAAGGTTCTATAATTTCTAAACGGTTCATCCGATATGGATGAAAGTACCCTCAAATCAAGTCTGCACTTCAACCTCATCATCATTGTATCCTTTCAAACTCAAAGTGCTAGAGTACAGAACCAAAATAACAAAAAATGTGTCACTGTCCAATGAATTATGGTGCTCACTGTATATCCACCCACACTATACATGTATATATACTCTATATACACACATACAGTACATATGAAGTAAATGACTAAACACACTTTTAAGGTCGTGAATGTTCAAACTCAGGATTGGTTTCAATCACAAGATTGCTTAAGAAAGACAAGATATAATTTAAAATGGAATATTTATTAATTACAGGCACCAATTACATACAATAATCAGTGAAATATCATATGTATGTCTACATTCTTTTCTTGGTGATATCAAGCTCCTTTTATTGAATGAAGCCGTGAAGGCATGACCGGGACCCCACAGGCCTTCACATACCTGGTAATAAATTAGCACTGAAGTCATGAGTGAAACGGAAACATAAAAAGGTAAAAAAGATTATTCTTTCGAAGGTAATTCTGGGTGGGTTTTATTGTGTCAAATAACATGGGAACAAGCAGCTGCACAATTCAGATACAAATTAAAGAACATTAACGTGAAAGCTAAACAAAAGTGACACGTTTTAAAACAACAGATGCAAATCATTATTGGCTCGTTTTTCACGTTTGCTATTTTTCAGAAATGTGTATTAATATTTTTAATATGTTTGAATCCCTGAGGGAGTTTTGTAATGCAGCACGCCTCACAGAAAGCCAACAGATTTGCCTGCTACAAGAAACCATTCTTACATAATCACAGACACGGTAAGAAATGTTGCGGGGAGGGGGGGGGGCGTGAAAACCAGCCAACTGACCTCATCCTGAAATAACAGGAAATCAACAGCAGGGGAATTCATGCGTTTTTACTCGTTGACGATACAATCCATCTCCGACCGGCAGGTATAGCGCATCTGATGTCTAGTCAGCGGAGAGGCTAATATTGAAGACAAATCGAAAGGCTGTAGGAAAAGATGTCGCATACAATGGTACCAGTTTACAGATGTTGTACCAGTGATCCTAGGTTGACGAGCTGAGCTTAAAATGCCAATGATCAATAGGTAACATTAACCTTAGTTTGTCTTTTAACGCATGAATAAATTAAACACCGAATGGCATCACTGCAACCTGGCACCACGGTATATATTCAACACCTGAACCACTGCACTGGATGCTGTAGTGTATAGGCATATATAGTATATACACTCCCTACGGAAAAATAGGAAAAAATGCTTTCTGGTATCTGTGGGTACAAACAACCCATACAGCAGAGCTAGCAGCTAGCCATCATGTGATGAGGATCAACTTCAGGAAGGGACGCTTTACATCTCAAGCATGTCCTGGTTCACAAAATAATAATTTTTTTAAAACGCAAAAATAGAGGGAGGGTTCTCGATATTCAGGGTACCTTGAGGTTGGAGTTCTCGACCCACCAGGAGTATCAGCAATTCAGTCACCCACTACTGTCATTCTGCATCGGAAATTCCTCGATCCAAAGGCAGAACACAGTAACTTCAACCAACTCTAAGGTGGAGGCCAGCGGCTCCAACAGGTCTCTTTGCCTTGGAGGTCCTCACAAAGCAGGTAATTCCTGTGTCGTTTTATTTCCCCCCCCCCATGCCGAATGCGTAAGGGACAAAAGGTCATGCTGGGTCACGCGGAAGCCCTGCGGTGTGGAGATCCATCGGGAATGTTGCGGACGCGCCCAGTCTTCCGCGTGGTCCGCACGCGGTCGGGCCTGGTCGTCACTTCTGCCTTTCGTTCGGGCTGCTGAACGCTTCGTACACGTTCGCGGAAAACTCCTTCAACTGTTCAATCATCAGCAGGTCCTGCACGGTGAAACACAGACTCAGGTCATCAGAAAAGAAACACCCTTATCCTTCCGACTGCTTTTGGCATCTATAATACGGGGTGTGTTACCTGGACAAAGTGACTTGGTATCTCACTGCATATCGAGTGGATCTGTCCATTGACGATGGGGATAATTTTGGCAAGCGGGAGACTAACATGACTGAGGCTGCAAGAGAGACAAACATCATAAACTAACAATATATATATTGGTTTTCAAAATGTGACATCCAGCTAACACTTGATTATCCTTCTGTAACAAACAATGGGCCGCATTCATGAAGCGTTCCGAAATATACGCGTACATTTATGTCCGAAGGGAGTTGCTACGAAGAATTTACGCCGGATTCATCAAAGAGTTTGGAAAAGGTAGATTGTTTTCGTTTTCACTTACGTGCGCATCCACGTTATTTTGTGATTAGCATAAATCCACGCCCATGAATTGCCTTATATGGAGGCTGTCACTTCCATTTAAAGGTCCATGCCTAGTCAGAATGGCCCAGAAAAAGCAAAGGAAAGAATTATTCTGACACTGAAATCTAAGTTTTATTAGCAGATGTTCAATCAAGAAATAGTTTAATATTGTCAGTACCGGCATCATGAACTGGTAAAGTAAAGGCCTAGCAGGAGATAACATGTACCATACGAGCGCAGTACTTTATCGCAGCCTAGAAATAAATTCAAGGTTATTCATTTTGTAATTCTGTCCATGTAAATTGTCGTTTGAAATCGGGTAATCACATGGGCTACCTTATTTTAGAATTTCTCTGGTGCCTTCTAATTGCGGTCACATTGATGTGCGTGTCCCACACAGGGCAGGTTTTACCGGGATATAGCCTGCTGGCTACATTCTAACCGGTTAAAAAACTTTCACTTTTAAATAGTTAATCCGGTTTTCCCCCTGAACGCGAGATGGCGTTTCACCGACCTTTCAACAAAAACGTGCACTGGGGGGTGCAGTCTATGGCACCGATAACATTGGACAGGTTGGCAATTTCATAAAAACCCTGCTTTACCTCCACCTGTCTTTGCATCTTGTAGGGGAACTGGATGTATGCTGGCATTAGCTGGATTAAGCTGTTGACCACAATTGCAACCCTGGCTACAGACATGTAAGCCACTTTAAAGCAAATTTTGTGCATTGGTTAAATGTGTGTTTTAATTAGCATAGCCCATGTAAGGTCATGTAGAATTCAAATTTTTAGCAATTCAGAAAAAAATAGTAGGCTACTGGGAGCGTTCATTAGACTTTAAGGGTTTAATTAAACAGCTTCATAGCCTACAATTGATTAATAGGCGTAATCTAAAGTGTTTGCTTTTTACAATCATAATTTATTACGTTTGCGATGTGTATTTCAAAGGCTACATTTAGTCTTGTGAATTTAAAATAAATTCATATTCTAATTATCACTCAGAAGCTACATTTACCAGCATTCTGAATTTATGAACGAGGTACGCGTGCTCCGTAGCAGGTTTGTTCGGAGGTACTAACAAATCTCAGATACGAAAATGTTGATGAATACCAAAATACGGGCGAAATTGCAAATACGAATGATTTACGTACAAATTCGTCCTGCTCACGTTTCATGAATGAGGCCCAATGTCTTTATAAAACAAATCGTAACTTGGTGTAACAGCCTTAATATACAATGGCTGCATTATTTTTGCCTCGGCTACATTTTGTGACAGTCAAAAATACACCCGACAGATTCCTGCACTGCGCTTCAAGAGAAATATGACAAGACCAGGAATCTCTGACCTATCAGTTGTGCTCATGTGGGCGGCATCCCCCTGCTGGGGGCGGAAGAACTCGGCCATGTTGTCCAGGAAACGGCTGAAACCTCTGCTCAGGCAGGTGTTGAGAACGGTGTGGAAGTCTGGGCTGGGGACCAAACGGACACGCTCATTAACGGACGCATTTTCTACCTGGAGCAGTGGCGCGCTCCGCACCGTCTGTTGTCAAAGGTGCTGCTATCACTGCGCTACTGCTAATAGCCCATAAAAGCACTGGGGAGCACTTAGGCGGTGACTCAAAAGAAAGTGCTTACGTCACCGTTTTCCGGGCTACAAATGCACTAGAGCCGACACTGGTGTAAGAACCCAGAAGCATCCGAAACGTCTGACTCACCTTTCCAGCATGTCTCTGGTCTCGTTCAACAGCTTTATCGTCGCGACATCGTTCTCCGTCAGACCACAGGCCTGTCCATAAACAAGAAATTAGATCAGCTATCAGCCTTACAAAACTATCAGACGAGGGAAGCTCCAAAGTATTATAGCCATTGTTAATCGTCTAAAACCGCATACAACCGTCTAAAGATCAGGAGCGTAAACATGAGAATATGACATCACTCAATGAGGGACGGTCAAACACATTATGGTTAATCTTCATCACCTCCATCTGCATACGAGAGATGAAAGATCTGCACTGAATTTAAGGCCATTAAGTATACTAGTGTCAGCGAGGGGTTTCCCCCCGAACTGGCTGAATGCCGTTACCTGGGCGGCCAGCGTGCTCTCCTCGTCTGGCATCATGTACCAGGACAGAGGCTTTCGCTGGGAGGCCAAGCAGCCCTCTTCCACATGTGCTCTGACCTGGTCCAAGTTCAGTTCCAGCTCCTGTAGAGACAGGCTCTGTTTCAAGGGGACCCTGGGGATTCAAAGGCCGAAGACACACCGGTTACCGTCATACAGGCAGCTACATCCGATTCCACATTAAATACCTGAGCAGGGATCATACTGCGAAATTTACTTTTTCACCCACTGGCCTGAGTGGCTTGTGGATTCTAAAAATCACCAGCCATTTTCAACATTTTACCAGCCACATTACCTTTTACAATAGAACACAACCTGATTGGTTACCGGCCAAAGTGGCTGCTAGATTAAAAATGGTTACCAGCCACAATCAAAATTTTACCAGCATTTGGCTGGTGGCTGGTGTTACACCCTGGCAGGGATTCTGTGTTCTGAACCACCATCCACCTCAGGATATCAGGAATGGGACTCACCCGCCCAAGACTTTGCGTACGGCCTGTTTCACCACAGTCATTAGTTCATGTAACCCTTCAGAGAACAAAAAGTGCAGGATATAAAAGGATGATCAATGTTTATTAAAAGAATAATAAATAAATTCCTGTTGTGTTGACTGAAGTGACACATCATCGCATCAAAACAAAAATGAGATTGCAATATCGCAGGTTCGTAGTCATAGTGACTCCAGCCTCTCGTTAGTCACTCACCGTCCCCCAAAAGATGCTGGATGCTAGAGAGGTACTGCTGCTGGACGTCAGGGGGTGCTTGGGGGGCCTGCAAGAGACACAACCCAATGAGACCCCCCCCTATAGACACGGGACAGTTCTGACCAACTATTGAACCTGAATAATGTAAATTGGGAACGTACCATTCCATTCTTGCTGACGGAGTTATCCAAGTACAGGTAGCCACCGATTATGTTGAGTTGGACACGGAGAAGAACTACCAACATGCACGTGCTGTACACAGCCACTACGCTTCTTGTGAAACCTGGTTGAAGGCCATAAAGTTTATGTTGCAGATACCATTCACCAAAAACAGACAGTGAGTGGTGACAAAGACAAAATGATTAATGAGGTGGGGAAAAAGATGTTTGCAACTCACTTATTATCTTTAGGTCCTCCCAGATCTCCAACTTGTTGACTGGCCTACCAATGAGAAGAAGAAGAAAAAAAGGACTTACTGCACATCTATTCCAATCATTTGACTAGTTCAATTAGGCTTTTCCTAATATGTAAATGACTCACTTGTTCTTAAGTAGTGTTGTGAGGCTCTCTGAGTTCAGATTTTGTATAATGGCTTCTCTGAGAGTGGGGAGCATCGATAAAACTGGAATACAAAAACTGGTACGTCTGAATGCAGAAGTGCCGAGATACCAGTTATTTGAAAAGTGGTGAGACACCAGTTCTTCTTCAAATGTTACATTTCCTCTCAATTGCAGAAATGCAGTACCATAAAAGTCATAAAAGTTAAATGTTAGGCTAACGTTAATTGTAAAACGGTTGGGAAAATCCATGCAGAAATGTTTCCATTACCTGTCATGTTACACGTCCTCTGGTTACTTTCGAAGTGATACTGACGTCTTGCTTGAGAGATGTACTCAGCTGCTTCGCGTTCTTGTATCTCTCTAATTTTCCACTGTGCATACTTACCCAAAAAATACACACCTTAAAGAATGAAAGTCGAATATGGATTATTACTAATCCCACGATAATGCTAATGTAATTTACACGAGTACTACACAGCTAAATTAGCTATCATGTATAAAGTTGGACAAACACGTACAAGCTAGCTATCTGACATGAACGTTAAGTTACCCAATAATCTAGATAACCTAAAAGCCAACTGCATAACGACAACCTGCTGAAATTCTATTAAATAGCAAAATGACATTCGCGATCTAGAAATAAACAACTGTCTAGTTAGCACATGCTAGCTATTTTAGCAAGCCGTGTTCGCGCACTACGGGGAAGGTTGCTAACGTTAACAAACCAACGAAGGCTGTCCTGCTGGAAGTTAAGAGATCACATTCGTTAACCAGCTGGCATTGCTCATCCATTAACTAGCGTTAGTTAACGCAGTAACGTCAGCTCGAAATAGTAATATCCAATTAGCTAGCTACGGCATATATATGGTTATCAGAGCACCCTGGACCACAAACGAGTCAAGACGGACGAACTATCAAGCTAACTTAGCAGCTAATGCTAGAAAACTAGCCACCTACCTCCGACGAAAGCCCCAGCGAATATAAATTTCCTTTTATGACGCTTGAGAAAATTCCACGTGGACATCAACATTTTAGACCTACAGCAGATGTTAAATGTAAAATAAAAAAAATACAGAAGCTTTATGAGATTTTTCTAGGCTATTTGATACAGTTGCGCATGCTATGAGCTAGTCAGGAAGCTAATGTCAGCTAGCAAGGCAAAAATAATGTAAGGAGCTTTTCGATTGATCTGTACTTCTGCGATCGTCTGACCTGCCTGAACGGTCCTGCGCTCTCTATCGTCCCCACTGGTTTTCTACAACAACAACAAAAAAAAAAAAACAGTTCCGAATATGTTTTTTAAAATCAGTCGTTTAACCATTAATCTGAAAGATTTATAAAATATAATTTAGCAAAAAGCGATTAGTAACTCTTTGCGTGCCAATTTAATTTAAGTGCGCTCCATGTACTGTTGGCCCGCCGTTGGATGCGGTGGAGCGTATTCTCTTGCGAGCCAATACGGTGACTTTAATAACTTTACCAGATGTTGTAATGCAAGTTATCTTAATATGGGTACAGAATCCGAGGAAAACCCTGCAGATTCCATAGACTCTTTTCAACCATCTCCAGAAGAGATCGAACACTGGATGCAGAAAGCTTTTGATGTGGTAAGAGATTGATCACCAAAGCTAACCGTTAACGTTAGGGTAGGCTCCCCAAAAATGCACGGACAGTTTCTAGCTATTTGCTTATTTGAATTCTGTATGCATTTATAATGGTAGCTAATTTGTAACTATAACAACCTTTTAATATTTTTTTATAGGCGAAAGAGGCTTTAGAAAACGGCGAAGTGCCTGTGGGATGTCTCATGGTATACAACAACGAGGTCCTTGGCAGAGGGAGAAATGAAGTGAATGAAACAAAAAATGTAAGTATCGTTCTAATTATCATGTGGTTATACACCTCCCGCAACATTGGCTGTCTCGGTCTTCACATTTTGACCATTTCAGCAGGCGAAGTAAGCATGTAATTTGTCACTATGTGGAGTTCAATAATTTGGGAAGCCTTATTATGACATCAGCTTTTACACCAATGCAACGCTTGACCGTTGCTATTGTTCTGAACAAATGATCAGAAATAGAATTTCTAAGTGATGCAAATTTATATTTATACATTTTTATACCATGGAATAATAAGTATGTGTTGATTTGACTCATTGCATGTCACAAAACACATGCACATGATCTTATCTAAAGTAGGGTTACGTGAAAAGAAAAGGGTCTCTGAGAGAATTGTCACATTCAAACAATTGTTTATCCAAAAGAGTCTCGTTGAACAAGAGAAACAAATAAATTTTTCATTCGAAGCTAATTTGACTGACATGAATTCCTGTGAACGGTCATTACTTATTTCCTTTTTATGTGTTCCAGGCCACTCGACATGCAGAGATGGTTGCTTTGGACCAGGTGCTGCAGTGGTGTCGCCAGGAGAACCGGGACTCCAAGGGGGTGTTTAAGGAAACCGTGCTCTACGTGACAGTGGAACCCTGCATCATGTGCGCAGGGGCTTTACGTCTACTCAGTATCCTACTACACTTTTTAAAAACCCATAGCCTCAATTCAAACTTTTTATGCGTATTTGACTATGTGCCAGGCCACAGTCAGCACTGGCATGATCTGGTGTCCTTACCGTGCCAGTAGATTCCATACCAGACATTGTAGATATCCACACTCTTGACCAGTGTCTTAACAGGATGAGCCAAGCAGCAGTCCCGACTTAATTTTAATAACCTGTACCAAAAACAAAAGGAGAATCTGTTGACAGATTTAATTTAATTGCAATTACATATATTAGTGGCATGCAAGTAGACCGCAGTCGTGCATTTGCAAATTCGCATTGGATTAATGGTAATTAAAATCACAGGTGTTCAGCTTTACCATTATGTGGCTGGCAAACACATGTCACAAGTGGGGAATTTTTAAGTGGGAATAATGAGAAAAATTAAAATAAGAAAAAAACTAAATGTTAGTTTAGTTAATTGATTAAAAATGAGCAGACATTTTATCTTTCCCATGGAAATTGAGTGCACAGATAATGTGTAAGATGCTATGGCTGGGAGATGAAGAATTTGAATGGACCATAAAAAATGTAACCAATTAAAAAATTATATGGCAAAACAAACATTTTTGCCTGCACTGAACAAGCAGTGACTACTGGATAATTAGGGTAATTATATGTATGCATAACAAAACACATTGGTTAAGCACAAACAAATAATGCACTTTCATTAATTAATTACCTTATTTTTAATTAAATATTGTCATCAGCCGTCCGAAATCTACTGTAATTCAGTGCCTTGGTTAAATCCATTTAAATGTAAAAAAAAAGAAGCTTATTTGCTAATTGTGGCTGCATTACATTGCTCTAGCTACTTACAACGTATTTATTTCCTTTGGCGACACTAGAGTCATAACTACAGTTAGAACTCCACCAGGGGTCTGGTCTCCTCCTCTGACTGACTTTCACAGTGTTATTGAAGGATACAAATATAGGATGTCCAGTAAAACCCAGTTCAATGAAGCACCTTGGTTTGATCTGTTGATTTCTATCGAATAGGCTCCTCTAGCTGTGTATGTATCGTGTTCTGAATATCGAATGGCCAAGGACTTGTGTAGTCCTCCAGAAGTTCCGTTTTTTCCCCCTCTGCATTACATGTCTGTTCCAATAATAGCTCTGTGGTTGTTTGGCCTCCATCAGGAATGCGTGTCTTTTGTCTGACCCTGCTTCCTGTTGGGGTGTCCTCTTTCCCTCTTCCTCCTGCAGCATCACCGATCGCGTTCAGGTATGGCCAGTGCCAGATCCCAATTACACATCTACCTCCTGTGTTCCCATTTTTGACAAAACGATAGTGTGTGTGCTCCATGAAAATGCTGTTTGGATAGCAGGAAAGTGGCCTGATAACGGAGAGGTGCTCGACTTCCTGGATTCGTTTTTAGGAGTGTGCTGAGTGAAGCGGCAGTTCCAGCCCCCCCCCGCTCACCCTCCCTTTCTGACAAACCTGACGGGCCCCTGGGTCAATCTCTCTGCTGTCAAGAGTGGAAAAGAGGGAAATAGCATCAGAAAGGTCAAAGGTCACCCCACAAAGTCTAATAATTTTTTTAAATGTTCGGTAACACTACATTAAGTTGCACCTATACATGTGTAGTTAAATCGTAACTAATTTGGTAACAAGGTTATTACTGAGTAACTCCAACGTAGGTAACATGGAACAGCAGTTAGCGGTATTCATAATTACACATTTTATTTACACCCATAGGCCATATATTCATGATACACAACAAATAAACCTTGCCTGTTCATTTTACCATGTGTGTTGATGATATGGAATGATTTAATTTTAGCAGGAGAGATGCAACAGGGCCTTGTTTCACATGTGTAATTAAGAATACCACTAACTGCTATTCCATGTTACCTACATTGGAGTTACTCAGTAATAACCTTTTGTTACCACATTGGTTACTACTCATGTATAGGTGCAACTTAATGTAAAGTGTTACCAAATGTTCTTTTTTATATTTTTAAATTTTTAAATTTTTTTAAATATTTTATTACGGTGTTCCCCTCGAGCCGAGATTGCACAGTGGCCAGAATAGCCTATGCTGTGCTAGGACAAGGCACCAGGAAGCCTTGCAATCCCGGGTGTAAAGACTGTTGCATACATGGGAGTATGGCTCAATTAAACAATCATTTTTAGTCATGCTCAAATAACCCCTGAGTGTCTTGCGTTGGAACCATGGAGCTTTTGAAGAATATAGGAACAATATGGTTATTGGTCAGCATAAAGACTGTTTGCCTTAACCGCGAGCTAGACATTCCTCTGGTAGTTTACGGGTGCGGAAATGAGAGGTTTGGCGGATGTGGATCGGTGCTCAACATTCCCGCGGACCAACTGCCACACACTGGAGCGCCATTCAAGGTACGGTGTTGGGTTTGCCTCTCCAACTGATATCAGGCATCATACTGGAGGCCAGTGTCTTTTCTGCACACTGTTTACAGTGTTCAAATCTCAGCTCCAGGCATTCAGATTTAGAAATCCTGATTGATCACGAGAGCCTTTACATTTCTCACAACTGTGTAGTTGTACCTGAGAAAATTGTTTCGTACCATTGTGAGTTGCCCAGACCAGTTAATGCAGAGGAGGGCTATCTTATTCGATAAGGGCCGGTGTGGGTGCAGGTTTTTGATTTAGCCCAGCACTAAGACACCTGACTCAACTAATTAACCAATTATGGTCTTCAATCAAGACCTTGATAAGTAGAATCAGGTGTGTTAGTACTGAGCTAAAACAAAAACCTGCACCCACACCGGCCATTTTCGGATAAGATTGCCCACCCCTGAGTTAATGTATGCTTTGCCTTGTCCAGGGTTAGTTCCAGTAAATCCCACGTCTGAGTGTTTGCTTTTACGGGACTACAAGGGAGAGAAGTCTTCCCCAGCACCACTGGGGTTATCTCTTGTTTGACTCGCTCAAACACATTTTGCACCTGGGAAAAAAGGCATTGATTTTTAAACCGCTGTCTTTATTGTCTTTCTGTCACAGTATTTGCGGAGTGATGTACTGTGTTGTCTTGTAGAATTTCCCTTTTATTTATGAACGACAGTATTCTCCAGGTGAACATATTGATAACTTTAGAAATATGAGGAATGTAGGTTGATAATCAGATACAGTCTTGAACGCAGTAAGAAATCTAATATGGAATATTTACTTTCAGTGTATATCAGGCTTCAGATCTGAGGAGGCTGTGGAGTTGCTGAAATCATTTTACAAGCAGGAAAACCCCAATGGTAAAAGCCTATGACTTCTTTTGGCCAATTTTTCTATTTGCAGTACAAATAGTGCATTCATTGTATAGTTGAAAACAATACCACATATACAGTGTATTACTGGAAAGTAAGGTAGTGAGTTCATCTAACCACAGCTTCAGGAATTTAAACCGAGTATTATGGAAGTTTTTAAATTTTTTATAAAGAAATTGTATACATTTTCTGTTGGGTTCAATAGCTGCCAAACCTCTGTGACATGAAAGAGAAACTTCACTTGAACTTTATAGTTATATTTTTTATGAAGTGTCATTAAAAAGCATTCTGTAAATAATGTATACTTTACTTTTGTAAATATTTATACTTATAAAAATACAAATATTTTATTGCATAGTTACACATATGTATTAAATCATGTATGTATTATGTTGGCATTGCTTTTAGCCCCGAAGCCCAAAACAAGGAAAGACTGAAGAAGGAAAATTCTCCATCTGTACACCAGGGGGCACCAGTCACTAAGCAATAAAGTCAAAAGCGATGGCAAGTGGCCACGCAGCGCTGAGGCTGTGCTTTCTCTGAAATTAACTGGAAAAACGGCTTGATTTTAACATGAATCATCCGCACAAAGGACTCATCATAATTCTTTTACGGAAAACTTTTTAAGCCCTTCTGCTGCATTTCACCCGAGTTTCATGAATGTATCCTATAATAATTGTGAAAGTTTATTATTTTTTTGTAATGATGATTAGTGTCACTTTCTATCATTCTTAATGCTGTGTGTTCAGCCCACATGATTTCAGTGCATAATATATAGTGTAAACATTTGCTGATCTAATTTAACGTGATTTCCATTTGATTATAGAGCTGAAGGAGGCTTTTGTACAGAGTGGTACTGTACAGTATGTGAACCTCTCTCCTCTGTGGGTTTCCTGCTAGGCGATGGGAATAGCTGGAGAGCCCATCAGCTTTACTGGTGCAACAGCACTGACAGGAATTGGCAGGGCCCTGGATCATTGTGCGGACTCGCCTCCGGCCTCCTCCCCGTGTCCTCATTCGACTCGGATCCCAGACTCCCCTCGGTTTCCCCTGGTTACGGGCACAGGTGCGCGAACAGATTGTTGGAATCGCTGTTCTCCCCCCGTTTTGATTCCTGTGAAGGAACGGGTGTGGTCTGCCGTCTCTTTGACAGACCGACGGGCGGATTAGTAGCAGTTTGATTCCTGCAGAATAAGCTGTTGGCCTTGTTATGCATTGCTTGTGATGCCAGCCTAGACCTGGGAGTTGAGCATGTTCATATGTATGGAAAAGATAGCGTATCTTCCTGGGAGAGGGCCTCCATCTCACACAATGTGCACAAGATCTTGATTATACAGGCCATACAGACTGGACATATTGCCTTTGTACAGATCAAAGTAATACCATTAATCCTAATTTTATCTCGTTGGGTCTTCACATTCTTAGCCTTGCTTGAGAAACTGAGCGTGTATGTTGTATTTGTATGGACTAGGAAATGGCAAATCATTTGCATGTATAATATCTGGCTTTGTCCTTCAGAAACCGTATCGCGCTGAAATGCCATTATACAGTTAACAGGACTGTGTTTGTCCTGCTTTGATGATTATGTTCAATTGAAACATTGAAATGTCATCATGTCTTCCATTTTGTAATTTTCCCCCCCCTCACAAACACCATTTTGTTCAGTAAAACGACAAAACGGAAAAGGACATATTTTGCGTGTGCTGTAAAATGTAGATGCAGGACGTATAACCGCATAGATAGCGGTAGCGGACGTAATTAGGTCTGATTTGGGATGCGGTAATGCTTAGCGATCGCGGTGAAAAGGCGCAGCGTTGCCGGGTCCTCACCTCCTGCTGCACGCCCGTATTATACACCGACGTGAGTCACGTCGGAGAAGAAAGGAAGTAAAATAAAACCGAAACCACCCACGCCGTCCCCGTCAGCTGGACTCCCACGTTCCCTTTCATGTTCGAGGCGTGTGCCAAATGCCTTCCTGCCCCCTCTCGTGCACGTAACGCTTAAACCCTTACGTGCTGAACGGGGGGGGGACGTAAAACGGCCGTATCACAAAAGACCAGCTTCCGTACCCAGGCTTCCCTCGTGGTGGCGACTTCAGCTGCTGACGCAGTGTTAATAATTCTCAGTGTTCTCTTGTTTTTTTCCCCCCTGTCTTAACGGTTCGAAATGTCTCTGCGGAGACCAGGTTCAGTCTGAATGCCACGTGAAATAATTTGTTCGCTTAGCAGAAACCCCTCGCCCGGGGCGAGTGCCTCGGCTGACGCCGCGTGCGTTTATTCCCACGGACGGGTACTCGTCGCGGTTCCAGCGCCTTGCTCGAGTGTGCGACGGCAGTCCTTGTCTCGGGATTTGAACCCGCAACCTCCTCGTTTACAATCTTAGATCCCTCATCGGTCCGCCGTCTAATGTATGTTCTACTGTTGTGCGCTTTAGTCTATTGAGGCACAAAGGCAAGCCTCATACAGCCAACCCCCTTTCCCCCAAAATGTGAGTGTTTTTCAGGCCTCTGTGTACACGTTCCCAGGTGGTGTTTGACTCTCGCTTGAGGCGTACGGTGCGACTGCTCATGGTTTCCGTGGTAACCGGCCCAGTGCGGTGCGGTCCTTAGACTGTCGTAATGCTGAGATGCATGTGCAGCCGCTCGTCGGTGTGTGACACACGTGACGCGCCGTGAGGCTGGCTCGTCCTCCGCCCTTAAAAGGGTCCCATGTCTGTCACCGTGACCTCTCACCTCCCGCCAGCTGGCCATTTCTCATCAGGACGGTGTGGTCTAAAGGAAGTACAACAGAAAGGTAAAATTTCCATCAGGTTATCGTCGGGTCTTCTCCCGATCTGTGTGGAAAAAGGTCAGAGTTTTTCCTGTTATACCACATCTTCTAAGGACCCCTTGATTATTGTGCTGTGTGTATACTGTATACATTTTACTTGAAAATCAGCATCAGCATTGAATTTGTCTTAATCAATTCATGTCGGATTAGAATCACTAGTCTATTTTATTTTAGGGACATTCCATTCCAATTTGCCAGAAACATTTACTTGACGTCTCGAGAAACTTGTCCACAAAGAAACTTCCTGTGTTGGAAGGATATTTGACTCATATTTGAGATTTGTGTCACAAATACTTTTTGAGAAACTCACAATTAAACTTCTCCTTTTGGAACATTTTTGAGGCATTTTTCCTTCAGGAAAGGTTACAGGAATCTTCTCTTTTCCAAGTGCACACAAAGTCCCTTTATTGTACAGAAATGGTTACATTTGGAGAATAAAATGCAGGTCTTTCCACTCAGAACAGTCTGTAAAATTTGCCAGGTAGTGCTCTTAGCTGGTGTCATTGAAAATTGATGAAAGCATATTTCACTTTGCTCATACAATACTGTACTGTGCTGTAGTGATCAACCCATCAAAGCCAGGCAAGTGACAGCTTAAAACTTTATAGCAATGTTACACGTGATTTTTAGAACTTTGAGAGATGAGGTGAGATGATGGAGGGAGGGGGGGTGCGGGTGCGGGTTGTGTGATTTCTGGCCAGACTAAAAATGTTCTGTTCCCACATTTGAGATTGTGTACTTTGATTGGCTTTGCCGTTGCGTTGCACGTTCCTTAAGAACTACGAGAGCTGCATCGTAGACCCCTGGCAACAAAAATGTGCCTTTCCTCATCTGTATGCAAATGTATGCAACCACATCCTTCAAAATGTATTCAATTTGTCACCTCCACATGGGGTACCTAAAGTGTTAATGAGAAGTGTGTGAAGTGTCATTCTCTAGTTATCAGGCTGACAGAAAGTGTCTACAGACACACACACTCAGTTCTAGCAAAAAAAAATATATATATATATCTTGAGCAACTGAATATGCTAGATATCATTTTGTGGCGGTATAAAAAAACGGAACATGTCACATTGTGCCTATTTCTGTTTCAGTTCAAAGGAGGTATTCATTCTGTAAAACATAAGAAACATTTCATTTTGCATTTACGGTAACTGATTTGACAGGGAACAGAAGACGCCGATAACTAGATCACGGCGTCTCTGGTTTTGCTTGGAAAGATAATTCTAGGATGAGTAAGATGTGCAGGGAGAGCTTTTGGGAAAGCGGAGGGGGGTTGGCGGTTTGATGTCGGTGTAAAATGTGTTAACGTGATTGTACACACCGCGTCCCATTCTCCCCCTTTAGCGGAAGACTTGTCCATAACAGTGCGGGTGTGCCGCTTGCTCTAATACTGTTTACTGAAAATGCGGGAAATATGTTTTTTTAATTTTAATTCTATTAAATCCCTTGAATATAAATTGTGCTCTTGGTGTTTTTTTTTTAAAAGAAACTTTTTATTTTTCATATTTTTTCACTATGGTGATATTTTATATTATAACGCAAGGCATCCTAAAAATTCTTTACTAATAATAATAATAAATTCATAACATTACATTTTTTTTTCCGTCCTACTATTGCCAATAATGTCAATAAATAATAATAGGTGATTAACAATGAACACTGTATGTAGCCCTTAGGTAGTGCACTGCAGTGTGAACTGAGATTTCCTCTGCAGGGCTGGAGTGAGTGTTTCTTGTTAAAAGCTTGCTCTGTGTCGTGAAAAGGAATTGTGTCCGTCTGTCGCTGGGCAGAAAATGCCAGAGAAAATAAGGCACAAACAGTAAATCATACGGGGAGTGATTTTTCTTTTTAATTCAATAGCTGCCCCTCCCACCTCTGGGAGAGTCTGGAGGTCAGCGCCTTTAACGGCTGGGACACTCGCTGCTCCGCACACGTTCTCTCTCCAGTCCTGGGAGGTGTCTCAGGTTGTACCATGAAAGAATAAACAAATGATCCAAAGTTTTGCTTGGATCTAAAATCATTTATATACAGCCTCGTGAGGACATTTACTTGGTGTGTGCTTGTCACGTCCAACCAAACTATACCTGTGGAGTCATTCCCCAAAATTCTCACTGATTTATTCAAGAAGACCTATAAATCATCAAACTCCAAATTTGAACTGCATCGTAAAATGGATGGTTAGCAATATTTAATTTCTCAGAGACCTCCAGCTGCCCTTAGGTAAAAAGCCTCTAATGATAGGCCATTCACTACCTCAGCTCATCTGATTGTCTGACTACTCATGTCTTTCCTGAATGTACATAACTTAACACCTTTTTATTGGAAGACCATACATTATGACCTCAGTAGTCAAACCATGGAAATCATATACTGTAATTTATGCAGAAACATAACACGATAAAGCAGCACTGAATGAACAACTATTCCCACAGTCTGGCTGTTATAGAGTGTTCTAGAATAAATTGCATTCCACAGTACAGCTGCAAAAGACACTATCTAACCATGAAAAGGCTGCTATTGATCTTCCTGCGAGCGGAAACAGCTTTGACAAAAAGCTTTCCATTGAAGGCAGAAAAAAAAATACACTGAGAAAACCTTGGCTAATTTTGTCAGAATGCTGCATGCAAGCATCTTAAGATTAATATCTTTCCCCTAGAAAAAAATATAATTTAACATAAGAGATATGAGAAATTAGGTTTTGAAATCATATCTGGGACTTCAGAGTGTATTAACAAGGTGCTTAAAGAATAATTCTTGATTAAAGAATAATTCTTGAATTTCTAGACCTTTGCCGATAGCGATAAGTGTATTCCTGTGTCATCGATCGAGTGCTTGCATTTATTTCTCAGTGATAACTTTCAGGCTTTCAGAAGTTCCGTGTTACAGGCTAATAATCCAATCAGGAGTTCTGCTGGAAAAGTATAGCGCTTAGGTTCTGTTTAAAAAAAGAAATAAAATTAGATTCTCCCAGTTATTTATACAAGATTTGTTTTCTCAAGTCCTGGATCAAGCTTCTCTTTTGCGGCTTCGCGAGTGGCGGGTTTGTACTGAGAGCTTAGCGCGGCAAACGGACACTTCCTCTTCTGTTCTGGGCTTCAGTCGGCTTTGGATTTGTCTGAGTCCAGAACACCTGGAGACATAAGAGAGGAATATGTTAAAGCTGGAGTATGCAACTTTTTTGGGGGAAAAATATCAGGGAACGGTCATGCTCAGTTGGTAGCAATCATAGAAAGAACTCTTGTGAGAGAAATCCAGCACCGTACACTGTGTTTACACCGTCAAATCCTGCATTCAAAAACCAGCGATCCGGCCCGAATTTTCAGTTTTCAAAAAAGAAAAGAAAAGTGGTTCATGACGTAAACCAATGGAAGAGATCGGCCATTTGCACGTTCACGATGAGGTCCGTGGAAGCAATGGGGGGGTCTCTTTCTCGGTGGGCAGGGCCAAGGGATGTTATGACTTTGAAATGTTTCGACAACAACCGTTGAGAAAGTTGCGTGCTCCGGCTTTAAAGCCGAGTGTTCTTTCAAGTCAAACTGCTTACCTGATTCTGAAACCAAATTTAACAAAAATGTACAGTGATCTGCCATAAAAACTGCTCAACAAGGGAGTGTACAACCCCCAGTTAACAGACCTGGTCTGCTACAGAACAAGGGGCCATGGTTTCAAACACACACGGCAGGATGTCCATGAACTCTCGCACAGTTTCGCGATGGAATTAGTTGACAGACGTAACTGAACTTTATATGGTTCACTTTTTGTGGTTTCTGGATGTATTTGATTGGCCCAGATGGTTTTCTATGTACAATGAAGGATATTTTAGATACTTGCATAAGTTTCTGTCGACCAGCCAGACTTACTATGGTTGATACAGAGGCATTTAGGGGTTTTGTGGTCTAAAACAGTGGGTCTCAAACTCGGTCCTGGGCATCCCTTGTGTATAATGGTTTTTTGAAACCGCAATTGCAATCCCGCTATTTTACCAAGCTGTTCATTTTTCTTAATTAGATGTTTTTCAAGTCTTGAGGGGTTATTTACCTTAAGCCACACTATGTCAAAAATAGATATGCATGCCATGAAGAATAAACGTTTCATATTCACATTGTGCTTATTGTGCTATATTACAAACAATGACATAGAAAGAGGTGAAAACATTTTTAACTAATAAAATTAAAGGCTGAGGTGAATGAATAGGCTCCTGATTGGTGAACACCTGGTCACTAAATGTAACCATTTGGTAGATAATGAAGAACTCAAAGGTAAAACAAATTATAATGAGCCAAACCTGCATTGTGTTAATACGTTTTAGAAACAAATCTTGAAAGAACTTAAGTACATGTGTTCAACGACCGTAATTGAGCAGGATGCAACAAAACCAGCATGCACAGGGGTTTCCGAACCACTGATCTAAAGCAAGACAATACAGTGCAAGTAACTCCCAAGCAACATATACAATGATGTTATGTTTCCAGAGCCTATACCTGTGAACAGATTAATTTGAGCTTTTATTCACAATTATTAACACAAATATAAGCTTTTATATCGTGCCGGTACTTCTTTTCTTCTCAAGTTGCACGCACCAGAGGAAGTAGTTCACACCAAAAGTAAGATTGAACGTACATTTTTTGAAAAATAATTGGGTGATATACACACGTACAACCTCTGGAGGCATAAGATTGCAGCGCAAGCTGTTTTGGAGTTAGTTTGAGTGGATGTTCTTAGACCACAAACCCCCGTATGCCCTTGCAGCCACTGTACAGCTGGCAGGAACTTCTGTAAGTATCCAAAATGTCCTTCATCACACACAAAAACATACACTAACATTGTCTGGGCCACATACAGTAAAATGGACAAAAATAAAACTGAAAGTGAACGATTCCTTTAACTGTTTGCCAACAGTTCTCTTTAGGGCACAGTTCATAACACAGACTTTGTTTTGGCCCAAGTTCAGGAGGGAAAAAAAATCCAGCACATTAACCTACATCGACTGCGGCTGTGTGACACTTTCCGCTCTCGATGTGACCAGGATTGCCGAGTGAAACGGGCGGAATTGGCCGGGAGTGAAGAGTGGAGTGAACCGCCGTTGAGTGTGCACGGCGAGGTGAGCGTGCGCGGCGGGGTGAGCGTGCACGGCGAGGTGAGCGTGCACTGCGGGGTGAGCGTGCACTGCGGTATACTCCCGGTGATTTGTGGGCTGGTGTCAAACAGGTGGGAGGTGGAAAGGGATTCAGCGTCTGCTGCAGTCAAACTGCTTATCGCTCCGTTCCCATCTGTTATTCTGAGCCGCAGGTTGCCGTACTCCCACGGACCTTGCTGTCTGCATTTTTAATGCAAATAGCCAGAGAGTGTGAATCCTACTGCTAGTTCTGAAAAAAAAATAAACTACAAATCTAGAGGAATAGATGCCAAACATGAGACCTCTGCAAGGGTTCAGCACTACTTCCTTACTCCAAAAGCAAAGGGATAAAGTTGGTTTTGGGGGGGGGGGTGATGTCAGTGTCCGGGGTGCACATTCTGACAGGAGCTGCCAGAGACGACGGCGTACATTTTGAGGAGTCCCAGATGTAGCCGTTGAGTATCTCCCCGAGGACGTAGTAGACGCTAATCAAGGCGGTCAGGGAGGAGAAGAAGACGACTTTGGCGGCAAGGCCGATGTGTTCCAGCAGAGGGTACACCCATATTCCGGTGACCTGATGAACCCAGCACATCCTGCAGGTAACGAGAGGGCAAACCGCAGTCACACGGGTACAGGTAGCCCAACATCTGTACAAACACCCACACTCTGGCTCCTTTCTGCTGTAGCGCTGGAGGATCTGCATATAAAATCTATTGTGTATGTTTTTTCTTCAAAATAACAGGTCTTAGAAAGAGAACATATATACATATGTGTATACTCGCTTTTTTTGTGGGCAGGTGGGTGAATTTACTTTCTGTTAGCCTATATGCCATATTTCAGAAATTAAACCCAAAAAACAAATACAGTTCCATATCTCTAAAATCCTTAGAAATACGCAGAATAACTCTGACATGCTGAAAGTAGTGGAGATGAATTAATATAGCCTCAAGAGGAGTGAAAAGTACACATTTTCACCATGTTTAACCCCCATAGGTGCTGTGCTGTTTTTAGGGCATATTTAAATAATAACTGGTTAGAGAGTCAAGTACATTTAGGCTCAGTTACCTATATTCCCTTAGGTTTCGCTGTTTGTAACCATCTCAAATCCGAGCTTAACGTCCATGTGTGAAAATGAAAAGAGTTTGACGCCCGAGGGATTACGCGCAGGTCAGGCACGTCTGCGACTACAACGACTGCCGGTCCTGAACTCGTCACATCGGGAGGCCTGTCAGCTCTTTTAGGAATATTCAGGCTCCGTAATCCTCGTGTAAAGCAGCCTGTGGATTTACCGAACTCCCGGTATTTTCCCCTTCCACAGAGCGAGACAAATTCACCAGTCCTGGGAGATTTGTTTTTATTTAATCCTCCATTCTGCCAGGATTAAGGCTGAAGGAGATCCACGACGCTACTCCGTCGCTCCAGGTGATTTATACACCTTTTTTTCTTTTTTTAAGGTGCCGCCAGGCTGGTTTAGCTCCAGTCAAAGCACAGGACTGCCCTGCGTATGTGCACAGGTTGTAGTGGGCGGGCGGGCGGGTGGGTGGGTGGGCGTAGGGGGGGTTCAAAGGCTGGCTAAAGCATAAAGCCAGCTCTATGTAAGTAAACAGATAGTCCCCTGTTTTAGCTCCTGAACATTACAGAAACACCTGTCTGTAAAAAAAAAAACAGGCACCGTGCAGCAAAGGCTGTGACCTCTAAAATGTAGTCATTCCCAGTTTCTGGACCCACTAACTATTGTAGCTTGCTAGTGGTTTATATTGCTAGCTGTGCATGTATGAATTATTTATTTTATACGTTACTTTTTCACAGCATATCTGCCAGTAAAAGACACAGGATAAAGTGAAATGCCCTCAAGCTAAAGTTAGCCGCAGAAAACCACCTGGTCTGAATGCTTACTTGGAAGTATGATTTTATTTTATTTTTCTCATGGTGGATATTTACCACAATTAATAAATGCTTTAATTAGCAGAAAAGTTAAATCCAAGGAGAGTAGTTTCTTCTCTTCATTTAAAAAAAGGTGTTTTTATATCACTGACCAGTGGAATCTTTCTAATTCGGTAAAAGTTCAGTAATTGTGCTCGTAATCGGGGTTGCGAGTTCAAACCCCAGGCAGTGAACTGTCTACCCAAGGCGCTTAACCTGAATTGCTTCAGTGAAAACTGAACTGTATATAAAGTTATTTTCATTGTTTCTTGCTCAATGATATGTGTAATAGAATGTATAATGAGAGAATGGATCCTACCATAGAACGTATCCCAGTGCAAAGCTGCACACCGCTAGCAGTCCACACAACCTGCTGGGATACTGGTGGTGTGTCGTTCTCATCTCAATTAAGATGAAGGGAAGCACCGTGGTGTGCTGGAAACATGAAAGGAACATGTAATTAGCCACCTGAGAACAGGAATATGCCTTCATAAGTTTAATTCTGGTAATAAACTGTGCATAAGAAAACCATATGTTTCAGAGATGGATTAATTGCACATTTTGAGCATACATTGTTAAGTTTTTCATGCAAATCTATAAATCTCTTTTTTGGTTTATCGCTGTCTGAATTGCTGTAGTTTGACAATTCAAATCGACATTTTCCAGATACAAAAACTAGCCTATGTAGCGATACGTGGCTTTACAGTTACAAAAGGCCAATGACAAAGGTCTCACTAATGTGAATCAACCTGAGAGAGTGAGAAAAGGGGGTGCTGATTGGCTGGTCAAGTGGCTAACGAGGTCACACCAGCAACGGGGCTTTCCCCTGCATTCTGATATCAGTCGAGCCTCGAGTCAGCATCCTATCATTGTCATTATGAATGGCTTCACAGAAAAGTGGAAGATTGTAAACACCGTCACGCAGAAAACATGCGCGGGCTCCTCTGTGCTTCTGTCATCTGATTAGAAGCCCTGCTGGCTGTTCACTTCCGTTGGACCCTTGGCATTTACTGCCATGGCTCGTTCAATAATTCAGTAATCTACCTGCTTTGCCTCTCGATGTCGTGCTTGTTTTCTGATGTGTTCCAAGGATTAGATTTTTTACGAGACATCCAATATTTGTTTGCACCTAGAATATCTGAGAGGGTTTTACATCGGAAGGTTAGGCAACCGTGTTTACTAAATCAGGCTGTGGCAAAAAAAGAAAACGATTAGCTATAAATGGCTTGAATGTTTGCTCAGCGGGTCACGGTGTGACATTATTTTTATGGCATTATAATTGCGTTAGGGCCCTTGCGTATCGTACTAGCGTATGCCAGCGTTTGAAAAATATCACTCATACGCTGACATACGCTAGGGGTACGTTAGGCATAGGTTGTATACGTTTCAAGCACGGTCGCATTCGGTGGCATACGCTGGCATACGGCGAGGCACAAAAAGTTTTTTAAGCATGTTTAAAAATTTTGTGCGTGTTCGGACGTATGGTTTATACGCTACTCATAGGTTCAATACGGTAAGTATCCGAAAAATTCTGTATTTTCAACGGCTTTTTGTGCGTATGAAAATTATTTTATGAATTTACATACGCAACTCATGCGTTTCTCTCATACGCAATAGTGTGACAGGGCCCTTACAGAGCAGCCTCCGTTTGCCGCGGACACGCACCCACCGTATTCGCCCCGCTTTGTCGCGAGAGCCCGATTCGGTTCCCCGTGCCCCATCGGGTGACGCACGTAGTGAACGTGACATTTCTCCCAAAAAATCTGCCTCCTTTTTTTTTATCGACACCTATGACTCATGTGCTTTCAGTCCTAAACCACCTGCCTGCCCAGAATAACACATGGTTGTCCAACGCGAGAATGTACTTGATTAAGAAAATATAATAATGGCTAAATGATACATCCAGAGAGAGAGAGAGAGAGAAATAGGGTAGGTAATTTATCTTTGATGGGCTGTCTGTTGGTTAGACATTTCCAGTTCACTTTCCAGTGGCAGGAAACATGCAGTGCATCAATATGGGCACAAGGTGGATAGCTGGAGCGAGTTGTTCGTGTGGCGGCCTTTAGTTGATATGGGCATGCCTGACGTTAAGTGAATGATGAAATCTTCTTGATGAGGATACAATCATGTAAACATGTGCCACAAACATAAGGTGCAAACTATTTATTGCTTATGTCTAATTACATGATCACAGATTAATGAGCATTGTAGAGCTAAATACATTTTAGTAGCAACATTATGTCCTTTGGAAGTAGAGGTAACAACTTGAATTGGTACATTGGTACATGCATTGGTACAATTATCTGCATATACACATACAGTATGCTTTAGATGCTTTGTGTCACCAGATGGCGCTATTTCTAGGCCATGAACCAAGAGGCCACCTCCTAATGTTGTTCTTCTCACCCCAGTCAGCTTGATGTGGCCGTTAAGAAATAAATACACATGTCAAATGGGAATACTAGTATTGGAAATAGCAACACAATGTTTCAATTGTGATCTGTCTCAACACAAAATTATAGCAGTATGGGGAAAACACATATTTTATATGTTTAGTGGAAAACCCAATATGGATATTGCTATATTTAGATCACCACAAACTGCAAACGGACTCTCAGGAAAGCTAGTGGGGTAAGCTCCAGTAAGAGAGCGAGCTACAGCAGCTTGAAACTCTGAAGTTCTGCTAATCCCCGTTTTACTGGAAACCTGCCATTTTAAGCCTAGTCTGTACAGGAGTGATTCAGTCACAGCTCAATAAAGCTATAAAGCTTGTTCTAGAAGGCCACACAGCTGGTTGCACTCCTGTTCTATAACCCTTTTTCATAATAACTTAGACAATATCCAGTAGTACTATCGGTCGGGAAAACCTACCGCTCTTTGTGAGTATTGCGTGAAGTACTCCATCTATCATGAGGGGAAAAGCGGTATTTTAAAATGTATTCTGTCGTGTCATTTCTGAGCAATCTAATCACTGGTTGTTTTAACTGAATACTGACTGTAAATGTACACGATGAGACGACACGTGTTTGGCCCCTCAGAGAAATATGAAAAGGCTACTGAAAAGAAAGAAGAAAAAAAACGTGGCTGTGCGTGGAGTGTGATGTGTAATTTCAAGGAACAGCACCTATTAATTTCTGTTTGCCCCCCAGGAGAGATAAGCCTTGACAAGATGGTAGCATTTTTGTTTTTATTATGAAGCGTGTCTACAATTACCTGACCCCCCCCCCCCCCCCCCACCTCTTCTACTAACTGCCAAAGATGAACAGACATGTGTAATTGCTCAGCTCTGACACGCTCAAAAACAGATTAAATCCTCCACGGTTGATTAAGGTGACTCCTTAGAATTGATTTGTCGAGATGATTACCTAACGGCAGACGGGGCAGAGGGGCGTCTTGGCAGAGCGGCGACCCGACGCTCCGGCGTACGGCAGCCGGAGATCACAGCCAGCTCCGGAATTAACGATATCCTCTGTGACACGCGGGCGAGCGTCTCCCTGGTGCAAATGAGGAAAGAAATCCCTTTCCTGTTGAGGCTCCGGGCCTTTTTCGCTACTTCCTCAAACCATCAGGATAATAGCTGTTCGGAAGCGCTCATGCATATGTAAACGTTCTCCGCTGAGACGGAGCGTGTTTGGCAGCTCCGCATATAGTCACAAATCCTAAGCCTCTCACAGTTCATGTATATGTGTTCTCGTTCGGAAACGCATTCGTTTGCAAAGCAACCCCAGGTGGTGGCAAAGAATGTGTCACAACCATGCTAGCAATGCATGTATTTTGTTGAGAAAGTTAGTGGCCCCACAAAGCCCTGGTTATGTTCTGACACCACATGCTAAGAGTAACGGAGTCCTAATCACTGGTATAAGGACAATATCTGTGTAGGACTGACCCTCAGCAGTACCATTTAATCTCTTCTGACTGACTTCTTTTGCAACCTATACTCTCTGACAATGCATACCACGACTAAAAGGCCTATGAATTCACAAGAAAATGTCCTAATATCAATCGGTAGATGCCTTATGCTTATAATGTAAAGTCTTGAGCCTGTTCATGCATGTTTGTGAAACAAGAACTGGTAAGAGGTGCCCAGACCAAGGCGGTAACGGCAGCTTTCCGGTTGGGATTTGAACCGACCCCCCTTGTGGGTCTAAGAGTGATTGATGTGCTCAATGTCAGTCTGCTTCTGCACAGAAGCTAAATGGGGGGTGGGGGGGTGGGTCCTCTAAAAAAATTGGTTCTTGGACGCACATCATCGCAAGTAATAACACCAACAACATACAAACATAAGTTATGCTATCAAAGCAACACAGCCCTTAGCGCTGTCTTTTGATCGGGATGATTACTATTTATTCTCGTAAACATCTGCCCGATCATGATCCCGAAATACAGAAAATCCATTAACACCTTTCAAATGAGATGAACATCTCCTATGTGAAAGCTCAGCCACGAATAGCCTGGCTGGGTCCGCTAATGAGAGCGGATTAGTGCGGAGACACACTGTGGCCCCTTACTGATAGACGGAGAACATTCGTAAGCAAACACCACGCATTGCGCGGCTAGGCTTTCTAACCACCCTGAACACATGACAATGTCATGAGTCCCATATATACGTACGCACACTAGACTGTATCTCCCCATAGACATGGTCGGACTGATCGTCTGGCAATGGCGGATGCCAGATGGGTCGGTACACTTTTGGGCCGCGACTTGGTTGGTGCAGTTACTTCACAGTCTGTTCTGAGATATCTAAAAATAAAAAAGGTGGTGACATACCAGTGACGTAATTACCATTTAATTCTTTCTGCTAACATATTTTTCCTCAGTATTTATCTAATTGCGTAATGTTCTCTGGAGGTCATTCATATGCACTCCTGTCCTTTCACACAGGCTGCTAGAATCAGGGGCTAAATCTCTAAAGAAGTGAAACGTTTACAGTAGGGGGGGGGCAAAGAAATACTTGTTTTAAGCCCTCTAATAAAGCTTACCATTTCACGTACAGTGTAACTACACGCAATATTTTCGGTATGAAATTTCAACAGATAAGACAAAGCGAATCGAAGTTAAATTGAAGAAATGTTTCAGAGCTGCGCAGATGTTGTAAAGCATTGGATCCGCTTCAGTGCCTTCAACAAGTTACTAGTTATCACAACGAGAGTGAAGACGGCAATAAGGTTCCTGATAAAACGGGTCTCCGTGAAATCTATGGAATGCGATCACATTATGGAAGCGCACTTTCACACTGTCGTCTTTTGAACAATACGAACATGCCTGCGAGCATTGCGAGATCGCAGATTGAGTTGTCTTTCGGTGAAAGACTTGCTGAGGGATAGGATATCGGAAAGATCCCCCCCGAAGGAGTGCTCCCAAGGTCAGGTATAGAGTTACTCGCTCTCAGCGACCTCCCCCTTTCACACCACCACAGTACTCTGTGACTTACATGACTAATGCCTTCGCGAAAATGCCAGAAAAATACCCACCCACAAAAATAAGCTAGCGTCTCTCATTCCAACTGGATAGAGATCACATGATATGGCCTGACTGTGCATTTTTATCCAGGATTTCACCCGGTCATGTTTTATTTTGTGCAAGTCTTGTGGGCCCCTACATTAATTTGATGTGGCAGGCCTCTCTCTCAACTCAAAGCGTCTGACCACTGGAGAGAGAAGCTCACAAAGATAGGGTCTTGTGGCTTGACAGGAATGCTAGCACTGTCCATGGAAAATCCCTTTGTGTAACAGCATTAATTTAAAGATTCCTTACTGAAATAAGACAGGTTTTGTTATTAGTGAATCTTTTAAATGCTAAACACAAACACACACATGCGCTTGCACACACACACACACACACACACACAAACACACATACGTTTGTATAAAAACTGAAGCGGAGTATTTTTATAACGTGTGGTGCAAAACTTAAATTTTTCCATGTTCATTTAGTGGCGTACATGCAAATACTTAAAAATGTACTACATAAAAAAGAAGCGTACCTTCTATAACAAATAGAACAATTGTCACTTGGCAAAAGAGAATCATTTTCCCACATGTGTGTCACTCTTTATTCAAGCTAAAGTAACAATGAACAAAAAAAGAAACTGTGAACCAGCCATTTTTTCACTGGGTCGAGATGAGTAAATATTTTCTCAGTTGTCAAGGATGAGCTAGCACGCCAGCTATGCACCCGCTTTAATGACAGGGTTCGAATGTGGAGCTTTACGTAGTAACTTTTCCAGACTTCGAACGGGATCTAAGTCAAGTACGATATCTTACACCACTTTGCTTCATGCTGCAGTGAAACATTACCATCCAGAAAAACTGACTTACAATTATTGATCTTTTCTAAGTAATCCCCCAGCAACTTCAAACCAGAGGAAATAGATGTGCAGTGTGCACATGAAAAAAAAACAGGAGCAGATTGTTTTTGTAAAGAGAATCAATACCATTGAACACAGTCTTTGTTTCTCCTCTTCAGGGGTTTTCTAGCCAGGAATTTAGTCACTCAAACCATTTTCACCCAATGGGCTCATCAGGTTTGTTGACTGAAGTCTCCCATGCTCAAAAATGAACCACAGCTGGTCCCTGACAACATATTGCGGTCTGAGGCAAAAGTGAGGTAAACTCAATTTACTAGCTTTTTTGCTCACAATGTCTTCTTAACAAGTGTTTTAGTCTTGTAATGAGACATTTTTTTCTCTCAGGTACAACATATTGGCTTTTTTAAAGTGACTTTTATCTTACCCCATTGGCAAATATTGAAATGAGTAAAACTATCTCACCTCATCTTTTTGTCTTATTTAGCAAAAATATCATAGAAATAAGATTTAAATATAAGACTTAAATGCTTGTTAAGATGGACTTGTTTTCTTGGTGTTTGCAGTGTTACACAGAGAGGGTTAAAAAAAGACTACTTTTTTGTCTGATGCGCCAGCTTGTGTGTGAATGGTGTGTCATGGGGTGAAGAGGGGGCCTCATCACACATGCTGAGGACTGGCACCAAGCTCTTTCCTGCCCGAGGTTCTCCTATTTCCCCCAAGCCTACGCACATATGCCCCTCTTGAAGCAGCCCCGTGTGAGTTGTAGGAACGGCATACAACACGAGTTAGCAGATAGATTTCAAGGACACTAGGGTTGTTATATGAAAAAGAAGAAAACTATTTGATGGTTTAAGTATACACAATGGCTGTAGTACCTCCAATCAAACACAATAATTTTCATCAGGGAGCTAGCTGTGTAAGTACAACCTAAGGCAATTTTCAGAGAATAACCCTCGACACTGAAATCTACTATATCCAAAAGAACTGATGAGGGGTACCATGGTGAGTCATGTTAGTTTTCCACCCCCTCCCTACCAATAGACAGGAGGCTATTTGTGAGACCCAAGGCTAAGGGGCAGGGTCTCGGCGACATGGCAACAGGGACAGATTACCGCTTCAATCCCTGAGTGATCACCGCTGCGTCCACTCCGCATGCTCCAGGGGCCCGCTCCGGGGACGCGAGAGACGGTCAGTGAAGGACGAGGGTGGGCCGCGTGTGGAGAGGCTGTCAGCTGGCGAGTGACCTGATTGGATTCCCCACGGACACCTGTCAGCACGGACCCCCTCCACCCGCTCCTCACACCTCTTGCCACTGCACAGAGCCTGCCCTGCTGACAGGTTGGGGCAACACTGATGGGGGCTATTCCAAAAATACCACCTATCCCGCACTCAGCACCCCCTCCGGCTTGGCTTACTACTCCCCACATGCTGGCCACACTGCCAGTTCACAAACAAAAACAGTTTGTTTCAAAAACCACGTCCCATGTTTTAGTGTACATATGCAGGTTGGTATTATATTTATTGAAATGTGTTCTGAGGGCAGCATTCATTTCACCACAGTGTAACCTAACCATGTTTACATGTACATATAGGGTAGCTCTCTCTGTGTATCAATTTGAAGTTTCACCACAGTGTAACCATGTTTACGTGTACATATAGGGTAGCTCTCTCTGTGTATCGATGCAGTTTCACCACAGTGTAACCTAACCATGTTTAAGTGTACATATAGGGTAGCTCTCTCTGTGTCTCAATGCGTAGTTTCACCACAGTGTAACCATGTTTAAGTTTACATATAGGCAAATCTATGTGTATCAATTCTAAGTTTCACTGCAGTGTAACTCATATTCAATAATCCAACAAGACACAACAGCAGGACATACATTCTGATGCATCCCCTAAATTCTGGCCTCTTGACAGGTACTGCCATTTTTGGGGGGGAGCTGTGTACTACAGCCAAAAAGCATGCACATCAAAATACAGTATCTACAGAAATGTCCTCCTGACACATCACAGTATCTACAGAAATTTCCTTCTGACACATCACAGTATCTACAGAAATTTCATCTTGACACATCTGCACATCTGTATTTTTAGTCCATCTGCTATTTCCGAAACCCTTTCGGAATAAACATTTCATTTCCCCGTCGTAAGTAGAGCAGATTACTATTAAAAACAGATGTGAGCCAATGTGCCGGGATGGGTTCACATTAGTGGACTCAGCATCTCTCTGGATTTATTTTCTGGAACCCTGCGCTGAACGGATTCAAGCAGGTGTGAACACGTATGAGTGGCAGCCAGGGTTTTTTAAAAACAATAAGCAAACCCAAATTTATGGGGAAAAGCTCACTGCAGTCTAGTCGACTTTGCCAAGGTCCTCATCACACTGTTCATCTGCCTTCTAAACAATCTGTGCTTGACACACTGCACAGACCGGCTCATAGCAAACGCATAAGTTCTCTGCGAAAACCGTTAAACTTTTCTTTTATTTGCTTTCCTAAGGAGCCGTTGTAAATATAGACATTTTTAAAAGGCTCTGTTACTCTCTGCTTGATGAACAGAGCTTATCTGTTGTGCGTTTCAGGAAACGTGGGTGTTGAAGTACGGGAGGGCGTGGCAGTCAGGCTGTAGTAATGTATAACGCAGTGGGACTGTGATGCGTAAGGCCCTACAGTCTGACATTGTTATTTAAGGTGACGGTTCGGGTTGAGCAATGTGTTGCCATGCATCTGAAGCATTTCGCTCGTCGGCAGTCTCGTCGGCTCGTCGGCGGTTAATGCGATGACAGCGCGTTTGGTGCCGAATACCCTTCACGCCCGGCCGTAACGGCGCTCGAGGCGCGCAGAGGGCACGGCGGCCTGTTTCGTTCCCTTTATCGTGCCCCAGTTGTTGCGCGAAGCTTTGGCACAGACAGGCGGGCGACATCCCCTCCCCCCCCTCCCCCCTCTCGCATGCCAGCTGAGCCCGCCTGTATGATTGCCAGCCTGACCGGGAGAGCTGCTAGGATCACAACCTCGCTGACAGACAGGACCGCAAGCTCCAGAAGGGGGCTGAAGTGACCTCCCGTGGGGATGCTGTAATGCTGGGGAGAGGGAGCCCTGTGCATATCAAGAGCGGCGGGATTCACTTCCTGTTTCTGTGGGCAGTCAACCAACCACTCATTACATCACGTGGCCACTATACAGGACCCCTAGGGTTGGAAAGGGAACCAAGGGGAAGGGCATAGCTAGATACACAAAGCAGTTATCAGTAGCACAAGGAAAATCTTGTGTATTTCCCTGAGATTTATATGTTTGGGAATTAATATAATAATTTATATAATTATTATTAATAACATTTTTAAAAATTGAAGTAAAGACAACCTGTACACTCTCTCTCTCTCTCTTTCTCTCTCTAACGGCATGTGTTAAATGATAAAAGTAAAGTAACACTCTGGTCATTCTATTTTATTCCAGCGAATGAACCAGCGGGTACCCTTTGAGACTCGTCAGCGGTGGAACATCCAGGTTCCGAAAGTAAAAGTCGTCCCCAGTATTTTGTTCCACTCGCGTGGATTTGCTATGTAGCACAATTCTTCAGCCAGGAGGTACACCTAATTAGTGAAATCAGCTGGGTGAGTTCATGGGTGGAAGAAACACACGGCAGGACTCTTACTTTCTGACCCCTGGTCTTTCCAACTCTGAGACTCGTTGATAGTCCAATGTCTGTCTAAACACACGTTTAAACATAAAGTCACGAACGGGGTGGGGTGGGCGATAGTCACATTGAAACTGACGCTTATTCCGAGGTGGAGGGACGTCGCAGGCTTCTGCTGGCCGATTCCCATTTCCCAGGTTACCCTCTCTGCTGCTCTCTTAGCGGAACTGGGCTATTGTTACATAAGACTGAAGTGCAGTATGTCCTTGGTGAGTCGCTGGATGCGCGCCAGCAATAATAATAAGATCCCATCTGTCAACGTGGAGCTTGACAGAAGGCGGAATTTACACGCTAAATAATAGCACTTACAAGAGTGCATTACGACATAGAGAGCCTAAACAAGCCCTCTAAAAGAAATCTGCAGAGAGACATGGGGTCAAGGGAATGTCTACGCAAACCATTAGTGATGCACTGTCAGGTTTGGGTTACCTACACAACAGACCCCGCCAGATTTACCAAGTTGAATAAGTTGAATGTAGCCTGTTAAACCACAAATGGTTGCGCGCACACACACACACACACACACACACACACACACGTGCACGCTCACACACACACAAACACATACTGTATATATGTACTGTATATACATATGTATCTACCTTTTCAATAAGACGTACCTCAGCTCTAGCACCCAGAACATTTACCACACATCAGATGCCAGGGAATGATTTAGCCAATTAAGCAGAGAGCAATTATATGTTGGAAATTGAGACAGACAGATTGGCTATGTGTCTGGGCCTCCAGGATTATCACCTCTATTCTACGCGGGAGTCATGGGATAGTGTCCTGTTGTGGGCACACGGGTCCCATCTCATCATGTGTTTTCTCCATTTAGGGAAAGAATGCCTATTGCTGGCCTTCTACCAGCTGTGCAGTTTTCCTCAAAGAACCGCGATCCTTGTGTTAAGGAGGCCCTGACTTTCGTATCTACTCTTAAAGACTAAAATGTGGTATAACTGCTGACTAATGTAAGGTTGTTCTAATCGAGGTGTGCAGTGAGGGTAAGTAGTCCAGGCAATCCTGTGATAGTTGACTGGAGGCTAACTACACCAGTGAGAAGACCAGGTGGCCAAGCCTTTGTAGTCCACCAGGTGGCGCTCTCACAGCAGCTATCCTTTACGCGTGAGCCTGATTACAGGGCAAGCAAGGTTTGCCACAAACGAGCTCCAATCAGAGGTAAAGCAACGTTAACAGTAAGAAAAGCCTGATCATCATAATAAGTGATAGAGCATTAAGTGCATAATTTAGACGTCAACTGGAAGATGAATTGCGAGCTACGGTCGCAAATATGATTATGTGGGCGTGGAATTATTGTTTTTGATAATGGGTAAAAGATTTGTGTTTGACCTCTGATGTGCCAGAAATCTGCCTGAATTTAAGTATAAGGCCAGTAAAATATATGGTTTTCAAAGTAGTAAAATAATACAAATATCTGTTTCCATTTTAACGGTGTCCTAAAATTATTCCTCCTAGAAGAGTGATTGTCTGATTTTAAACTTGGACTGCGCATTTGCGGGCGACACGCGGTGCAGTAGTTAGCACTGTCACCTCACAGAAAGAAGGTTCAGAGTTTGAATCCCGGCCGAGGGCCTTTCCGTGTGGAGTTTGCATCTTTGTGTCCGCGTGCGTTTCCTCTGGGTAATCCGGGTTCCTCCCACAGTCCAGGGTAGGCTAATTTGAGACTCTAATTTGCCCACAGGTATGAGTGTGTGAGTGACCTGCGATAGATTGGCGACCTGACCAGGGATGTATTCCTGCCTCTCTCCCAATGCATGCTGGGACAGGCTCCAGCCCCCCTGCGACACTGATCAGGAATAAGTGGGTTAGATAATGGATGGATGGGTGGACTGTGCATTGGCAAACCAGGCAGGCCATTACCAAGAAAGCAATTCAAAATATGGTGGCGACTATCCGCTCATATTTTGTATTCAATAGACATGAATTAATTTCACCTATTCTAGATCATGGCTTCGTCTTTCTGGATGATTAAGAACATATCTTGTTTTGTTTTTTGAATGAAAACAATCTGACACCCACAGTATGAACTAATAAAATTCCAAATGTGGGACGTGCAATTGAAAACATTGTCTCGATGGGCATCTGTTCTCAATTGGACTGAGGCTATGCTTGCACAAAAAAATTGCCCAGAATTGTAGCACGGAAGTTCCTATTTAAAAGCTGCAGACAGGTCAGAGACAGGCTATACGGACTGCAAATTCCAGAAAGAACATCTTTCTTATTGAAATTTGTATTAAAGCTGAGAGACAGAAGGAGAGAGGGCGACGCTTGCACAAATGAAACAAAACGTGTCGGGTTAAAAATGGTAACTGGAGCAGGGCTATGAGAAACACTACACCACGGTGTTTGTCTGGAGGAAGTACAAATTTACAAATCAGCCTTGTAACTCCCTATGACTCAGGTGTGTGTTCTGGTACATCTGACTAAACAAATTCCCTGGAGCTGATTTTCATATTCTTAGTAACTTTTTTTTTTTTACATAAAATTTTACATTTGATCCCCTTTAAAACGCAGGTTCGGTTATGACTGCGGAATGAAAAGTTCATTTCTCAGAGAACATTCTTCGGTTCCGTTTAAGCACCTATGCATTAAAAACGGTGAGGAGAGCCAAGAGACTTAGCACAATAAAACGGTAGGCCTGGCGGTCTGAGCTCATGAATAATCGACGGTGGGGGAATCAGAGAGCCGCTCTTGGGAAAAGAGTGCCGTAGTGCGTCCCATTGTGCCCCTGCTTAACAGCTCGGAGCTCCACAAAGGGCCGGCGGAGATGTAGGGGGTGTTTACCGAGGGATAATCAGTCATAAAAGTCCGGCCGTACAATGGAGTCCATCTCAGACTGGCGGTGTCATTTAAATCTCCCCCAGCCTGCATCGCTGAATTAAATATAAGCATGCCCAGGCCCAACTTGTACAGAGCTCCTACAAGAGCCACTTCCATTGGTGGAAGAGACATTACTGCTTAGACAGCGGTGGGGGGAGGAGGGGGGGGGGGGGTTAGCGAATACAACTAGAAAGACGCCAATCTCTCCCTTTCTCATTCTCTCTCTCCCTCAACCCCCCACCTTTGTTTTTTGGCTCCCATGAGGACGTCGGTACGGGTACCTCTAGGGACATGCTAGATATTTATTTGCGGTGTATTCTCGAGAGGGACGCTTTGAACCTTGGATGGGCTCAGCGTGAGACCACTTGCAACAACACTAGAGCAGAAACGGACCTCTCTGACAGCGCTCTCATGGCAGCGGAGTAATTACGTCGCGGAGATGGCATTACCGTCAAAGTGAATCTGAGGCAAGTAGACTGCCTTTCACGGGGGGGATGAAAGTCCGCTCCAGGATCGTGCGTCTGTCTCTCAAGCAACAGCATAGTTTCTGTTCCCCTAATTGTCACTGTCACACTAGAAGTTCTCTTCAGCTCTCCAAATAGCTTGACGACATACAAAAACAATCATTGAAGAGTGCTGTCCCAGATCTGCAGCATTCACAAGTATCTATAAATTCATGTCTGTCATTGTGTCTCTGAATTGTAAATACATAGTTTCTGTTGAACTGGTTATCATGGGAGCGGCACGGTGGATGGCACTTGCGGTTCACAACAAGAAGGTCGCGGGTTTGAATCCAGGGCAGGGGCTTTTCTGCGCGCAGTTTGCATGTTCTCCCCGTGTCCGCGTGGGTTTCCTCCGGGTACTCCGGTTTCCTCCCACAGTCCAAAGACATGTAGGTTAGGATAATTGGTGACTAAATTGCCCATCGGCATGAGTGTGTGAGTGAATGGTGTGAGGAATAGGCGACCTGCCTCTTGCCTAATGCATGCTGGGATATACACCATACCCCCCCCCCCCCCCAACCCTGAACAGGAATAAGCGAGTGAGATAATGCATGGAGAGATGGGATGGTTGATCATGTCACTCAGCGAGAAGGAACAATATTTGATCGTGTCATTTTACACGAGCCGATTAACGTTCACAAGTGTGTTGCATGAGTGAAGCGAAACTTCACGCACCATTGGCAAGGATCTGATTGGAATTGTCACCGTGTCACCACAACATAACACAGTCATGGCCCTGTATCCTGAGCTATCTCCATTGTTAAGAGGACACATTCTGATGCATGTGACCTCATTTTGAGTAACCCCTTTCCTGCATCTGGGCCAGTATTCAGAAAGCACCTCAGAACAGGACCGCTGGTCTGGGATCATGTTTCCTCTGCCCGTATCCCAACCTTTTCCACTATGTGCGAAACGGCTAAACTGATCCCAGATCAGCCCTCCTACACTCACACCCGCCAGGGATCTGATTCGACAGCATCTCACGGTACAGGAAAAGGCACGGAATACAAAATCGGCCGCCTTCTCTCCCCCTGGAGCGCGCCGAGGTGTATCTGAATCCCCGTACCGCGATAAAACAGGACAGAATGATACAAATCTGCCCCCTCACTCATGTGTCTTTAATTGCAGTTGCTAGCTTGCCAAACAGTAACAGGGCTCGGTCACTGTTTTCTCCGCCGCGTGGAGGGAGCAGAAGACAGTTGCCGTGGCAGCGGGGGTAAACAAACAAATGCGGTACCATGGAATGCTCCAAAATATTTACGGTGGAGTAACCCCGCTGCAGGCGTCGTGCGTTTGGCTCTCGAACCCGAGGGCGCCCGCACGTTCGGAATTGTTTTCAGCTGCGAGGCCCTCTGCACTTTCTAAGCCCAGTTTGCCCTCAGCAACATACCAGTAATACTGGGACACTTTATGTGCCCTGCCCTGAGTCTGACTGCAGAGCTGCCAGGGAACACAACGTCTTCATTTATCTGTTTGTCTCCTACGTGTAATACAATCACGGGGAACAGCACTCTGTTTGATCCGTACAGTGGAGAGAGGAATTACCGTGGCAACACGAACGCAAATATACAGAATAATCAACAGAACATGCGGACCGGGACACTCCCCAAAAGCACATATATTTTAATCTAATTTAATCCTTCAGAAAATAGGCCGTTTGGTATTTTTCACGAAGCCGAGTCATGCCAAATGACAATAGTGTTCGTATCTTCTTTGTGAGGCGGGAAATATCTTGTCTTTATTTTATGTAACTCATTTCACTACTTGGCAACCGAGTTGTGCTTTTGACGCCTGGAGGTGGTCCAAACTCTGTCACATCCTGCAAGTTCTGGGAAGCATTTGAACGCCGTATGTTTATCCGGCACCTGGCACCTGTGCAGAGAGATGTTGAGGGAAGATTCTGGTCGCATTGTTCCTGTTGCAAATTTGACAGATCGGGAAATAGAGCTTCTGCAGCAGCGTGGCCGCGCCGAGCACATCCATCACCCATCCCCTTCACCTGTTAAAATAACAGTCCTGGAATCTAATTGTGCTATTGGCCCCGAGGCTTCTGCCGGATCTGATTTAAATCAGCGATTGCGCAACACGTTGCCATTGTTTTTTCGAGGTCTGACGTCAATACGCGTCAGACAGAAAGTATTCTACCTCTCCCTCCTTTTGAGGTGAGAAGTACTGCGGCGCCCTAGGAAACAGACCTAATTATTGAATAACACCACGGAGCTTTGGGCAGATCATCAGCAAAGTAGTCTGCAATCCAGAGGTTGTGGAACTGGATGGACTTTGTGGTCATTTTCAATCGACTACCTGTGTGTAAACTGTATCCGATTCTACTGTGAACTAGCATTGTCCTGTGTAGTCAGGAATTTATTTGCATAGATAATAATAAAGCTATCTCCTCTATCTTTTTGATATTAAAAGACACTGAAAATTAAGCAAGGTAAGGACGGTGGCATTGTGCTCAGTACAATTGTGACAACGTATCGTAACTAAAAACAAGACAAAATACTTAGCCCTAATACCTGGCAAGAGTGATTGTGTGTTTAAAGGATGAACAGAGCCCTTGCGTCTGACAGTTTTGTTGAGCGGTATGTGCCTCGCACGGTTTTAGCTGCACCTTAATCTCCTGGAGCCGGTTGCACCAACAGGGCTTACGCCTGGTCGTAAGCTAAATTGGTCGTAACTTTCTGGGCGCAACTTTAAGACCGTCTTAGTTAAGCCCTGTTGGTGCGACCGGACCCTGTTGGTTAAACCCAGGTTTAATCCGATATTACCCATCCCCTTTAAAGTCGGCCGGCGTGCGATGGCGTTGCACACTCACCATTCCATGGTTCAGCCACTGTGGGATGAAGTTGTCTAGTAGTCTTGGGTAGACCAGGTCTCTGTCATAGAGGTAGAGGGCCCAAAACATGGTCACCACAAACTGTGGACAAGCAACAACAAGAACAGTTTATTCAGACCACCCTCGGAAGCCAGCCTCTTCGACCTAGGACCCGAGATGCTGGCATGGCTACACGACACAGAGTTGGACCTCTGACGTTACACGAAAGAAGAAGAAGAACAGTTTACATTTACACAACACTGCAGAAAAGGATGCAACTTTGAATTGCAGGCAGAATGTCCATCCAAAGTAAGAACAATTTTTTGTTGAAAAGTGTAAACAGGTCCTTGAATCAGTAACAAACACTGTTACGTATATCCTTCTGAAACCTGGCAGAGAAAAATATATATATTTTTTTTACATAATACAGTGTCTTGTATGATAAGAACATGTTGCAGTGAAAATATTTTCAGATATATAATTTATTTTATTGAATGTCCCTTGTAGTATAAATTTCAACACAGTTGAATATATGGTTCTTCAGATTAAGACCAGAGTCATGTCCCCAATAGGGGAAAAAAAATATTTCCGGGTTTTAGGAGGTTATTGCAACGATGGCCATACGATGGTACTCAACTGTTATATTGTTCTATGACAATACAAATGGCACTCAAAAATGATCTCTCTGTATGCTATCTAACAATGATCTCTCTCTATGATATCTAACAATGATATATCTCTATGATATCTAACAATGATATCTCTCTATGATATCTAACAATGATATCTCTATGATATCTAACAATGACATTTCTCTATGATATCTAACAATGATATCTCTTTATGATATCCCTCTATGATATCTAACAATGATATCTCTATGATATCTAACAATGACATTTCTCTATGATATCTAACAATGATATCCCTCTATGATATCTAACAATGATATATCTCTATATCTAACAATGATATCTCTATGATATCTAACAATTATATCTCTCTATGATATCTAACAATGATATATGCTGTGATATCTAACAATAACATCTCTCTATGATATCTACCTATAACATTTCTCTATGATATCTAACAACGATATCTGCTATGATATCTAACAATGACATCTCTCTATGATATCTAACAATGATATTTGCTGTGACATATAACAATGATATATCTCCATGATATCTAACAATGATATCTGCTATAATATCTAACAATGATATCTCTCCATGATATCTAACAATGATATCTGCGATGATATCCAACAATGGTATCTCTAAGATATCTAAAAATGATATCTGTTTATGACAAATGGAGGCAAAAATGGAGTGACTGAGAAATACAAAATGAACAGCCTCTGAGCTTTTCATCTCAACCAGTTTTTATGCATCTATGTAACACATAAGCCACGTTGGTGTGTATGGACTCCATCTGAGCAGCTCCAGACCCCGCCTCGTGTTGACGATCGGCTGTGGTGTTTCAGGCAACGGCTTTCTACATAGAGCAATGGTGGTTAAAATCAGACGGGGGTTAAAATCAATATTGCGCGCATTAAAGATGGCCTTCTCTGCATATGTAGCGTTGAGAGGCACCATTTTTGATGTCCCAGTGCAACACAACCCATGTTGCATGGACAGTGAGTCCATTAGGCGGTTAGATGTTTGTGTGATCACTTTTATCAGCACCGGTGTGCATGTGTGCAAGAGGAGTGTCACTGCATTCCATGGGCAAGTGGATCTGTGGCTGAATTAATTTTGGGCTCAAATTTTTCTCTACCACTCAAAGTGCTCTCACGTCCTGTCGCCATGTCCTGTTCCTTTTTCTGAAGAGCTCATATCCTCCCACAACACCACCACAACCATTCCACCCCCTCAAGCCTTCCTCTCCCCAGGTCTATCTGAGCTGCCCCAGTTGTCATTCACCAAACAGGAAGTAAAACCCCAGGGTGAACTCTCTCTTTCACGCACAACGCATATTCACTTCCTCTGTTCACCTGCCACCAGAGTCCTCTGTAAAGCGGCTGTGTCTATTTTACGTTCCGTAAGGGTTTCGGACCCGGCCGCCCACACCACGGCCGTGCAAATGAGGATCGTTTGAACTGAGGATAGAAGTCAAGTGTTGATCTGTTCGTTTGTTTGTTGTTTGGCGTGTGGGAGCCCCAAATTCACAATAAATGCTGAGCAGCCACAAGGTAGATGAACCTGCGGTTATGAGGCTAATATTTTCCTATCAGCGTACCATAATTAATCCCTGAGAGCTTGCTACTACTTTTCCCCCCTCATCCGGTAGTCACTTCAAGCTATATGTGCTCTTTGTAAGAAGGACATCAGTAAGCCAGAGAAAAGATCAAACGCTACGCGCAAACAAGTGGGCTACTGTTGAGCACGCAGGCATCGAAAGTGCTGTTTGATGTTCCAGCGTCGGCAAGCCGCTTCCACGATGGAATTCCAGCTCTACCGGTAATCTCTTTGATCGAGACAGTTTCTAACTGCTCTCGACCCTGCCCAACCTATTTGCATTAAACAACCCGCTTTTGGGATGTGACATATTCTTGTTTTGGTTTGTATTCTCAGATTATTTAAGCGCACGCCTGCTTCCAGAACTGCAGCTTTTAAATAAACAGGCAGTGCCTAGAGAGGAGAAGTCCACTGAAAGGGCTGCATTGAGTGAGCTGGAAGGTTATTTAAGCACCTTGAGACAAACAGCATTTCCCCCCCCATCTCTCTTTCTATCTCTCTCCATCTTTTTTAGTGCACGGTCAGCAAATAAAATGGCACCGCTTGAGACGGGCCGTTTATTTAGATTTTCACCCTCGTTGGAAAAACTGCTGCACCCCCATCCAGAACCCACATTGGGCCTGCGGGCCAAACCATCTGGAGCAGAGGGATAGAATTACCTCCCAGCTCTCTGTGACTCAGTGAGACTCAGGTGGAGGATATCACAGGATATCGCTGCCATTGTGCGCCCGTGGCACAAGCTCCTCTTTCATGGAGGGGGGGGCACGATCGGAGGAAGAGCCGCTTGCCAAGGAAATATTCACACATGACCGACATGAAGAGAACAGAAGGTGATCAGAGGGAGTGCACTTAGGCTTGTGTGTTACAACCCCCCCACCCCACACTCACCCCCCCCCCCCACCCCACACTCACCCCCCCCCCCCACCCCACACTCACCCCCCCCCACCCCCCCCGCAGGTGTGCAGATCCGGCCATCGCACATAATCTGGTTCCATTGTACGGGGTGTTAAGTTAGACCCGTGTCTGATTCTCAAACACCCATCATTGAGCCTTGGTGCCAAGTGTCTCCTTTTATGCTTACACACACTGGCAACACACACTGGATTTCACACCGGCTTACAGCACACACTTGAGGACAGCCCTTGGGCTACTGCCTGTTCAGTCGACTTTACCGCTGCGCCTCGCTGAGAAGCACGCCCTTTCGTCCGCTCAGAATTCAACTGTAGTCATGAGAAGCTTTTAGAGAGCTGCATAATCACTGGCTCACATGGTTTACCAAAATTGGTGGCAGCCGAGAAGTCAGCGAACGCGTGCGTAATGTCACATTTGCGCGCAGTTAACAGTCAGCCGGCGACGTCAATCCTCGTGCCGTGCTGGCTTTCCGTCCAGAAATAAACAGTTTCGCCCCCCGGCAACCCCGTACCTTTCTAATATAATTTAAATAATTTGCCAGCGCCTTAAAAAAAACCATCTGCCCGCTTCAACACTTCTGACATCTAGCATCTTTGGATTTTGTCCACTAACGTTCCCCTACGAGCAATTTAAACACCCCTGACCTGAAGCTAAAAAATAGCAGTAGGCTCATTTAAATATTTTAAGAGTAATTATCAGATGGAAATTGCGGACGCAAGGTGTATAAAAGCAAGATAAACATTAGGCGTTTCTTTTTTTAGAGAAGAGCTCATTAACCTCTCGATATATTTGTGGAGGCATGGAACACAGAACAGATAGACGACTTTGAATTTGCAAAGCAAATTGACAGCACATCTAAGACAATGAATATTGGTGTCCCTATTCGCCTTATGCAAATAGAAATCGCAGCATCTGGTCCAGGCTCAGTTATAAACAGGGTAGGAACGCGGGCGGCATATGTTCACACGGAAAGCTCTTTTGAATTCAGCTTTGAGATGTGAGACATTCATGACGGCGGACTCGGAATTGGGCTCAAACTTCCTAACTTTCTCATAGCACCTTTTTTTTTTTTTAACGGCACTTGAATAAATTAAACAAAATTTGAATCGCGCCCTCTTTTATTGTTCATTTCCAACTTCACTGGCACCCTTTTCAAAACTGGGTGTGTTCATAGCGTTATGAGCATGTTTGTTATTCTTTTAAGAAAAATTCCAACTCATGTATGTAGCCTACATTAGATCTGTCCACTTAGCAATGGAATTTGGCCAATGTACAATTTGATTCGGTTGTTTGAGACTTTCAATATATGTGATAATTACTCAATATTCACAGCGCCTATCTTATATTTCCACAAGCCACAATTTAAAATGCAGTGGCATCATATCACAGACTCTAATCTTGTCAGAGTGCAAATAATAGAATATTATTTCTATTATTGCCTAGCATGAATAAATTCGATTTTCGCTGTAAAAACTGTTTCAGTGCATCAACAGAGGTTGGGCAACAAAACTGGGGTTAAAGTTCATGAAAGAATTTAAGATAAAGGTCATGTGGGCATGATCAACAACCAATTATCCCATTTAATGCATCAATAAAAACTCTATATGCATATGCATCAATAAAAGCCCTCTGCAAGTCACTACCAGGTAGGGATTCATTAGTACTTCCATTGCAGTTCTAATATGATATAAAAGCTACATTTGCCATTGGCAGTAGTCAAATTCACCCGGCTACCACACTGACACAGCGCGTGCAGTTCAAATCAAAAACAAAAGAAGCTTGGCGACTGAACATGAGTGAATAAGTCACCTCATGACTGCAGGGAGCCTGGGCGCTAGTTGCAGTGGACGGGACGAGGGCGTAGAAGACAATCATTGACTTTAACCCTCATATTATGTTCACATTTTGTGGCGGCTTTTATGTTTGGGGTCAAACGCTTTCTGCGTCACCTTTTGCGCGTCTCCCGATCGACAAGCTTTTCATTAATGAATATTACACATTTATGAAACAACTCATTTTAGAGCCTGAGGTAAGTGAAAGTTTGTGAAGTTTAAAACCTTTATGGAAAAGTACTACCAGAATTACCCACAAAAAAATCTGAGATAAAAAGGTTGAGTATTTTTTTTACATTTCATGCAGCTACCCCACAAATGAATCCACACAACACCTTTGTATACAAAGTTGGTACAAGATTTTTGAAAATATCCTATTATGTTTTTTGTGTGTTTATTATTTAATCCCAACAAATTAGAAAAAATCACATAGTGTCAAGATGAAAAAATAAGGTCAACTGGTTTTTAAGAGACGTCAAACATTGAATCGGGTCAAATTGACCCGGAACATAGTATGAGGGTTAATGGCAAGTCACTGTTGCAATGTGTGTGTGTGTGTGTGTGTGTGTGTGTGTGCACGTGTGTGTGTGTGTGTGTGTGTGTGTGTGTGTGTGTGCGTTTGTCTTTTAAACCAAGCGAAAATCACCCCTCGGTGCCGAAACGCACTCACCACTCCCACTGGAAAAGCCAGGACAGCCATCATCCAGTCCCTCAACCCGATGAGCTTCTTCAGCTGCCTCTCCTGCTCCTGGCTCTCGCTGCCCTTGGTCAGCAGGCTGGACAGGTCGGTCAACACGCACACGCCGAAGAAGACCGCCTGGATAACCTGCGACAGACAGCACGAAGAGACCAGGTGAGGTCACCTGGGCTCAGTCACAAAGCCAGCTTGCAGCACCACGCGGCCCGTTCCGTTGGCAGAAAACGGCTCGGCTTGTTCTGGTGAGCAGTTTTTCGACAGTGCAGCACCATGCTGCATTTCACTCTGGTTATGTCATACAGAGATATGAGAATGAACAAAGTCACCAATGCAACCTAACATGACAGGTTATTACCTTGGGAAAGCCCTGTACTATCTGTGATACAAATAACTGAAAAAATATATATATTAAAAATCACTTATTGGTATCATCATTATTTCAGGGTAAAAGTGTTTCTAAATTATTGTCTACACAGGTTACAAAGAGATAAAAATGCTCATATTACAATCCCCAACAGAAATGGAATATACCTGCAAACATATTGAAATACATTCTCTTGAATGAAATTACTGCAACGCTGTGCATTTTATCTGGACAAATATATGCATTATTGCCACTTTCATATATGCAGTATATTTACATTTCTGTGATATATACTTCTCATTATATCTTCAAAAACGTCCACATATTCACAATTTATGCCATAGTGTACACAATATCAGTATGGGGTAGAACATTCTAGCGGGGGGGGGGGGCCAGGGGGGGGGGGGGGGGGGGCCCGCCAATCGCTGGCCCCCCCCACCCCCCCCCCCCCCCCCAGCTCTCCGAGTCGCGCATATGCATAATATGCTTCCGTCTCATGATATATGTATCTATCTGATATTTATTTTATAGGTACTACTAATTAAATCAATAATGTATAATTTTTTTATATATATATATTATATTTTTATATAACAACATAATAGAAAATAAAATTTCTGATTTTATTGTTATTTTTTTTTGGTTTGTGCCACCCCAAGATTTTCAGTGGCCCCCCCCTGGCCCCCCCTATGAAAAACTTCTGGGGGCGCCACTGATTCTACCACAAGGAGAGTAAAAGATTACAGAAATATTGTCTCAGCAGATATACAAAGTTTCAAAATCAGAGTAGACTTTTGGCTCCAGTTCAAGCAATGCGTTTTCCTATGGATCCTTCCAGAACACATCAAAAGAAGTGATTGTGATCTCTGTATGTCTACAGTAAAAATGAAATAATACAAAACAAAAGGCTGTGGAAAGTATGACAAAAAGAAGTTATTTGCTTAATGGGCATTAAAGCGATCGCTTTGATGAAATCAACCACCACATTTACATGACCTGGTGTGCTGCCGGATAATGGACATGACGACACAGCACAGAATACTGCACTAAAAAGGTATGTTAAAAAAAGAGAGAAATACTGAGACATACATATGAAAGCACACTCACGCACACACACGCACACACACACACACATGCGCACACACACCATATTTGGACCTTTTTTTGTCTAAGGCAGCTTGCTCATTATTGACCATGAGAATAATGCTTTAGTGCTTTACGCCAGTCTGACCTAAGAGTTTGATTTAAAAGACTTGTGTAATGCCCCACCTGTGAGTCATTACAAATACACATATCAATAGATCAGCTGAAAAACTAAATCCCAATGACTTAGCCTCTCTGCATTCTCTGAACCAAGAGGTAAGAAAAAAGGAAACGGTTCAAACTGAGGACACACAACCCCCAGAAACCCCACAAACTCAAAGGTGACTGAGCGGGATCCAAGTCTTATCACATTCTGGAATAGTCTCTAATGGGAACTCACCTGATGACCATTTCATTATTAACCTTCATTTATACAGGGTTGGTTGACTGAGCACGCATGTTCTTTAACAGCAACGTCCTGTTTAAACCTAACTTGTATGCCTTTGGATTGTGGGAGGAAACCGGAGTACCTGGAGGAAACCCACGCGGACATGGGGAGAACACACAAACTCGACGCAGAAAGGGCCAGGCCAGGATTTGACCCATGACCCTCTTGCTGTGATGCGACAGTGCTATCCACTGCACCACCACATCACTCAAAGAACTTTGAAATCCTATTGGCATTTCACTGAATCATTGAACTAAGAGTTACCCATCACAGACCCTCAATTTCTTATGAACCTCCATGCAATGAAAAACAGTGTCAGCTGATGATGGCTATAGTAGCTAACAAAAGCTACTATATCCAGATGATAGTGACAGCAGTTTCTCATTCTTAGTCATTTATTTCTCTCATAAAACTGAAGTTAGTGCTTGCGCGTGCATTGTGCATACATGCTAAGTTACACCATGCTCTGTTAGCACAAGCAATTCAGTGTGATACCCGTATGAGATGACACTCAGTTGACCGACAGCTGCCAATTGCTAAATTGCCAAGTTTAACCGCCAGTGCCAACAGACGGGGTTTCCCCCTCCTGACTTTTGTCCATCATTTGCCTACTTCTGTAAGCTATGTAGGTGAGAAGAATACAGAGCCAACTGTCATTAGTATGAGCAGGGAAATACGCAGGGGGCTGTAATTTCAGTGTCTGTCCTACATAGCTCGCTTACTCTACTCCTCAGTTCAGTGGCTTATTCACTTTGACTTCCCCTTTCCCATATGTCCCCACACTGAAAGAAAATCTGTCTTAATGTGTTTTTGTCTTGTTGTGAAACTGAAAATCTATCCCCCCCCCCCTCTCAAGTAGAACATATTTGCTTGTTTTAAGTTACGTTTTGCTTGACAAACAAAATTGTCTTACCCCCCATTGCATCAAACTATGTCACCTCATTGGCAGTCTTCACAGAAAGTAATAGAAGTCAAATTTTAAGTCTAAATACAAGACTAAAATACTTGTTAAGACTTATTTGCTCTTGTACAAGAGGTGAGTTCAGGACAGTGTAACATTGAGAAGACAAAACTACTACTTGTACAGTAGTCTATGGGCAATATCTGAGTGAAATAAAATGTCTTGAATTGCTTGATAAGCAAGCTACTTTTTTATTTATGTAGCTAACAAGGAAACTAGGGGAGATGCATATTAGCATTTAGTGAATGGCGCCGAGGTGAAATACTGCTGAGAAAGTAATGGTGAACAACGTCAAGCAGGCCCTCAGTAAACCTTCAAACTTTTGAACTTATTTGAATTATGTTTGATTATTTATGCTTACTTGAACAAAACCTAAAACTTCTAATTTAAATAGTTTTTAATGTAGTCTACTTCAAAGGAGAAAAATAAACTGTTTCTCTGTTTTTTTAATGTGCAATGATAAAACATGCTTATTGTTTCAGAAATTAGTCAAACAATAAATGTTCAATATTAATCTTAAAACGTTATTTAAGAGATCGATATCCTGTTTCTAATTGACTTGTTTTTAAATGCTAATTTGCCATCTTTAAAAAGCAGCGATGGGTCCAATATATTGACGTGGTCATGGACAATCTTACAGGCTGTCGGTCCTGACCAATGAGGTTCTATCAAATGTTCTTCAGGGGCCATGTAAAAAAAAGAACATTAAAAATAACCGAAAGCTGTTTCTTCACCCAATATACGGAGAGTTAGAAAGTCATGTGGCATGAGTCGAGAATCGCAGTGTTGCCTTGTATTGCATCATTTGTATTTACGCCTCTTTGTCGAAACCTTCTACGTGTGACCCTAAGCTGCCCTCAAAGGTATTCTTGTACAATAAAGCAACAAATCACATTCTGTGGAGTCTATTTTGTGGATCTAAAAAGCCCCTCGCTAGCACAAATGCATCGTCAAAGATTGCTATTCTGGAGAGGTGTAGAGCTACACACGGAAGTTTGTGACAAGGCTTGCATTTTGAGTCTTGGTTCCTAAGCCCTCGGGGTGAAAGGTTGCTGGGTCGGTCATTTTGGGTGCATTGCACAGAGCACACCACAAATAACTGACTATCAAACATGAGAGAGCAAGTGATATTAGCTAGTGAAAGTGGCAGGAGAGTAGATCGCAGGTAAAAAAAAGAAATGGAAAGCAGGCTTAGTGAAGTGAAGGTGACAGCTGTGGCTGTGCCACAAACTGACACCCACCGTGATACACCTTGCACCTGAGTGCACGCTCAATGGTGCTATACACCTTGCACCTGAGTGCACGCTCAATGGTGCTATACACCTTGCACCTGAGTGCACGCTCAATGGTGCTATACACCTTGCACCTGAGTGCACACTCAATGGTGCTATACACCTTGCACCTGAGTGCACGCTCAATGGTGCTATACACCTTGCACCTGAGTGCACGCTCAATGGTGCTATACACCTTGCACCTGAGTGCACGCTCAATGGTGCTATACACCTTGCACCTGAGTGCACGCTCAATGGTGCTATACACCTTGCACCTGAGTGCACGCTCAATGGTGCTATACACCTTGCACCTGAGTGCACGCTCAATGGTGCTATACACCTTGCACCTGAGTGCACGCTCAATGGTGCTATAGCTAAATTGCGATTGGGACGCACCTCTTTTGGATCATTTGCTGTCTGCCCTTGCATCCTCGAAACAGAACATTGCTAGTAAGAGTAAACCATTACATAACAGCAAAATGACATACACTACTTTCCCAGAAAGTCTAGCCCTTAAGCTTGCATGATGTTCTTCAGAGACTCATAAGACTGGAGATTGTTTCTGCATTAAATGAAGAAGACGGACATAGTGGAGCTTCTTTTCAATAACACACACACATGCAATTATTTTAAAAATGCGACAAGCCGAAAAGTGTGACTTTAACTCTCATTAATTCACAGTTTAATTTATGATAGCCGTTGCGGCATTGTCTTTTGGGTCGGAAAAATTGCTCTGCACAGCAACGCGGAGGTCTGCGAAAACCCCCTATGCCCTGAGACGGAATTAGCAAAAACATTTTCTGCCTGTTTTCTCGAAGAGAGTTCTGCTCTTTTCTTCTTCTGCAGCCGTCAGCACATTTGCCTGAAGCTATGCTAAAAACGACTGCCGTCCAGGTTTCCTTTCATTTAAATTAAATTCAACTGGGTTCGAAAAACAGACTTCTCACAGCGAATTAATGCCAACAGCCAGGCATAAAACCGTTTACTAGCTCAGTACGCTTTTCTCCCCCACCGGCATCAGAGGCACTTAAGAGCAACCACAATAATTCCTGGCCTGTAATGCAGGTCATAAACTCAGAGTTTAACACAATTCAATGTCTTTAGCCGAGAACAGAAAATAAGGCCGCTAGGAACCAGTTCAGATAGTTTAAATCCTAAACTGAATAAACAATGTGAATCCAGACAGTTTTTCTCAAGCTAAACAACGAATGCAAGGGCAGTGGAAACAACTGGAATTCATATAAACTTGTAATTGGCTTTTGTAGCAAATTAGCTAATCTTTACTGAGCCAGAAGATTCTTTGGGGTACTTCAGTAGGCAACTTGGTGTGGTTTGATGAGAATAATGGCCCGTGGTAAAAAAAAAGATATATATAAAAATCACAGAAATAAACTTTCATAAAACTGCAATGAGCAACAATATAGAACAGTAAAGCCTTTCAAGATATTTAATTGACTTTTTAAAAGTAAGTATTTTTAGACATATTTGAGAGATCTGATATTCCCATTTAAATTACCTGCAGAATTATGTTTATGTTGAATATTAAATGAAATATACAAGAAAGGCATTTCATTCATCCCAAAACTATTTTTGGCAACAAGAGACCTAGCATTAGAGGGTTGCAACTGATCATTTTGTAAGAGAAAAACTAGGGCGATAGGGACGCTCCATTTATTGACCAATGCTGTCAGTTAAATATGAAAAAGCATAGATCTCTACCCCCTAATCTATCCATTACATTAATTAGTTACTTTTTATTTTTCAAATAAATCCTAACTGCTTTTTAAATGTACAAGATGTACAAGATTTCCTTTGAGAATCAATAGTATTTCAGGTTTGGTGTCACAACCTTCGTGCAAAACTAATATGGACATTTTCAAAATTAAAAGGTTTAGTCAGCAACTGTATCCCAAGAAATGCTCCCACATTCGTTAGCCACACATCCTTAATAATCTGCATGTAGACTACAGTATCATATCTTTTATGTTATGTATTTACATTACTTGAAAAATAATTGAGATATGTATTGCAGATAGAAGATACGGTATAAGGATACTTCATATCTCAAAATGATCCAGTGACTAGACAAAACCCTCCAATTCCAAGGTCAAAAATCTAAAAGGTTTTCACTGTGTAATGTCTGGATTTTATCGACGGGTTGTGCGCTTCTTGATCAACAGATACGTTTGAAACAAATATAACATTTCCTGCTTGCCGTGAATCTAATTACGGCTGCTCTGTGAATCCAGCTAAATGCCTAGAACAATTGAATTAGCCGTCCTGCTGTTTTTCAAGCGACACTAATGATACATGTAGATAAACTGTACATCCCAGAGGTCATTGGCAGAACTACTTGTGCTGCCGGTTTAATCAGCAGTACAATCTAAAGCATGGCAACATGTGACTGGAGCCTTTTAGCCATTGCGCTGCTGCCAGAATACCCTATTCCCATAGCAATAGCCTTGTCCGAAGCCATCAGTACGATTACTTCGTGAGCCAGGATAGCATCGTTACTTGCAGCCTTGTAAAGATTTTCCTGTCCTATAAATTTGATGACAATTAACATGGTGTCATATAATCCTTGGTGTAATCCAGTACGGAATTTAACTCACAACTGTGTTTGAAGCTTTGACAACTGGCTCTGGTTGAAAAGAGCTGCACCGAGCGTGCCCAAGCATGTCCGTGTGGCACGAATTGACGGGCAAAAGGATACGAAGTAAAGCCGCCACCTGACGTTGAGGCTGCTTTAATAAAGTGGGCTCTTGCTGACCGCACGAGGCGGGTGATTGACATTCACCTCGCGGCCCTTAAAATAACACAGCTGCCTTTGGCAGCGCCCTTCTCTTCCTTTGGGCACCTGTGCCGAGGCGCCTGGGGGGTGGGGCCGAGATTTGGTTGGGGGGGAGCGGGCCAGGAACGTGATCGGTGAGCGAGACGGACGTGCTCTCACCACTCGCCTCAGACATATGACCGATCACATGGGAGCCAGAGGTACAGAGGAAAAGAAGGTAATAGCTGTACCATTTTAAAATCATAATATTTTGGACATGAAACTAATACCAAAAAAATGCATGGACTGGAAATTGCTGTTCTAGCGACTTTGATGTCCACGTGCCTTTAAAATCTATCACTGAAATTGAAAGCTTTAAATATTACCGGATCAAATTTAGGAATAAAAAAGATTAAATTATATTTACACTGCTGGAATACGATATGAGGAGAATGTTCAAAAGACATGTTAAGTTTTCTTTTTTTAAACACATGCTGTCAGCTGGATTAGTCTGTTTCAAAGGACAACGATGTGAAACGGTGCATGAAGACCCATAAACGCATCCTTTATTCTTTCTGATGAAGACATTTTAAATAGTGGAAAAGCAATACGGTAGAAGTAATGCAAACAGTTTCTGTACTTCAGAAATGTTACTATGTTCCTCCTATACATATTTACTCAGATAATCCTCCTATACAGATTTACTCAGATTATCCTCCTATACATATTTACTCAGATAATCCTCCTATACAGATTTACTCAGATTATCCTCCTATACAGATTTACTCAGATTATCCTCCTATACAGATTTACTCAGATTATCCTCCTATACAGATTTACTCAGATTATCCTCCTATACAGATTTACTCAGATTATCCTCCTATACAGATTTACTCAGATTATCCTCCTATACAGATTTACTCAGATTATCCTCCAAAACAGATTTACTCAGATTATCCTCCTAAACAGATTTACTCAGATTATCCTCCTATACAGATTTATTGATAATCCTTCTATACAGATTTACTCAGATTTAATCATTAACAGATTTACTCAGATTGTTATCCTACACAGCAGAGGTGTAAAATCCAGGTTCAGAAAGTAAAAGCCCTCCCCAGTATTGTGTTACAATCACCTGGATTTGCTAATTAGCACAATTCTTCAGCCAAGCGGTAGAACTAATTAGTGAAATCAGATGGCTGAGTTCATGGGTGGTAGAAACACAAAGCAGGACATTTACTTTCTGACCCCTGAACTTTCCACCTCTGCTACACAGAAATACTCTGATTTTTCCTGCACAGACTTACTCAGATTGTCCTACATAGATTTACTCAAATTTAATCATACACAGATTTCCCCCTACACAGATGTTTCCCTACACAGATGTTCTCCTACAGTGTCCCATCAGTGAGATAGAATCCTCAGCCGGAACCTTGCAGTTGATAATGAATCAGTCCCAATGAAAATATGTATTTTCAAATATGAATTATTAAGGCAATCTAATCTAAATTTAGCTGAGTTCCTGTGTTTTCCCTCTGCACCTCTCTCTGATGTCTGTGCCATGGTTCACTCAATGATACACTTCCTACAAAGAGCAAAGGGTATTAAAACCCAGAGCAAATATTTCAATACCCATGTCCCCATTTACATTGAACAGTAGAGTAAAGCAGATGTTGGGGAACTGAACTTAACATGTACCTTGTAAGAGGTCATTGGTTCGATTCCCAGGTAGGGCCTTTGTATCGTGGAGCAAGGTGCTTAACCTGAATTGCTTCAGTATAAAATATCAACTTATATACTGTATAAATAATTCTATGTACATTGCTATGAATGTGTATAGGTAAGAAATACACAATTTTAAGAAAATGGCAAAATTATAACCACTCCAGTTCAACCTGTACTCAAAGTATCGCCACTTGTTTTGCTAATCTCCAAAGATAAAGTACCAAGCTCGCTAGCAACATGAACTTCCTGTTTGTAAGTTTATTTTTTTCACGTAGGCATATTGTACTGGTTCTTAGCAGTAAGCATTTCCATAGCTGTTTGTTTCTAACAATAAAACAACAAATTCAGATTCAGAGGTTACATGCCCATATGCTGTAGAATGCATGTGTATTCACAATGTGGTAGTTTCTTGCATTTTGAAATGCATTTCAAACATTCTATCATATTGTGCTTTGGAAAACAAAAAGTTATGCAAAATTGATTGGGAGTACTCAGTAGAATATACCCAGTATAGGAGTATATTCAGCATGAAATATTTATAGATTTTCACATATGAAAATATAGCTACAGAAGTTCCCCATTTAAAACAAAAGCCAAACTGAGTCCCATTTTTAATGGTGAAATACTGAGAAGCTTTGTATTAATAGGTTAAGGTAACTATGCTCTTTTTTGTGAGACATTGCACTTCCCAATGAAAGTTATGCAACCATAACATTCATCTTGTTCTGCTTCTGCCAGCTTGCCAAAAGTGTCCCAACTCTGCCTGCAGCAATAGATTCCCATCCTATCCCACAAAGTGAAAAAAATAACTCTTCTTTTCCATCTCTCTCTATATGACAACAATATAGTATTGATATCTGGATGTATTAAAACAAAAAGCCCACAGCAGTGTGAAACATCACACGCCAGCTTAATCTGCCACCCTGGTACTCATCTTTACAGTTTTGATATGCTCCTCATAAATAGGCAGTGTATCTTGCATTATCAAGACACAGAAGACGGATTCATAATGTGAGAAAACAGTTTGCTGATAATTTGTCACTTTAGCCGAACACTATTAAAATAAGACTTGGACATGCCTTCCTGAAGCCATCTTTTCTATTATAAAAATACACCGCATTATGTCATTTACAGGTTATCCAGAAGTTAGAATAGCAGAATGTAAAGAAAAATGCAACATTAGCAGATTGCTGATGTTTGAATGATTAATTAGAAGTGACTCCAACCACTTTAACTTTCAACAAAGTTGTACCTGTCCTGTTGCTGTAAATATTTGGTGGGGACCCGTGGGATCCAGGCTGATCTAACACTCGTGTATTGCCCCAAACAGATGACTACTCCTCTCCTTGTGTAACAAATGAATGTATATTTGTAAATTATATCAGCACTGTAATTCCACAAAAGATACTTGTGATAATTCAGCTAAGAACAGGCACCAAATGCAAAGCAATAATGTATATACAGTCAATTATTTGTACTCTCGCATGCTTTATATACCACTGGACTTATAATTTATATCTATTTTAAGATAAAGCCAGCATTTGGCTAATAGATGCAGGGAACGTAACCGGCTTCATGGTGCATTCTGGGAACTGGAGGCAGATGGATACAAAGTGAATTGAAGTACGTTTACTTTCAACTAGAACTATCAATGTTACAATTTAAAAAATGATTTACATTTGCTTAATTCGTCCAGGGCTGTTTCCTGTGCGTACTTTACGGCTAATGTGGAGATTTGAAAAAAAAACTTACTGGACTGAAATTGTTGCAGGAAGATACTTATTCATTGCTCATGCGTTAGCGAGAGGGAAAGTAACGAGATTCAGAGTCAAGGGAAATGAAGGGAACTGAATAATTATCTGCTGGTTCCTTGCTTTTCAATATGCATACATAAAAAGGTAAGAAATTATATATTTAACTTATCGTGAAGCTGCCCTTTAAATTAATTATTGGTGTTTTCAATGTATTGCATTTTAATTTTATTTATTGAAAATGGTTGAATTGGTATCATATTCATACACCTATACTGATATATTTAACTGAATTTATAGTTTACTTAATTTCCAGAGATGTTACCAAATGGCAAGCTTTTGTAGCCTATTGTATAATAGATAAAATTATTAACAACAAATATATGAAAATATAACCACTGCTGTTTTGTCTGCTAAGCCTTTTCATTTTAAAATGCAAAAAATGTGGATTTATGAATGAAAATCATAACTGTCAAAATACCTGGATCTGAAATGAAAGGTGATGCTTGTGTGCAAGTATATGTGTGTCTGCATGCACATGCATGTGTGGATGTGTGTGGTGTGGTAGAGGGGGTTTGTACATCCTATATTTGAAAACTAAAATGTCCATTCTTAATAACTCTTAACATATGAGTGATATAACACTTTTATCGAATAGGGAATATGCGGTGTTAGCGCCTACATCTAATGTTCACTCCGTGGAAATTTCCATAAGAATAAATACAAACACGTTTTAGGTTTTTAATCAAGTAATTTCTCTTTATAAATGAAAAAGTGAAGTCATGACAACTAACGTCATTAAGGCTTGTAAACGGGTATATTAATAAGCAAGACGCATGTAAATGATAAACAAACAAAATAAGAATAGGCTAGATAAATAAAAACAAATCGTTACGCACGATATTATATTACATTACGCGTTCCGTTTCTAAAATAACACAACCGGGTAACATTTATGAAAATCGCTGTTACTGTATCTAAATTAACCTACATCGCCCGGCAGGCTACATCGAATGCCCAAACAGGACGGTTGTTCACAGTGATTTGGGATGCATGAGGCGGTCAAAATATAACAATGAAGGCCACGTCGACTGTCACCGGCCATTATGAAGGGGGGTCTGAAAATGGGTGTGGGCTAGGTTGATACTTGCATGTACGCGCAAGTGCAGGTAACCCGAAATAATGAGGTAAACAAAGGCATATCCCATGAGCTAGGCTATAACCTAATGTATTAGGCCCGCCTCTAGGGTAGGAGGTTAGAAATGGTAGTACAGTACCATAGATATTACACGACGTTCTACCATGAGTGATCGCCGTATTAATCACTAGAGGAGAACAACGAACACTTACCAGATCTATGAATGTTAAAAACTTCCAGCTACCGCCGTAAGTTTGATGAGCGGGCATGTCAATTGCTTTATAATTGCAGAGGATGGAGAAATACGACAGGAGAATCGCTACTCTTAAAACCTGGGAAGGAATGAGCGCCATGTTTCTCTTTTCGTTTTCGTCTTTGGCTGTATCCTCTTGACAGAATGATGCTGTTATCTGGGTCTCTCTCAGTGCAGGGAGGTCGCTGCCTGGAGACGGGATGCAGAAAGGAGGTTGCGTAGGAGGTGTGCGTGTAGGAGCATGCGGAGAAGGAGGGGGATGATGTTGTCATAGTAACAGAAAATGTAGCAGCTTTCAGAACTGGAAGCGCAACTGTCATTTGTATGCGAAAGAAGGTGCATCCCCTCCAAATGGTCGTTATAGTGATATTTTAGGAAAATAGCATGCAAGTACTATAAGTATAGACACGGGAAACGCTTCCGTTTTTTGTGAGTCGGTAATCATGTTTTAACAGATGAGATTATTTACCCAAAACTGCATGTACTATTTGTGAATACAGTTCCAGTAATACCAGTTTTCCTCATGATGGTTTTTAAAACTGCAATTGTGCCTTCAAGATTTTACTCTAAATGCTGTTATGCGTGTACACATTTCAGTAGGTAATAAAAAGCTAGAACTCATGCAATATCACACAGTGATGTGTCTATTGGTAAAATAGCAACTCAGAGAAAACAAACATAAATTATGAATATATATGTGCGCTTAATTTATTTTTAGATTTAAAGTACATTGGAAGGATAATGGAAACACGATTCTCTACATTGCTGAACCACTGCAGATAATCAACCCTTTTAAACTTAATTTTAAAACCATGCGTCAATATTTTTTTATTACGCATTGTCAAGCAGCCAGAGTCATTACTGTGACTTTGACCCACAGACAACTTGAAATGATAGATATGTTCACAGATTCATCAGCACTTCAGTGTATTTCTAGATCTCAGAGCTTTTATAAAAATGACATATAACGCATTATGACATAGCATGTGCTGTATTGTGTGGTTAAATATTTTATTGGTTGTGTAAGACAATGCTACATAACATGAGGTAATAGCTCCATCAACGAATAGCATCATACACGACTGAAAGGAACACAAATCCTGCTTTAATCTGTTCTATTTTCCCTGATGAGAAAAACCTGCCTGTTTTTCTTACGTTATGCCATCTACAATTTGGACATCTTTGAGTCCTTAATTCAAAGCTGTCAGAATTGAACAGATGAACTCTTTCACTATAAATCAGTATTCGATTATAAACACCAAGAGGTTTATTTTGTAAGACATGAGACTCATCTATTAACCACGTGGAGTTTTGCAGATGACAAGCGTGATCTGTGGTCTCAGATTCCCTATAACTCATGCAGGGAGCTAAAGAGCATTATATCTTGACCTGGGACACCGATAGTGTGGCATTTCCTGTTTCACCTATATGGAATGACCCCAGTCAATATGAATGACAGTAGAGCTGCTAAAGGGATGTGTCGCTGAACAGTTCATTTCCTTTCTATTTCCTGTGTGCCGCGGTCAGGGACAAGACATTCAAGACAGGTCTTCTCCCAGGACTGACATGAGCAGCTTGACGATTTTTCGGGAGAAAATTGTGCCGTGGCATCTTTTAAAATATATATATTTTTTCCTGCGCACGGAGATGCAGAGGTCTGCCAAAGGGCATAAGTTCTCAACGATTTGCGGTTAGCCGAGGGGGGAGGGGGTTGTTTACTCGAGTTTCCAGCGATGCGAGCCGCTCACGTGGGTGGCTTTTCTCTCAGCGTGTGTGCTCACCCGGTACCGAGTGTGGTTCTGGCTTTTGACAGCGACAAGCAAGAGCGCGTTGGCTCCCGTCCGCCGACAGGCTCTCTGAACATTTCCTGGATCCTGCGGAGAAGTTTGGGCGGTGAAAACCTTCTCTGGGTTGACACCTCATGGTCCTCTCCGCTGTGCCAGTTGGTCTGATGATGATACTCTGCTTCCCGTGAAGGAAGAAAAAAAAAAGCACCAGTCTTTTCTTCAGCAAAATATTCCTTTAAGACTAACTGCCAATAGTAAAGCCCGTGAGGACATGGCTTCCACCACATAATTTTCTGTCTTTTACAGAATGCTTTTATATGGTGCTGTAAATAACAGTACACATAAGGCCTGATTTACAAAAACAAAATGGAGGTCTTAGCGAATGAGGCCCATACTGTAAAGTTTACATTTGCAGTCCATTTGTTTCCCGCAGTTCAATGACGCTAAATCTTTGCTCAAATAAATATTGTGCAATCATTCAGAACCCACTCAATGGGAATTATGGCACTAAAGACATATTCAAAACTATTACATTTGCTCCAAAGAAAACAGTACTGCCAAAATCATGACTGCATTAAAAGTGATTCTGCTTAAAGATTGGTGTTGATATCTACTGATCATGTTAAGGTTAATTTAATTGACCTTTAAAACAAAAATAGTAAATGTGCAATTAAATCTTAGGGCTGATCTGAACCCGTTAGTAAAAACTCAGCTCAGCTACTCTAATATACATTCGCAGAGCTATTTTTCATTGAGATGCTAGTATAGGATGTCAATAATAAATGACAGAGTTCAGAAAGATTCATTTGTGGAGCAGTCATAAAAATCAGCTGAACATTAATTTAAAGAGTGGTCAGAGACAAGAACGCGTGGGCTGTCTGTCCAAGGTAACCTTGGCCGGTAGCTAGCTACTCTTCAGAGCTATCGCATGCAAGACAGCGTGGCCGAGGTGCGCGTGTCCGAACTTCGTAGCAAAGATGAGTTCCTCCGGGGGCTCAGAAGAGCGCACTTTATGTGGGCTTGTATTTGGTGTATTTTTCATTTGGATAAAATGTAACTCGACACAGAGCACTCTGCCATGGCAACAACGAACGCACCTGCGCTTTTTACCTTGACGGTAGGAGCCCGCGTGAGCCGATGGGGAGTTGTGCTGACATATCAGGAAGAAATCTGTTCCAGTCGCGTCAGAGGCCCGTCTCAGAGCTCTTTCGGGCTCACGGTTCTGCGTGCAATATGAGATTACTGTTTGCGGGGGAGACCTTTAGCTCTACGCTGTGTGAGTTGGGTCGGGATTACAGTGTTTTACTGCTATTAAAATCTCCTCTTTGCCTTAAGGTGGATCAGCTGATCAGGATCCAATTTACCTGAGCTTTTGCATATGCCTCGAGACACTGCCATCTTTGAGAACATCGGCTTGGATTGCGAGAGTGCCTAAATGAGACTTACCTAATTACATGCTTATTTTTCGCCTTAAAACTATTAAACATATACCCATTGGACAAATTTAAATGAACTCTAAATTAGTTTTCCAAGTAAGCTACAGTAATAATTACCACATACCATGACACACCATGGTATAGCCTAAGATAAAAGTAGGCTATCAGCAGATGTTAGAGCTGGATGTTTCAGACAAATGGTTCAAAGCTTAATTTTGATGAACAGTTGATGAACTGGGTACGGCCAACTTCTTGATGGGGGAAGCAGCTGCCATGTGGAAGGAGGAAATATCTGCAGGGTCATGGCTTCCCTGTTGCCACATCACCTTTACCAGCTGAAAAGAAGGCAAATGGTTCTTTTAAGATATAAGGTTGCTTGCTACCACGTTTATATAAAACCCTGATACTGTGCTGGTGGATTAAATGTTTTTATATCAACATCAAAGGTTAATTAGACCTGGTTAATTAGTCTAATGAGGAAATCCAGGTCACCCCTGTGGTTTCTCCATTTCTTGTTTTACCTTTCTCTTTGTTGTTTCTTAGTTAGGGCTCCTCTGATTTAGTGGCTGTGTCTGAATCAGCACCCTTCCATACTATTAGGTAGGGTTGTTGAGTAGACAGGATGAGAAAGTTGTTAAGTAGGCAAACTTCAAATTTTTCCCTAAAAATAGTATTCTTAACGCCCCCCTTTAAAAAAAAAATTTTTTTTTTTTATTATATATTTTTTAAATTATTTGGCACCCAACATGGGGCTGTATATATCCAATTCCAACCCCAATTTGGAATGTCCAATTGTCTCCCCAAACCATGTTCAAGGCTGAATCCCAAACTGAGCCCTTGTGGACTCGTGGACTGTGGACTTTAATGCCGTATTTCCGGGGGCAGGTAAGTCTGCATTGATGCGGACTTGCAAAAAGTGCGGGTAAAGTCTGCATAAGAGCACTTGCCACGAATGCTGTTTTCACAATGGGACAGCCCTAAGCACTCATGGACTTGAGTCCACTCGTCTGCAAGTCCAGAGAATGCTGTTTTCACAATGGGACAGCCCTAAGCACTCATGGACTTGAGTCCACTCGTCTGCAAGTCCAGAGAATGGGATTCAGCCCACGGATATCTTTACCCCAATGCAAACCCACGCACCATTGCCAAACTCGCACAGAGCGGATTCAAAAGAAGACCACCCTACACAGCTGCATTCAGGCCTTGGGCTTGTCCGTGCTCAGCGGGGTTGCCTGATGAACGCGGGCCGACTCATCCCACCCCTACCCTGGGCAATGCAAAGACTAATTGTGCATCGCCCCCCGCGGGGCTACTGGCCACGGTCGGCCCTGGCACAAACCGGATTCGAACCCAGACCATAGGGCTCATCCATGTACCACAATGTGGCACCTTAAACGAATGAGCCACCCAGCAGCTTCACTGATATATATCACTGATAACAGCAACACGTGACATGGCCAAGTCCACAGTACGGTTGGAAAATAGTGTGGAGGGAATTTTTTGCATGTACTGCATGTTGCAGCTAAACAGTGCACATTAAACAGCACACATCTGCCAGTACACTGTACGCAGGAGACAGGACGCAGTAGATAGAGACAGCCAGCGACTATCCTAATTAGGCACTGCCGTAGTTTTCCAATTTCCTCCGCATTTAAACGAGTTACCCACCACCCTTTTCTGAAAACAACATTGATGACGCATTGCTTGCTGGACAAGAGGGAGAACTCAATTACATAGTGAGATGTCTATATGTGTACCAGCCCCCCCCCCCCCTCTTGGTTTACTCCAAGCCTTAGTGATTTCACTACATTATTATTTAGGAGGGAGGATCAATTCATTCTGGTCATTAGGTACATTGGCTGTTCTTTTCAGCGCTGATTGTTACCGCAGTCCCTTTTTGTTGAGGTATGATTCACCGGCTGAACTCAGCGAGAGAACCCAAGACCAAAAGAGGTACAATTAAAATGCCACAGCTGAGAAAATAGAAGGCGGCCATTTATTCCCAAACGCTTGACCGCACAAGATTCGGTCACAGGGCCATTTTATAATTACTTCACCATCAGGATAAAAGGGGGGAAAAAGTCACTGCATTTAATTAATTCTGGATGTTGTTACTGCTTATTATTGTAGCAATCAAACCAATATAATAGCTTGATTTGGTTTTATGTGCTATATAATGTAGGCTACTTTTTTAAAAATTCTGTTGTGCTTGGCAAAGTCGGTCTTCCGATTTACCATTGCAATACAAGTCCCGTGAAACATTTCAACAGCATCTCATAGACATCATCGGCGATGACTGAGAAATGAACTATGAGAGCTAAAGAACAGGGAAACACTGAAAAGGCTGTACACTTTCTTTCAATATAAAGTTCAAAAGATAGCAACATCCTATTGACTTGCAAATTGATTGATTGACAGAGGGCAAGCACCCGCACACACCCTATAGACCAGGAGCCCTCAGAGGTCCACCGAGAAGCCCCCAGGGGGGCCCTCAAAAGAATGAACGAAAATACGTTAAAATATTTTGTCCATATATCCGTTACATATTTATAAACCTGTAATTCCATTGGAATTTATTAATAATTTATTTCCTTAAATATAGTGCCGAATAAAAGTACTCATTCTATGAGTTATGTGCATGTCTGATGTAGATACTACATGACTACATTTTAGACAAGCTTTGATACGCTACTGTGTTTAACAGCTGCTGCATTGTCCTTGATGTTGGATAATGGTGTGAAGCAGTAACTGTTTTATTGAGACGGGTGCGTGGCGGACGGAGAGGTCCTTGACCAGAGTGCGATGATTTTAGGGGGCCTGAGGTGGAAAAGTTTGTGAGCTGCTGCTTTAGATGTTTGCTTTCTAAATTGTAGAGATAATCAAAAGTAGCCAAGAGCACAAATGTCGTATGTTCTGTATATGTGCTGAAAACAAATTGTGCCCTAGGTGTTCGTATCAATGCACGTGAGTTAGGGACTGTTTAACACTGATGTTGCCACGGTCACATCCGACCGCCTGGTAACAGCCACAGCAGCTATGAAACCACAGCCATTAATCAGCTGGTTAGAAGGCAGGGAGCAGTGAAAGAGAAGTGTATCCTCTCTCTGACTGACTGCTGCTTTCAATGGGCTGGTTGCTGTTTCACGGCACACACAGTGGATTCACCTCCGTTCAGTCTGTGAACGCATACCAACCCCGCCCCCCCCCCCCCCCCCCCCGCCCCGAGGCCGTCGGCAAACGAAAAGCCGAGCCCAGGGACGTGAAATGCAGAGACAAAAGATGAATTAAAACCTGCGTTCGGGCTGCTACGGATCGATTTAAGCGGAGCGCACGAGAACCCCCTCTGTTCCCATTCATGTTCTCCCCCTTTCCCGTCATCCCAGGAATGACTCACAGGAAAAGCGTGGGGAGGCACGGCCACAGCGGCAGAACTGAACAAAGCGAACGCACGTACCCAGCAGATTCTTCTCGCTGTAGAATCAGCACACATACTGTACGTCACGTTCGAGGCCTGAGACAGGAAACTCAATAATATGATGAGGTTCTAATTGGGTTTTGGGAGGACCTGAGTCTTGCAGAAACCATTGATGAGGCCAGTGGAGCGTAAAACAGGAAGGTGTCCCCTGCAGCTTATATAAAGTGTGTTCAGTCACTGATCCTCTACAGTCAATGGTATTCTCCAACTCAATGGTCACCGGCCGCTTTCCTTCCAAACTTTATACTTCCTTACTCTTGGAAGTTCCCTTAGTAACAGGATTTTCCATTCCTATAATAGAGTTTTTAATACTAACTTGCAGTGGCATTAGCCTTACACCCATTCCTTTGTGAATATTCATGACATATCTCAGGTAGGACATTAGAGATTCAATTTTAGTATTAGGAATATGGAACTGACCGTCCAGTTAGTCCATAGAATCCGTGGTCTATGTTTATCAATTTCATTTTAAATTTTGAAACTTGCTGAAGAGGGTATTATTACGTATCATAACATATAACACTGGAATCACATCTTACCAAATACATAGGGTAGGGGAGGTTGTAGGATCTTACAGAAAAGTAAAAGGATCTTTGGCAATTCTGTAAAACACAAGGCTGCGATCATATAAAATAAGCTTCAAGAACTAGGTAAGAAAAGCGCGACTGTCTTACATGCCGCAATGGGACTGGTGTAGCGGAATCGAAGTGATAGATAAGTACATTTATTATGGAGGCCTGAGTGCTAAACAGTGATAAATAGCTTGAAATAACATATACCGCAGAGTGTTTGACAGGGAGGAAAAAATTGGAACAGGCGTTGTGTAAACATCCATTTAATTGGAAAAATATGTTGACCCTGCCGATGAGAAGGAGAAGAAGAAGAAGGAAAAAAATGAATTAAAATGGCTGCCAAGTCTTGGGTGGAAAACGGCCTTCAGCAGGGGCTTCAGTGGCTTACCACTGTCAGTTTTTTACTTCAAAAGCTGTTGAATCCCACGGGTTTACAAAAAAAACTGACAAAAAATCTGGTGAAAATGTTCCCCTGCACACAATTCTGTCTCAAACGCACGTGTTTAGCATACATGAACCGGGAGAGTTCAGCGCGGTTCATTTGTTCAGGGTTAGCACTCTCAGAGTTGGATCTGACATGCAGGATCCTACACCTGATTTAATGTTTGCCACAAAGATATAATAACAATAATAATAATAATTATTATTATTAGTAGCAGTAGTAGTAGAAGGCACATTATACTTTGAATAACATTTTAATTTCTTTGAAGCAAGATGCCTCCCCATATAGGGGATTAGAGCTAAATATACTGTATATACACATACAAATAAACTGAAGTTTATTATACGTCTCATTCTTTTTACTTTAAATGAATCAAAATATAATAATGCTAGGAACAGTAACTGCACTTCTACATGACGTTTTCTTTAAAAAAAAAAAAAAAAGAGATGAAATTAATCACGAAAGAAAGTGCAAGAACATCTTACCTCGACATGCCGAGAAGAAAATGGCGCAGAAGGCAAACTCAAAACCCGAGGGATAAAAGTGAAGATCTTAGAGAGAGCCTAGGGGAGCCAAGATCACTGGCATATGACGTCTTTAAAAGCCCCATTCACACCCGCTGCTTCATCCTGCTGCTGACACTGCATTTGAGAGGAAGAGGCTGGTAGCAGTACAGATCTCAAAATAAATTTTTAGTGACAATTGGACCCTGTCCTGTGGTTCGATTAAACAAAACCTGAGCTTTATAGACATACTCATAAGCAGTACGTGCGGCGTTTAATCATTTTGACTGCCATCCTTTCTTTGACTATGTTTTGCTTTGGGATTGATTTATATCTCCTGGTCATGGTGGCCTTTTCACAATTAAGGGAAAGATGGACACCTGGGAATTTGTGATAAAAAATGTGGTTCACCTTTCTAGTAAACCTAAGCCTTGTTTTTAAAAGGGAAATCGCATTATCTAAAGGCATTCATCAGTCTGCAAGGGACAGTCTACAAGGAAATCTTTCCGATACTGCTACACTGTGATACGGAGAGCAGCTTACAAGGGGAAAAAAAAAGACGTTTTGAAGGAGCCAGAAAAGTCATACTTAAACGAGTGGTCAAAACACCCTTCTGGGAAACAACTGAACGATATAAAAATCTGTGTCCTCTCCTCGCTGGAGTCAAAGAAGGATGCGCACAACATTGCTTGCTGTGCTCTGGGTACACATAAGAATTGTGGTTGCCACAAAATTATTTGTAAAATATATGCTAATAACTTATTACATTGGTATTACAATTTAAAATATTTTCATTTGAGGGAAGCAACATGTATAGTAAGTGTGTTGTGTACAGGTGAATTGAGTGTCAGTATCACGGTTCAACCACCAGGGGTCTTAGTTTAGCACTCTCTGCCAGTAAATACAAGACAAGGAGAAGCCTACTGTTCGACTTTGCAGTTTGACCTCTTTGTTTGGACAAACACCATTTCCTATTGGAGGCTTCTTTCTGTAGTATTTTTTTAAATGCGAGATTTATCCTTTTCATGTGAGCATCTGTATCCAAGCAACCATGTAGCCAAACACAATGTGTAATTGTAATTATACCTTTACATGTAGATATTTTATAATTCACTGATAGAAATGACAGCATTTAGACTTTAAGACACATTAAATATTACATACACATCACTGTGCAGCACAATTAAACATTGCACTGTAGATTTCTGTGTTCATCCAGAGTGACGTGGTACAGCAGGTTTCAGGCTGCATGGTGTTGAGCCTCAGGGACTTAGCCCATGACATTTACAGCCCGAGCAGCATGTGATTAAAGGCACTCATTGGGCAGGACTCGCCCAAGCTGTTCCTCATGCCACGCTGCCAGAGCGACCTTATCTGTGACGTAGCCGGCCTTTTGTCAAAGGTAGCATGTTGTTATGTAACATCCTGGCAGCTCATCCCCGGGAGAAGAGAAGCCGGGATTCCTGTTGGTGACGAGGGCCTGAATGCGAGGTTAGTCAGGGAGATGTGAATGGCGCGCAACAGGAAGGCGGAGGTAAAGATCGCCGCCGGACAAAACTGGGTGTGGAGAAGGGAATGTACCATCGGGGTGAGTAAACACTGCCTACCTGTCAGCTGTTCATCATTGTCTCTTAGAGTCGGGTGGCGAGGCTGGGGGGGGGGTTATTTGGCTTTGAAATGGGCCCAGCCCTTTCCGCCAGGCATTCGAGGATTCAAACAGCTTTGAAAGAGACAGGAGATACGCCTCCCCCAGTGCGACTAAAAGGCCTGGGGCCATCAGACTTCCTCTGTAATCTCTCATTAAAAATTTTATGTCATTCCGAATGTTTACACTGCTGAAGTGTCAAACCCTCACTCCAGGAACGAGACCTCATTTTACCTGTAAATTTGGTTTGCAAAGGAAATTGGTTTTAGGCAAACTGTAGAACGCAGCGTTAATATGAAATATGAATACATTACAGGCATTTAGCAGACGCTCTTTTCCGGAGCGACTTACGCAACTTCTTATTACATTTATCCATTTATACAGCAGCGAGTCAGGTTAAGTACCTTGCTCAAGGGCACAACAGCAGTGTCCTACCTGGGAATCGAACCTCCAGTTCCTTAACCATCATTCTACACTGCCTACTCTTGACAGTAGCAGCAGTGACAATACCCTCTTCATGTGTAAGAATTCACTGCATTAGCTATTACGAAGTTCCTGCCGTTTGGCTACATCAGCATTAGCATTTCAGCCTGCAAAATGACAATTATTTTTTAATTTTTTAGTGTGACCATAGGTGTTACCATCTCCCTTACCTTGCGTTCATCACTGCTGACTGATTGACGGCAGAGAAAGTTGAGCCTGGGCTGTGGAAATACCCTCAGGTGTGGACGGGAGAGCGAGACAGCGTGCGAGCTGCGCGCAGACACTCGGCCCGACTTTGCTCCATGGAGACTTCAGTAAACAATACATAATCACGCAGTGAATACTCATTCGACAGAACTGAACCTGCACCCATGAGAGTCTAAGTTAATAATGCTGTATTTTTTTAAATGAGGTCAGAACTATCTGCTGCATTAACTTGCCGCAGCCCCAGCCAACTGCAGTGACACTGACCTGCAGTTTGGCTCTCCTGAGCAACTCAACTGCTCTTGTACGTATCCTCTCTGCAAATTAGAGAGAGTGTTTTTTCTCTGATGTAGCTGCAGAGAGAGGACTCCCAGGTCACAGTTGATGTGAGAGGGAACTCTTTAGAGGGGCAATAAGCCACTTTAGGACTAATCCACTTAACACTGTACAAAGCACAAACACGTCACAGGCACAACCACTGCCAAAGCCATTTGCACTTACGTTGAAGTAGAGCAGCTACTTTCATTCAGAAAAAGTGCTGGTCCTCTCTGTACTAATATATCCATTAAGGACTGGCATTCAATCCAAAATAGCTCACGTGCACTTTTGGCTGTGTAAAGTAAGGATGCGATTACTTCTTTTCACTTAAAGCAACGGCTGTTTTCAAAACGGTGTCTTTATCCCTCTCGTGACCTGTTACACCACAGTGAGATACTATACGATACACCACAGTGAGATACTATGCATTTCAGATAGCAATTCAGATTTACATTGCAGGTATTGAGCAGATGCTCTTATCCAGAGCGACCGGCAGCTTACATTCTTTTTACCGCCAACCCATTGGTACAGCTGCATATATACTAAAATAAATCAGTTTCAGTTCTTACAACCCCCCCAATGGCCATTTATAATAGACACCGGCGTGTAGTAATAATCATTTTAAACAGACTGAGGGGAAATGGGGTTAACTGCCCTGCTCAAGGGTCCGGCGGTATTCTCAGCTGAAAAGCAGCGAACCTACAAGCCCAGTTTCCCTAATCCTCCCTAAGTTGCTACACAGTGGTGTGCGTTAATACGAAGCAAACTAAACATTCACAAAAAGCATGGACTAAAAAAATAAAATAAAACCAGTGATAAATATCAAGCCTGGAGAATATGATGAGGTGCTTTTTACTACATACCTGTCCTTGATACTGTAAGCTGGAGTCTCGATCACCACAGCTCACTGGCTGGGTGTGATTGATAGGCAGTAGGGCGTAACGCGACAGGGTGTCAGAGCCGGCAGTGTGTAACGCGACAGGGTGTCACAGCTAGCAGTGTGTAACGCGACAAGGTGTCATAGCCGGCAGTGTGTAACCCGACAGGGTGTCACAGCTAGCAGTGTGTAACGCGACAGGGTGTCATAGCCGGCAGTGTGTAACCCGACAGGGTGTCACAGCTAGCAGTGTGTAACGCGACAGGGTGTCATAGCCGGCAGTGTGTCATAGCCGGCAGTGTGTAACGCGACAGGGTGTCACAGCTAGCAGTGTGTAATGCGACAGGGTGTCAGAGCCGGCAGTGTGTAACGCGACAGGGTGTCACAGCTAGCAGTGTGTAACGCGACAGGGTGTCATAGCCGGCAGTGTGTAACCCGACAGGGTGTCACAGCTAGCAGTGTGTAACCCGACAGGGTGTCATAGCCGGCAGTGTGTAACGCGACAGGGTGTCATAGCCGGCAGTGTGTAACGCGACAGGGTGTCAGAGCCGGCAGTGTGTAACGCGACAGGGTGTCACAGCTAGCAGTGTGTAATGCGACAGGGTGTCAGAGCCGGCAGTGTGTAACGCGACAGGGTGTCACAGCTAGCAGTGTGTAACGCGACAGGGTGTCATAGCCGGCAGTGTGTAACGCAACAGGGTATCACAGCCAGAAAAACTGCTAGTGATGCATGGTGATGATTTGGGAGACCATGAGGTACAACATGAAAGAGAAAAGAGAGATAGAGAGAGAGAGAAACAGCAACAATACTTCCAAATTTTGCCACACTTTCGGATGAAGAAAGGTTACCAATTATACTGGGTGAAGGACACACAGCCCCACTAGCTGCTTTATATATAGCAACTTGCCAAGAGAGAGAGAGGGAGAGACACGAAAGTCATCACACTTCGTCTTTTGCTTACCTCTTAAGAGCCTGGATGAAAAAGCAACGCATCAGCAGTTCAGCGGCGCGGCCGTCGTTTGCAGGCCACGCGAGTGCCCGGGGGCCCGGAGCTCACCAATGCTCATTGCTGCGTACAACAGCCCGATCGATAGGGACGTCCCAGTGTGGCGGCCTTGGCAGAAGTGTCTAGTTGCAACCAAACTGCAATTGTTGTGATTGATGGAAGCTTGCCTGCATGCCAGTGATCTGATGAAGACCTGGGACCTGTCATTTGAGGACGGTTAGCAATAACTGTCCTTAAATGACACCACTCCCGCTGGACAGCAGACACGCTACTGGTCTGGCAGCTGCTTTTTGCAGCATGAGAATGTGACTGTACTGCCACGGCTCCCCAGCTTGAGCAAGACTTGAGTCCCATTGCCCCACTCAACAATTTGTAGGATGTGTGTGGATGGCAGATAGCATCCAGGGGACAGAAGCCAGTGAGCAGACATACGCTTTTCCAGGCCCTAGAAGAGGATTGGGACAGAGTCCCACAAGACAACATCGAAATCTTGTGGGAAAGAAATGCATTCACAATGCACAGCTTTAGTTTCCCTTCCAGCACTGTTCCTTCCACACACTTACTACTGTTCCTTCCACACACTTACTACTGTTCCTTCCACACACTTACTACTGTTCCTTCCACACACTTACCACTGTTCCTTCCACACACTTACTACTGTTCCTTCCACACACTTACTACTAGTCTCTGACTTTCTCAGCGTAACGCCTAATACTTTTTTCTGGTATAAAAACTTCTGTTAATGCCCCAGATGGGCAAACAAAATACCATTCACTGAAGTGGTGTTGTTCTCTCTATATGTAGAGCACATTATGAATCTTTTCTGGTTTGACATTCTACATATTACATCACCCAACTAGTCTCTGACTGACGAGGTTTTATAGTACTCATGTACTCATGTTCAAAACCACGTAGCCACAATTGTATTACAATCAGTCATCAATTATTGCGAATAATGATATCACACCCACAACACCTTTTTTTTAAATTCCGAAGACCTACTTGCAAACATTACACAAACAGGACCCTCAAATTTACGTGATTCTGCTGCCAAAATATCGATGTATATTGTAGTCACCAGTATTGCATTTGTGCCTGCATTTTTTCTCATTAATTATTGTTATCGGTATGGCAGGTATGCCATCCGCCAAGTTACGGCTTGGTGGGGCATGCCACATACCTATACAGCACAGAGAGTTTGGCACTTTTCAGGGTTTCTTACAGTAACAACCACAATGAACACAGACTCTCATCCCTTAAGAACATTAACTTGATGCCTTCTGACCTCAAGTAAACACACAGAATTCAATTACAACTTAACACGTCCACACAATAAAGCCCCAAACTAGGGTTATTTTTGTATTTTTTTCTTTCTTCTTCTTTTTCCTGCCAAATTCATCATCAAAAATGCCCTATGCCCTCAAAGAATCATTTTCCCCATTGGATAACAACATGATCAAAGTAATCTGATCAAAAAGCAGGATACACTGACCAATTGCAGGATACACAGGCAAAATGAACGCTGTATACACGTAATGCTTTTGATAGACATAAGGATGTGAATACGTCAGGTTTTTGGACATAAAAGTAAGTGCACATGTGATGCTATGTCAGCCAATAGAATAATTGTTACAATATTTCAAAAATCTTTGTTGTGTGTGGAAGCTCGCTTGCTTGCTAAGTAACAATTGCCACTAAATTAAAACTATTGCTTTTACAGCTGTATAATCTTTGTGGAAAGCTGATTTATATTTCGGAAATGCATTATCTATCATTTCACAAGCAAACCGCACATAATAGCGGTTCATGACTCGGATAGCTACATGACTAAGGTAGGCCATAAAAACCTCAGACTCAATTTGTAACTGTTAACCCCAGACAGCACACTGAGCACAGCTCAGGTAGTTTGCCGATTGGACAGATGCGACATCTCCCGCAGACGGACATCGACATGGCGCCTAGGTCTGCTGCATGACTAACTTCAGCTCAGTTTAGTTAAAATGAAACTGAAATTTAGCTAGCCTGCCAGCAGCCACCTATGTCAGTCCGATCTCCAAGCTGCATGACTAGCTAGCTAACGTTAGCTAGCCAGCACTGGCATAATGATCAATGATGATCATTAGCATTAGCATTCTCTCTTGTGGCATAATGCTAGCAGGAACGGCTTTAATTTACCATAGCCAAGACTAGAAAATGTAGCTGTACCGATACCCGAATACCGATAACTCACTGTCTGTCCCAGAAAATCTCACTAATTCTGTAATTATAGCTTCATATTATATTTATTTATTTTGCATTATGCTGTGTCCAGGGGGTATTTCATATAGCTATCCAACTAACTCAGTAATCCTGGGGGGTATACTACGAAACAGGATTACTGAGTTAGCTGGAGAACTGCACTGAATAAAATCCAGCTCTTTTTACTTCAGTCCATGTTCCAGATTAGGAAGGGTTGCAGGTTTTACTTAGTGCAGTTATCCGGCTAATTTAGTAATCCTGCTTCGTAGTACACCCCCCAGTTTTGTGAAATACCCCCCTGGATTACTGAGTTAGCTAGATAGCTAACTGCATGGAGTAAAATATGAAACGGTTATATGCAGTTATAAAACAAATAAAGCTTGAATGATCACATTCTCTTCAGATAGTAAACTGAAAAACCACAGGGCCAAGTTACATAAAATAATTTCGGAAACATTGGGTAGCATTGCTTTGAAATAGAGCTTGTTTCATTTGTGTGAGCCATCTGAGCTAAAATAGCCAGTATTGTTTGTTGTAACTTGGCCTCATTTTGATATCAATACTTTTAATGGCAGGCCTAGACTTTGCTAGTTTTATTATAGTAGTGCTTTGTATGCCAGAGTAGCATTTTTGTACGTTGAAAATGCTTTTTGTTGAGATATAGCTGTAGGCCTTCTGTAAAAAATAGTGATCTTGCTGGCTGGATAAAACTTATATTATTGTGACTTGCGTTTGCTTTAAAATAACTACAATTTATTAATACAACTTTAACAAATAATTCTAATCAAGTAGATATTAAATAAATAAAATTTGCACAAAGCAAACAAATGCATAGCCTAAGGTGTGGTAATGTCTGCTGCACCAATACAACATGATTATTATTATTTATGTGACCATTTGTTTCAGGTAAATCTGAAGAAATATCAATGTAGCATGCTACAGATAAAATAATTTTTTTCACACGTCTTTTTTCAAATATTTTAATTTAGGTGAATGTCGTCGATAAAGGTGCACGTAATTTATGAACGAGACAAGGTAATTGCAAATGTTCGTGGCAGACCCGCGCACACGGCGTGCAACAGAGGATCAACTTGTGTCGTCTGCTTGTCACGTCTCGGCCCCGGCGCTGAGGGAGTTCCCAGAGTACGGAGCTCCCGGGAGATGGCTCGAGCGGAGCTCTCTCTCCCTCTCTCCTTCACACTGCCGTGTTTCACTAGTTCAGCCTCACTCTGGGACGCGCTGGGGGATCCGATGACGTCACGGACAAAACACTCACACACACTCTCTCTATATCGCTCTCTCTCTCCTTTTCTATTCTGGGAAGTGCGGCTAGGAATAACCCCGTCTGTCTCTTGATCATAGGCTCTTTCACTGGCTTCGGCTTCTCAAAACATTTCGCAACTTGGAGAAATTCAGACAGCTTTTTCCCGCACGTAGCTAAACCATAGCGTATTGTAAGAACGATATATTCCTTGTCAGAAAGAAGTTTATATATGTCAGAATATCGCATTGCTTCTTTTCCTCGTTTCATTGGACGACCTGGACTGTCCTGTCGTCAAATAAATACAGCAGTGTAAAGCAAGAACCTGACAAAAGGGTTGTCATTTATTTTTCTTGGATGTAGTCGGACGTTTTTGGATGCACGACACCTCCGATGTAATGCGGTGAGTGAACTGACAACCAGTCTGTAGCATGACGAGCTGGTGACATTGTTATTGAATAAAGAAAACTGTAATGTTAGGTTTGTGTGCTGGTTATCGGGGCATGTGGGGAATACCCAGTTGCTTGCATGCAGATTAGGACTGTTGCGTAATATCCTGAGGAATTTGCACAGCCGACGCAGCGGGCAGTGCTTGTAAACTTACATGTTTGATTTGTGACCGGAAGCTTGTGTTTTTTCCTCCGCACTTTCAGTCGAACGCACGTTGTCTTATTTTTAGCGCCACTTCTTATTGTATACGGGGGTGATATGTTCGTAAACTGTCACAGTCTCTACTTGCATGTACACTGTATGTTTGTGTGTGAGTGTGCGTGTGCGCGCGTATGTGTGTGAGAGAAGGAGGTGGGTGGGAGGGACGTTGGCCCGTTCCGGGAATGTTCCATGACGTGTACACCGACAAGGAGGGGGGTAACAAGGGGTTCTCAGACTTCGACGACTGCAAATGCTCGCCCGCAATGAAGAGAAACTAACTAAAAAGAGAATTCACTTGTCTGAGCATTCATGGCTGTACTCACCAGATTGTATAACCGTATTTGTTCTAAATTATTCGCTTATGAATCCCCATAAAATCTTTCATTTTTAAAAATGTCCACACTATTTTAAACGACACTGCTATCTTGCTGCTCTTGGTGATATTAAGAGTAAGCAGACATGTATTATGCATTATTCATTCTTATGTTATCCAGATCTAAAATTCCTAATTGGTACCATCAAAAAAGTAAACATCTTGCACTGCATTAAAATATTGCCATAATAAGAGAATGAAGTATACATGAAAACAACAACCTTTTAAAATAAATGAAAACTGTTATCACGGAGGTAATTTAGCCTGACTCGTTCTCTTGGAATTTGAAAGTGCAATGTTTTTTCACTGTAATTGGCTGGAATTCTACAAACTAGAACCTAGGTGAAACTGGGAGAGGTATTCATTCCAGACAGTGTCTTGTTTTGTAATTTGAGACCGCTTCCAAGAAGTTCATTAAGAAAAATACAGATCCACTGAAATAGCCTAATGCTCTCTTTTATTTTAATGACATTATTTTCTTGGTTTCTGAGGTTTCTGACCTGGACATATCATACTATCCACTCAGAGTGACAAAGAAATATGCCTGTAAAATATCTTATATCAGTGTAAAATATACATATATATTAAAAAGTATTGTATATAGATTGGCAGAAAGGGTGTGCTATTACAATATGATTAAAAACTGCTCCTGGCTAACACTGTGATAGGTTTATGCTATGTATGGGGAACCTTTTCATTTTGCATAACTGCTGACGTTGTTTTGGTGACTGGCGTATGAGGTGACATTCAGTACATAACTACACTTAAGCACATTCCTTTATACAAGCATACTTTGCTGCAAGAATTATTGGTATGTATGTGGAAGGAGCTTACTGCGTCCAGCTTACTGTACTCATAAATCTTGTTCTGCTTTGCACATTACATTTCAAGAACATTTGAGGGAATCATATGCAATATGCACGATACTATATGGCTGTAAGGATTTCAGAAGTATGTGTGTGAGTGTTTACACAGTATCTATGCATGCATGTATGCACGTATGTGCTTAGTTTACATTGTGTCACACACGGTGCCTCATAGACTTGTCTGTGTTGCCTTTAATTGCTCAAATGCGATACTCTTCGCAGTGAAAACGCCATTGTGTCGTGTCAACGCCATTGCTGTTGGCCTATTGTGTGCGTTTCACTTTTACTGTCAATTGTGACAATGGACCTACAGGAGGCGTTCTTTCCAGACGCGCACTTAGAGCCGCGCTGAGGGTTTGCGTGATTGGCCGCGGACAGGTAGGTAACGCCGCAGAGCCGAGGCTGCGGAGGGGAAGTCAACGGCACCCTTTTGTTGCAGCCGCCTGATTGTTCTACGGATTTGAAAAGGATCTAAGCGCGAGGGAAGAACACCTTTGCTCGCGTGCCATTGTGTTTGTGTTCAAACGGCGGAAAAGCAGCACTGCAGCAGCCAATTAACTAATAGCAAAAACAACAAAGAAATTCAAGCCGAAAAATCATGACTTAGGCTCCCGAAAAACTGCATTGGAGACTTAAGCGTTGGATGGCTTTTCATAGCATTTTCAGTCTGTTTGAAAGGAAGAGTGTGAATAGTATCATGAAAAGTACTGCGGGCTAAGATAAGTACCTGAGCAGAAAGGCTTCCTGCTGTGGCATTGAGTCACTAAAGACCACCTCCTGTCATTGCAGGAGAACAATGAATGCATCGTTAGGGTTATTAAATCTCAGTGTCCGTGAATGAAAGATTTCTGCACCGTTTCCGATTCATCTGCTCTCGTAACCTCACTACTCCCCTCTAGGCAGCGCAGGTCTCGATGTAACGTCTGTGGTCGCAAAAGGTTTCCTGTCCTACATCCAGCTACATCCACGTGATGGCTTTTGTCCTCCCTCCCACGCCAAGTGAATGCGTGGGACCGCGCGTACGTGTGCAGCACCGGCGCGTGATGCGTGCGTGTAGGTGTATGTCAGCGGCGTGTTCAGACTCTGATACGCTACTCTTTTGAGTGTCGAAGAACACTCAGAATAATGTCAAACTCTAATCCTCTCGCTCATGGAAATTTCCGTTTCTTACCGCTCAGTGAGTTTTGGTGTTGTGCCCTATTGGGGCGAGCACTAGCTATACATCAGACATCAGACCCTTTTACTTAAATTAAAAAAAGTGAAGCGGGTATCATTCTTTCTCTTTATATTCAGTTTGCGTTTGGCTCTCCATGTGGCTGTCAGCTAAAAAGCCCAGGATGGTGTCTTCTATCTGTCTAATAACAGGAGTCCTCAGTCTTCTGCTGATAATCTGTAACAATACCTCTAAACCATGTCATTACTGCACTGATGTTCGTTCTGGATGGAGGTCTCTCCAGCACCGCTTTATATCAATGGAAGGATTAGCTTCTTGGTTTTTTCTTCTTCTGGCAATGAAATGCTAGTTGTGGTCTCCAAAGGGCCTATATGGCTTTGTTAAAAAATCGATTCTGAAAGGCTGCATTGCCAATATGCCTACAGAGGACATATTATTGTTTTACTAATCTACTTCAGGAAGTAGGCACACAGCATTTCAATGTGAAAATTGTGTGCATTTTTTATGTAACACATAAGTATGACTGGAGAGTTGCATTACAGTGGAGTGGATATCTTGCTTTGGCAAATCTATAATTACTGTGCAAATTGCAAATGCAGATGCATTGTGGGAATGCCTCACATGACTTCATGTGTTAGTACTATATATATATATATATGCACACGTCATGACCACACACATGCTCTAGATGTTATCTGCGTGTTCTCTAATGAACAATCGAAACACCTGTGTCCTAGTTCTTATGCTTTAAGTCTTTTCTATAAGGCTTCTATAAAGTGCTGAAATGTAATGAAGCCCTTCTGCTGCTCGTGGTGGTAGACCTCCCCCAAATTTAAAAAAAACTATCCTTCCGCGTAAAATTATAAAGATATAAAACGTGAAAATTTCTCTCCGTGTGGGAAATGGTAGAGTGTGTGGCTCCCTGGGGGGGGGGGGGCAGGCTTGCACACGATCGCAAGCCTGCGCATGATTGGATCCTTTTGGCCTCGTCCGAAAGGTAAAGTGATAGCTAGCGGGCGATAAGGGCTTTGAAAGAATCGTTCAATTATTCAACCTTAACTGCGGCCGCGGCGGTGTTGCGCGGCGTCGATGCGTGTGCTGGGCCGGTGCTGGGCCGGTGCTGCGCTCTCCCGCAGGGCCCCTGTGGTTCCCTCGCCGTTGGCGGCCGTGCTTCCCGCGTGGGAGCTGACCTCGGTCTTTGGTGCGACGGGTCTTTTCGGAGCGGCCGGAGGCAGGAACACTGCGGCCTATTGCTGAAGGGCTCCTCTGAAAGGTGGCTTTGTTGAGCGGCCGCCGTACAGTAAACAGAATTTGTTTGAGCTCTTTCTCGTATCTCCGCTGTTTGTTTAGTGGCAGGGCGGCAAACGAGTGGCTCTCCAACGAGCAGATTTTAATATGAGAATCCGAACTGGAGGAGCAAGGACACGTATCCAAACAGGGGGGGGCTCGTCCAGAATCCAGGCACAATCAAAACAGAAGAGACTCTAACTCTTTGAAGGCCGATCTGCAGTACTTTAAAAAAGACAGAACGAATGATATAGGAAGATTAACCCCTCTAAATGTACAAAATACTTGCTCCTCATTTGCGTCACACTGGTATTCCTCAGTAACTGACTGAAGCTATTAAAGGTAACTATGTAGTTAAAAAAGACATTCTATTTATCAATCTATGTAAAAAATACATTTTATTTATTTTTCCTTTTCAGCACTTCCACACGGTACAGCACTTTGGCCAACGTTGGTTGTTTTTAAACGTGCTTTATAAATAAATTTGATTTGATTTGATTATTGAATAAACTGGCTGGTTAACTGGGTATCTTCCCCACCAGGCACAAAGGGGCTGGTAGAGCGAACTAGTGGGGACCGGCGACAAGCACTCTCTACGGTAGATGTGTATTGCCGTATCAGGCTGGATGTTAAATGCAGTGTCTTGCATCGGCAGCGTTGGACCTGGGAACGATAATCACCGCGCTGGGGGCACCGCTGTTCTCGGATGCTTTGAAACGAGTGAGATATTAGCGATATTGAAAGGAAGTGAGTGTGCGGGGGAGTGTGGCATTGTTCTGCTCAGCGGGGCTGAGATGACTCAATCAGGGCCAGAGCTTGTGCTGAAGCACTGAAGGAGCGCGGGCACAATGACATCCTCGCCTGCCTCAGCTGCACAACAGGAAGCACTCATGGCCTCCCCTCCTTCCTGCTTTCACAAACTAGTAGTCTCTCTCTCTCTCTCTCTCTCTCTCTCTCTCTCTCTCTCTCTCTCTCTCTCTGTTGGTTCCTGCAGCAGTAGAACCAGCTGAGACCTACTTTCATGCCCGCACTCAGCCGGCAGCCACTGCTCGAGCACCGTCGCGGCGACTGATGCCTCCGCTGCCCTCCGCCAGCCAATCAGCGGGCAGGTGTTTATGCTGAAGAAATATGATAATTTTTTTCCCTCTCCTCCCACCCCCATGTGTGCTGGGTTAGAGAGAGAGAGAGAAGGGGAGAGAGAGAGAGAGAGAGAGAGAGAGAGAGAGAGAGAAGGAGAGAGAGAAGGAGAGAGTTGCAGACGGTAGATGGGAATAGCTCACTTTGCAGAGCGTGTCAGCGCCGCTTGAAGAGGCTTGATTTGGACCTGGATGCTGGTGCTGTGACCCCTCCCCCCCCCCCCCTCTCTCCAGCACCCCTCCACCCTCATGAGGCCCCTGTGGCTGTGGGGATGCAGAGGAGGACACACTGTCAGGTGGGCAGGCAGCCGGGGGAGGCGGGGCGGGGGCAGGGTGGGTGATTTGTGGGGTGAGCTGGATTCAGGAGGAGTGCAGGATAACATTTTGAGTAAGAGACCGTTATGGCCTGTAGGAGGATCAGTGCCGCACCTCTTGCCCTCTCCAGCTCAGCTCTCTGTGATTTGATGGCGGGTCGTCACAGGACGGGCCTCGGGTGAGCGCGGTCGCAAAGAAGGGGGTGGAAGTCCAAGAAGCCTTGTTTCAGAATTTGTGTGCGAGTGTGTGTGTGTATGTGTGTGCGTGTGTGTCTGCTGGATTGTGTGCGCATGTGTGTGTGCAGGAGTGTGCATGTGTGTGGGTGTGTGTGTGTCTGTTTGTGTGTGCGTCTCACTGACCTTTCTTTGCTCTCTCTCAAACGCAGGCCGCGTGAGGTGGGAGTGTATGGAGAATAGTTTTCAGCTGCATAGCGAAGAGGTCAGACGAACACGAAAAGGTATGTCCCTGGATTTTGATAGCTGTTCTTATGCAAACAAAATCTGTTAAAATGCATTCAGTCATTCAGTCTTGTGCTAGCATGCTCACCCAACACCACAGCGGGCTTTTTGCAGAGAGGAAACGCAGCGTACGAATATTCTCAGAACAAGAGAGCTGTGGCTGTTCTCATGCAAATCGAGCTGTAGAAAGTTTAGTCATAAAACCTTTATTTTTCGCTTGATGTTCATAGGGCTGCAGAGGACTGTTTCAGCGTCTGATTAATATGATTAAACAGGCCCTAATAAAGTCATTTTACGTAATTGCGGTGTTTGTCAGCGGCTGACTACCATGGCAACCGCTTGACTGAACACTGGCCCTGGCCAATCCTTTTCATCCAAAAAGTATCTTTGTTGAAGTTTAAGGTGTTTCTCTGCATGATTCTGTTCACATCCTGTCCTTTTGTTTACTTGCACCGGTGCGTATGTGAGATAGAATTCGGAGCCGGAAAAATGAGCTCGATAATAGCGGGGCTAACGGCAGGCGGGTCTCGCCGCTGTCCGTGCCCTGCGGTGTTGATGGAAGGGTCGGGGGCCGCGTTTGTGTGCTTCGCCGCCGCCGCGTTTTCCACGGACGGCGGAATCTGCGGTGCCTGTCTTTCGGTGCCCTTTGTGACTCGCGGCAGCGTTTGGGGAGGCGAAGGGCGGCCTCACCTGTGACTAAGCCCTGTGATAACATTCTCGGTATCGACACATATTGAAATAGAATGTAAAATACTGATAGCGATCAGGCCTTCAAAGCCAAACTGCTCCACACACTTGTCAGCCCCCCCCCAAGCCCCCCGCCCATCTCATGCCAGGGAGGAAACGCGTGAGTGAGAGTGTGAGATGCGCCGTGCCGTGACCCCCCCAGGGGCGAGATTGTGTTCTGGTGAGAAGTGGGGCGTCTGTGGCACGGTCTTTGGCAGCGGCGCGTGGGTGGGCGTCGGGGCGCAGCGGGGTGGAAATGTCACGGGTTGCACAACGCGACAGAACAAGCTACCTGACAGGAACGGGGGGGGGGAGGGCGGGCGTGCGGGCGGGGGGGGGGGGGCGCAGCTGAAAACCGCCGCTTCGTTTGAGTGACGCCTCACGCGTGACATAAGAATTCAGAGAGGCTCGTAATACACGGCGGAGCGTTTCAGAGAGTTTAGTCGCCACACGGTGAGTCAGGGACACGTTTGGGTGGCGGACGGGGAAAGCTGTATCACAGGGCTCCCTGCTATTGCAATTTTACACGCTGCCTTTTCAGTGCAGAAAACGAACAATGAGCTTCTGTCAGTTTCTGCGGAATTCAATAGTGCACCATTATGTTCGCTGATTTCCAGTTAAAATTTTAAAAATTATGCATAAGGAATCATAGTCCGGTATTTTAGATAGGAGGAAATATCATTTTGTAATTATCTACACTATAACTTCCTTCTCTTAAGCGTAAAGGGCAAGACTGGTTGGTTGCTGTTTCATTGGCTCAGTGGAGGTGCAAACTGGTTCCTGTGCAACCGTGGGCCAAAGAGCCAGAATGGCCACCGTCATGCGCCGCTTACCAGGGCCAGTGGAAGACCTTGTCGCTATGGCGAGGGCGCATGCAGGCATAGGCTCAGGCTCTGGACTCTAGGGGTGCAGGTTGATGATTGACAGGGCTAAGAGGCCCTGTGGGCGGAGCCTGACGGGGATCAGAGACTCTTGTCCCGCCCATGCTGCCTCTGGATCCGCCGCGTCGCAGACGTGGTTGTGGAAAATATTTTCCGCGACTCATGAGTACAGACGGGGCGTTAAGGTTGATTTATCATCTCTGGGCCGGGCAACACGAGACCACCCAGATTGGCCCCTGTCTTTGCCCCTGTCTCTCTTTCTGACCGCTTGGGACCCGTTTTTTGAAACACTGTGGAACAAGGGCTTAATAAGCCACGTAAACCAGCCCCATGATGTAACATTGCTATGCACACCTGGGCTCATTCTTATGTCTTTAACCTTTCTATTATGTTAGGGTCTATATGACCCAAAATTACTTTTTGTTTTTTGCATAATTTCAAGCTTCAGCCTTTAAGACATCGTAGAGATTTAGAAAATATGTGTAAAAAAAGATATTTGGAACTTTAATGTATTTTTTATATTGACCTGTAACAACACCCTAACACAAATGGCAGTAAAATGCTAACATAATAAAAAGGCTAACTGATATATTCTCAATGTTTATTGAACTATTAACTTAGTATTTCTATTGCAAAATATATCGGACAAAAAAGTGTCGCTTTGCTACCCTGACGGTGACGGTTGATTGGACATGATCAGCGAGGCTCCGTTGAAATGAAAGCCGCTGTAGAGTGGCCCGGCGCAGATGTCCGCAGACTGTCATGGCCGATCTCTCGCGGGCACCTCTCGCTCGGCCGTGGCAGCTGTGGCGCTTCGCGGGCCGCCTAACCCGCCATCTGCTCCCGAGCGAGCGATGGATCCCGCGACCCCAGCGTGAGTCCGGCCCAGCCCGTTCGGGGCTCGCGGGGGTCGCCGCCCGGTCACAGAGTGGCCTTGGTCCTTGAATTTGGGCCTCGGCGATCGCCCACCACTTTTCGTTTAAGTGGGAGGGGGGGGCGTCTGTGGTTCTGCAAAGCCTCGCTAAAGGTCTGAGCTTCTGCCCCTGTTGAGGGAGGCTTTGAATTGGGGTTTGAGAGGAACGCGCCCAGCTTGGGATGCACCTGGTATGCACTGAAAACCTGCTGCAGATGGACCACACAAAAGCACAGCGCGCTGCTATATATAGTCACAACTCAGAACATGGATGCAGTGTATCTGGTGCCCAAACATCGGGAGATGGATTCAGCTGTTAAAGGAAAACCGTCTCTTAGCCCAAAGCAAGCCGTAGTAGATACTGCTTTCCAAAATGTAATCACGTGTGTGCGCGCGTGTGTGTGTGTGTGTGCGTTTGTGTATTTGTGTATGTGT